>OY757944.1:39122753-39142753 GCA_963585895.1 Sepioteuthis lessoniana | reverse complement strand
AGCATCCATGCGGTGCATCCATATAGCAGTATCGATACGACCTCAGATAAGTAAATCAAGTATATATGATTTGTAAGCAAGTACAGTTACATGATGAAACAGTTCTTTTTCTAACAGTTCTGTTTAGCATATCATTTGTTTGTCCACAGTTTTAAAGTCAAACAGTTCTATTTGACCCATTAATATGACCCTATCATGTGCTACCACTCCGGGTCGGAGTAGATCTGGGAACAATGGCAATGAAGGGATACTCCACATTCCCTAAATCTCTAGGGGAGAATTTTAACCATCAGATATGTTAATGTCATATCCAGGATACTTGTAGGATGGTGGGGTCTTACCCCTCTTCAGAGATGTAGTTGATGTATTCTATAGTCCCAGCCAACTGGGCCCGAATTATAAGTGTTAGATAATACTTGCACCCATTTGATTGTGTGCAAATAAATGATTAATGTTAAATAGAATTATTAGAGTTAGATTGGAATACTTGAAACAATATAACTGTGTGAAAACAAATAAATAACATTTAATAGAATTGTAAGTGTTAAATTTCTATACTTGAAACTATTTGACTGCGTGCAAACAAATCAAATAGAATTATTTGCGTTAGATTGCAATACTTGAAACCATATAATTGTGTGCAAACAAGTGATTCATTTTAGTTTTGTTTGGTTTGTTGAGTTTTATGGCATATCAACCTTTGTAGGTTGTTTAATGCCAAATCCATTTTAAAGTAAATAATCAGTTCTATTTCAAACAATTCTGTTCAGCACGAGTACACAGTCTAATTGTCAAAAACATTTCTATTTCGAACTATTCAAGCAGTTATATATAACAATTCAGTTTAGTGTAAGTACAGTTTCAATGTCAAAAACAGTTCAATTTTAAAGAATTCAGTTTAGCATAAGCACACAATTTAAATGTAAGTACAGTTTTGTGAAAAACATTTCTATTTCAAGCTACTCGGTTTAGTCAAGCAGTTCTAATTTAGCTAATTCAGTTTAGTATAAGTACAGATTTTTTTTACACACAGTTAAATGTCAAAACAGTTCTATGTTAAACAATTCTTATTAATATTAGATAATATTAATCTTTGATAGCAATACTTAAAACCATTTAACAGTGAGCAAACAAGTGAGATCTTTCTTGTTTAAAAACAAAATTACCAACAAACTATTTGTTTACCAAACAGATATATATATATATATATATATATATATATATGTGTGTGTGTGTGTGTGTGTGTGTGTGTGTGGCATTAAATAACCCTTAAGGGCTGATGTACCATTAAACCTGGTACGAAAACATCTTATTTCTATTTATGCATATGGTTTCATGTATTCCTATCAAATACAAATAATTTACACAGTTATATGGTTTCAAGTATTCCTATCTAATACAAATAATTTACACACAGTTATATGGTTTCAAGTATTCCTATCTAATACAAATAATTTACACACAGCTATATGGTTTCATGTATTCCTATCTAATACAAATAATTTACACACAGTTATATAGTTTCAAGTATTCCTATCTAATACAAATAATTTACAAACAGTAATATGGTTTCATGTATTCCTATCTAATACAAAAAATTTACATACAGTTATATGGTTTTAAGTATTTCTATCTAATACAAATAATTTACACACAGTTATATGGTTTCATGTATTCCTATCTAATACAAATAACTTACACACAGTTATATGGTTTCAAGTATTCCTATCTAATACAAATAATTTGCGCACGTTCATATGGTTTTAATTATTTCAATCTAATATCAATAGTGTTCTGGCTTTGATATTAAGCTCTACCTAGGGGTAAAGAAAGAAAAATAAAATCAGCAAAAAAAAAAAAAAAAAAAAAGAAAAGAAAAAGATATCATAAATATCTTGTCATTATTTTAGTTTGACAAAAAGATACGTTTAAGTAATCTCAAACCGAAATATAAGAGTATATAAGAGAGAAAGCAGCGTTTTCCCTAATTTTTGCTGCTTATTTTAAAGACAAATCCACTGTCAGTGGCTATTTTTTTTTTATTCAGATTTTTCATGATCTGCCAAATCTTCAGTTCATTCTTCCAAGAATCATAGTCCCTCATCTACAATTTTGGCTGGGTTTTTACATCTAGAAGGTATTGAACTACGCTCTGCTACCAAAATCATAACTGACTAGTTTTTCTATTTCAGTAACAAAACAAACTCCCATGACTTCCTTTAGAAGTAGACTTAAAGTGACAGGCCAAATAGAATAGACCAACTTGAAGTTGGGGATGGATTACTTCACACAATGAACATAACGTCTTTTCTCACTAAGCTCTTCTCAGTTGTTGTTCAATACGTTATAGCTCAATCACTGGGGCCTACAATCTGTCGGATGCATCCTCTGCAGAGGGGTAAGCTTCTCCGACATAACCAGAGGGTTATCTGAGATATGACACGAAACTGTATCCGGTGGTTATGTTCCAGTTAAAATAGATCTGCTTTCAAATTATTCGTATTAGAGAGGAATAATTCATAGAAGCTTTAGGGAGCGTGAAGAGCTCTTCATTGCCTTTACTCCCACTGTGTCCCGGAGAGATAGTACCTTTTAGTGTCCTATCTATTGGTCAAATTGATCTGTTGGCACTTTTATTGTATTAGATAGGAATACTTAATATGTAAACTCCAGAGCGCACGGAGTACTACTTCATTGCCATTACTCCCGGGTCCATCTGTGACTACTGCATAATGAAAACCAATATTGAGCTTGATGTCCGACGAAATGGGCTTTTAAGCTGGGACAGAACAAATATATATATATATATATATGTGTGTGTGTGTGTGTGTGTGTGTGTGTGTATATAAAATGCTGCTAAATAATATTTTCTTCGTCGATAGCAGTAGGAATTCCGCTGACACTAATTCTAATCTTTGATGTGAATAGCTACTCCGACCCCCAACCGGTTAAAAAAATCCCCTCGCCACAGAAAATTTCGATGCGAGATTATCTGGACATTTCAGGCATGGGAAGAAATCCTCACCATTTTTTGAGGAAAGTTTTATAATTGATAAAAAGCGAGAAGCCTTGGTTCGCAAGAAAGCCGATTAGCCTCGTTTTCGACCAGTACAATCAGAATGTCAGGGCCTCCATAGACGGACCAGATAAGGGAAGCTAAGAAACACCATGGGAAGCTGATCAACACTGTCTCAGAGAGAGAGAGAGAGAGAGAGAGAGAGAGAGAGAGAGAGAGAAGCTGTGGAAGAAGTGGTTGGCTTACACGAGCCATTGTAATATAGTTTGTTCATTTGGAAAATCGCGCTTAAAAGCCAACTGTTGTCTTTGAAATACTAGCAAACTTACCCATATTACATAGGGGTTGTAAAGTGGTCATTATTAAAAATAATGGATTTAGAGTCACTTTTATTAAAGTTTAGGATAAGCAATACTTGGCCATTTTAAATACAGTTTGTAAGATGGTCATTATTAAAAATAAAGAATGTAGAGTCACTTTTATTAAAGTAAGTTGGCGACCGTAGTCGAGGGCGACCAGAAGGCTCCCTTTTCAGTAGCTTCTACACCGAGGTGTAGGGGGGGGCTACTCCTTTCCCTGGATTGCTCCGCTTTACCCTTGATACGTACCTTATAATGCTGAGTGTTAAGCAAGGATGTATCAAGTACTATCTTCAAAGTCTTTGGATTAAACCCCGATCTCCTGGATCATTGGCGAACACTCTACCCACTAGGTAAAATTATTTGTAAGCAGTACTTAGCCATATTAAATACAGGTTGTAAGATGGTCATTATTAAAAATAAAGAATGTAGAGTCACTTTTATTCAAGTTTAGGATAATTATTTGTAAGCAGTTACAGGTTGTAAGATGGTCATTATTAAAAATAAAAGATGCAGAGTCACTTTCATTAATAGTTATTCATAATAATTATTCGTAAGCCGGTTACTTAATGTGAAATTAGTAGACAAAGTCACACATCTCGGCAGCAATATCTCATTTACTGAAATCTAGCGAAAACATGACGTGCTACTGATTGATTATCAATCATAATGGAAATCTGATCCTTCTGATAAAATAAAACAGGAGTTCTTCGAAGCTGCGGCTGTGTTAGTACTATTGTATGGATGCACCACCTGGACGTTAACGAAACCTATGGAGATAAAGCTAATTGGGAACTGCACAAGAATGCTATGTGCTGTTTTGAATAAATCCTGGAAGAACCACCCCAGAAAACAGCAGCTGTAGGACCACGTACCACTCATCTTCCAAACTGTACACGCAAGACGAACGAGACATACTGGGCATTGCTGGTGATGATAGGACAAACTCATAAGCGACGTTCTTTTATGGATTCTTACTACATCGACGTGACAGTGTTAGACGACCAGAAAAGATTTTTTACATACATCAGCTCGTTGCAGACACTGAGTGTCGTCTGGAAGACCTCCCAAGAAAGAGAGAGAGAGAGAGAGAGAGAGAGAGAGAGAGAGAGAGAGAGAGTGTGTGTGTGTGTGTGTGTGTGTGTGTGTGTGTGTGTACTGGAACTCCGTGCTATCAGCTCGATTTGATGATAAGAATTCGTAAGCAGTACTTACCCATATCACATAAGGCCTACGTCCGAAGGACACTTTAAAAGTTCTCACCTAGTAGGTAGATTGGTAGGTAGGTAGTTTGGTTGGTTGGTTGGTTGGTTTTTGTCAACCCTTGGTTTATTTTATGCTGAGGTCAATTTTTGCAATGAAATGGTTTCAAGTAACTATTCCGATCTAAGGGCGTCTCGGGTGACGTAATGGTTTGCAAGATAGACTTGCAAACCTTCACGAGTGAGTTCGAGTCTCATTGGGTGCCTCATTCATGCAGCCTTGTACCAAATTCAAGCAGAAAGTTTAATAAAATAATAATTTGTTTTTAGTAGTTTCACGTATTCTTGCCCCACATAAATAATTTGAGTCATATATAGGACCTTGACAGTTAAGGTGGATCTGGGAGTAATAGTAATGAAGAGATGCTCAAGTCTCCTCATAGTTCCAAAACTGGAGCTTGAACACCTGACGCATATCCAGGACCCTCTTTTTTATGGGGTCTTACCCTCCTCCAGTTGGAGATACAGTCAGCGTATTCTAAAGGCTAAAAGACATTTAGTGAATAATAATAATAATAATACGGAACATGAAGGTGATAGCAATTATAATTGGAACGGTCTCCAAAAGCTAAATTGGGACGCTAGAGGAGCTGGAAATCAGAGGATGTGCCGAGATAATCTAAACTATAGTGTAGCAGAAAGAATTTCAAATTATTATTTAGAGCAGAAATTGTTTTGGCCGTTGGAGTTTCGAATTTATATATTTCGTCCAATGAGAATGATTAAAGCCATTCTTCCCGGGTCTCCTCCCGAGCAACATAAAAGGCTTTGTATCGCTCCCACAACCTCTTTTTTCTTCCTCACTTGTTAGCAGCAG
The DNA here is from genome assembly GCA_963585895.1 of Sepioteuthis lessoniana. NCBI lineage: Eukaryota > Metazoa > Mollusca > Cephalopoda > Myopsida > Loliginidae > Sepioteuthis > Sepioteuthis lessoniana. The sequence goes on along the minus strand of OY757944.1, from coordinate 39,137,299 downwards.
GATAGACTCGCTTAACGAGGAGAGCGCTTTTCTCTCTCTCTCTCTCTCTCTCTCTCTCCGTCTCTCTCTCTCTCTCTCTCTCTCTCTCTCTCTCTTACCCGGGTCGATTCCAGTAGCAGACAGATGGACATCTCAACACGAGAGAGCACTTTCAATATTTGTTCCTCTGCTTCCTTTAGGAGACCATTCCTTATCATTTATGTCTTCCTCCAAAATCAAATGGACCTCGAAACTTCTAGCTGAAGGCTAAATTCCTGCTCAGCTATTTACAACTGTCCTTCTTCTATTATTACTTAGAGCACAAGGGATCTTTTTGTCTCAATCTGTTATTAAAACTTCCTTTTTGAAAACTATCAATATCTTCGTCAACTCATTTGTTCTTCCTTTTAATATAAGAAGAGGCAACAGAACTCAACGACCTCAACTGTCATTTTAGTATAAATGGTAATATTACCTGCCCTCGTTATAATAGTATTAATATGATCGGCCAGAATACTCAGAAGAATCCTGAAGACTTGAGGAGATTTGCTGTCACTTAGACTCTAGTAAAAGATTATCGGCTAAAGTTGGTGTAAAAAAAACCTCGCAAATATATATATATATATATACCGGACATTGGCCTAGGGGTTAGAGTGTTCGCCAATGGCCCGGGAGACCTGGGTTCAATCCCAGGTCGCGTCATGCCAAAGACTCAAAAAATGGTACTTGATGCCTCCTTGCTTAACACTCAGCATTATAAGGTACGGATCAAGGGTAAAGTTGAGCAATCCAGGGAAAGGAGTAGCGCCCTCCCCTACACCTTGGTGTAGTAGCTATCGAAAAGGGAGCCTTCGGGTTACCCTCGACTATGGTCGCCAACTTTACTTTTACTTATATATATATATATATATATATAAATAAAACACGCAAACAGTAACACATCATCGAATAACCTTTAGCAAATAAGATATGAAACAGGTAGTTCTCTCATAATAAAATGGGATACTGTGAAAAACAAAGAGGCCATTGTGTAAAGAGCTTATCATAATAAAAGATTATGTTTGTTTGTAATATAAGATTATGCCTGGAATAAATGATTGTAACAATATATATATATATATATATATATAAAACAGCTAATTGAAACTTTTTTTCTGTATGGCGAATGTGATTGTAATACCTCTATATAATTTTTGTTCTGTTAAGAGCTGGCTCCTCCTTCTAGACCGTCTTTCAAAGCTACATTGCTTATTAAATTTTAAAGCCAGGCACTGATTATAGCAGTGGCCAAAATTCTTTACTAAAATTCGGGTGGGAAAAATCAAGAGCAACGACGAACAACCACATTAATACGAAGACCAGGTAGATAAAACCAAATAACAGGAACGAAAGGAACCTCCCTGCTTTTCATTTAATAAGTGGGTAGCTTCTGGCCGACAGTTGAAAGGCAGTAAAAATTTAAAATCATGAGCCAACTCATTAGCGCAAATACAAAATAACGGAAAAGGGGCACATGCAAAACCCAACAAAGTTACAGCAGAAGGTGTGTATTATCGAGTCCTTCAATTGTTGCATCTACGCTAACGTCAGCGCTGGCGAGTCCTCTTCCTCCTTCTTAATCATAGTCTGTATGATTTTTATTTTACTTCTTGTGACTTTTTCACACCAGCGTCAGATGCTCATCATTAAAGAAAGAAAAAAAAAAAAAAAACGAAAAGAAAAAAGAAGAACGTAGATTTGTGGAGATAATTTGCTAGTAAAGTCTAAAAATAAAAAAAATAAAAAGAATAAAAAATATTGGTTGTTAGTTGCTTGTATTTGTGGTTTATCAACCCTTTTGGGTTATTTGATGCCAAATCCTATTTACACGAACATATATTGAATATATAATTTGTAACATTATTTTTAAACGAGCCAAAGCTCATTTGTTTACATACAATTAAATAGTTTCAAGTATTTTTATCTAACGCTAATAATTCTATTTAACATTATTTATTCCCTCGCTCACAGTTACATGTATAGTCAATGAATAAATAGTTCTATTTGACCCATAGACGAGTCTCTAACAGGTACTACTGTCCCAGGTCAGAGTGGACCTGGGAATAATGAAGGGGTACTCCATATTCCCTAAAGCTCCAGGATTGGAGCCTCAACATCAGATGGTTTAGTGTCATATCCAGGATACTCGTTGGGTGGTGGGGGGATATTACTCCACTGCAGAGATAGGTAGGAGAAAAATTAGTCCACATTACAAGGGGGAGTGCTTTTTTAATGTTGAGAGCAGACCCCCCCCCCACTCTTGGCGATGGGCCCAGCTAGGGATCTACCGCAGATAATGACGTCCTACTAGACTGATTATGTCTCGAGGCAATTCTCTTTAACCGTCTGTGTTATATTACTTGTAAATCTGTGGCCCTTGAGATCTGAGAGGACGAAGTAGGACCCTATTGTGTAGTTGACCTTTTCCTTTGTTGACCTATTCCCCACAACACTACCCCTTTTTACCTCCTATTCCTCTTCGTCCTTCCTCTTCAACTCAGTTGCCGGAGACCACTTACGACAAAGTTCAAACGGCTCGCTCAGTTTAATGACGTGTCCCGCAGAAAGAAGAAAAAAGTAAAATAGGCCGAGACTAACATTATTAAACAAACGTGATGTTCGGCGGAAGAGGGATGGTCACAGCTGCGGTGTTCGCCTGGCGTTAATTAATATACAAAATATTTAATGCAACGTTTCACTCTATACGAGCTTGTTATATTTAGCGTATGGTAGCAAGAAAAAGACAAACACAGGTTGAAAGTTTTAAACAATTATATTAACAGAAGGAAAAACAACGTGATAAAGCGAAGAATCAACTGTACAAATTGTAGCGTATAATATCAAGTGTTATATAATAGCCGAGGGATTTCGGTTCATGCCTTTGAGTTTAGTTAGGCTGAGAACCTTTCGGCTCAGCACATGGGTTAGTTAGGTGCAAACATTGATGCAGGTGTTAACGCGGGCGCGCGGGGGCGGACGAACGTGTCACTCAGAGATGTCACAATAGTCCGAGACCAAACGGGTGACGGAGTGCGAGTGACGTCACGCACCGGAAGCGCGCGGAGGTTTGTGTGAGATTTGAAGAAAGTGAGAGTTGAGAATTAGACGCCAAACGAGAAGGATCGATTTTGGAGCTTGCAGACGCGAAGCGAACTTGCGCCCTATGGGGGCCGCTCGAGTTGGGGCCCAAATGAATAAGACAGCATAGAAGATTGTGTCTTTCCTCCTTACGTCGAAACCTTTAACTCAAAGTTAATAAAAAGGTTTCGTACCTGAACAAGAAGTCGTTACGTGTTTTCGAATTCCGAGATTCCTATGTTCTATCGTAATCAACATTCGATGTCCATTTCACCCATTTTGCACATGGCCATATTCGTGTATATGGCTATGTAACACAAGTAAAAGAGTGAATCGATGTGTGTGTGTGAAATCAGAGTTCATGTACGGTCACGTATGTTGTAAGTTAAGGAACTCATTTGGTGGATATGGTGGTATAAGGGTGGTAAGGATACCAGATGATCTCGGTGGTAGTAGTTGTCGTAGACGGGGCGGCGTTGTAGCCAGGTCAGCAGTTGTCTCAGCCGGTGATATAAACAGAGGAGTTTTTATGGCCGTAGCGTGTTCTATCCTTCCACCCTTCTGGTCAGTCTCCACTTTTGCAGATCTTCGCTGCTTAAATAGCTTCCCTTTGGATCAAGTCAGTTCTGGGAAATTTTGGGGGGGAAGATTTATGATTGGCTGAAAAAGGGTATTTTGTTAAATTGACTTAATTTTTTGCATTCTCACCCGGAAGCCCTGCGCGGAGCCTCTTGCGCAAAGACGCATTTTATTCAATCTTGGTATCTTTGGGCTTGAAGAAAATGTAATTTTTTATTCATAACTCTTAAAAGAATTTAAAAGAATAAAATTTGCTACATAAAAGAATTTAAAAGACAAAAAATTTGCAATATAAGGAAAATGACACTAAAACCAAATTTAGAGTTTAACTGGATAAGTTTTTAGTGTGTGGGTGTGTACGTGGGGGGGGGGGGGTAGTAGATAATTTTAAGTTCCGCAGCTTTCTAGTTTGGATACTGATTCAAAAAGATAACACAGACAATAAAGTTTTAAAAAGGACTTTTATACAAAAGAAACAAGAAAGAAAGGGATAGAAAATATAAAGCTTTGCAAATTTTAGTGTAATTTGCGGGATTTATTCTGAGAGAGTGTCCGGAATACAAAGTTCTTTGAATTTGAGTATTATTTTTTTTTTTTTTTTAGTTTCGTCGAAATGCTTAAGTTTTCATTTAATTTTGAGTTTTCTGAAATGTTTTTTCAGCAGAGTTCACGGGTTGAATTTTATCTTTTAGTTGTTTTTAATTGAGTCTTTTAAATTTTCATTTAATTTTAATTGAATCTTCTGTAAAGTTATCTTTTCAGTAGAATTCTCGGGTTGAATTTTCTTTCCGTTGTTTAACTCTTTTTGGAATTTCACATGTGGAGTTTCATTTGATTTTAGTTTTATTTCTTTGGAAGCTTCTGGCCTGTTTGAATACTTATCGGCTATTCAAGAAGCCAGTGACGAAACCTTTCTGTTGGCTATTTTTTCTGCCTTAATTGTCGTCCCAAAGTTCGTACTGAGAGACCAATAGTAGTTTTCGACAAATTGTGGGAAGTAGTTTTATGGTGCCGTATTGTCTGGGATTACTTCTCCCTTTTCCTCTCTGGCCAAACTCTAGTGCCGTACGTGGTCGGTTTGTTTCTGTGTTAGAAATAAATTTTTATATTCCTTAAGCTGTACTTATCTGTGGGTGATACTGTAATACCTAATTATATCCGTTTTTTTTTATTGTTAAATGTTTGACTAGAAATAATAAAAATCCAGGTATATTTGGGTTAGAAATGAATAAACTTTTTATAAAGAGGATTGTCATTTATTTATGGGCGATAGTGTATCTGCACAGAATGGATGGTTGCTCTGGTGAATGGCACTTCGCTGGATTACTTAATGCCGAAGTTAGTCTTTTAAGTTAGCAATAATATTAATTTTGCACAGTTACATAGTTTCAAGTATTCCAATCTAATACTAACAATTTGTAAGCAATTATATGGTTTCGAGTTATTGATAAAGTTTGCAATCGTTTTAGATATGTTATTGTAAAGGTTGGTCACTGGGAAGATATTTAGTCAAGTTCCCACTCTCTAAGAGCCAATACCAGCATTAATATATCCATCATATACTAACACTGAACTAAACTGAAGGAAAGATAAACACATTTACACAAACAAGAGCATTTAACATTTGATACGCACAATTTTTTTACAAACCAGTAGTATTTAAAGAAAAATACGCAAACGCGTTCTCTGGGGAAATTATACACATTTGGTTCCATGAATAACCAGTATATAGAAGGGGTACAGAATAAAAAGGCTTACTTGACAAGTGTGTGTAATATAGCTCTATAGCTTTACCATTCCCTGGCAGAATTAGAGTCAACATCTCTGCTGTTTCACGAACAGAGGCCAAAAGAGATCGAGAATGGGTTTCTTGTATGATCATGTGAAACTTTACGGGACATTTTCCAAGGAAGGTAATTATTTATAGTATCCCTACATGAAATTTATATACTTATCTGCAATAACAATATTTTTACAATAATTGTATTAATGTAGTTCAAAATGAAACTTTAAAACAAACGAATGGATTTGATCCATAGATTGGACAATAAAAGGGGTGTGTGTCCTCGTGGTGTAATAGTTAAAGCGATGGACTGCGGAATCGTAGTAAACGAGTTCGTACTCCAGTCCCGCTATAACGTTCACTTTCGGGCAAATACCCTTGGGATAGGTATGAACCCCCTTATCCTCCCAGCTATGGGTTAAATAGTACCACCACTGTTCTTCTAGGAGAATGGCTTTGGCATTAAATAACCTACAAAGGTTGATATGCCATTAAATAAAGAAACAAACCAAACCTGGACTATAACTGATACTACTGATCCAGATACCAGTAGACCTGGAAGTAATGGCAACAAAGAGGGGACTTATCAGTCCACAGATCATCAGAAGAGGAACCTCACCACTGGATGCAGTTATGATATCTTAGTCTCAGAAGGCCATCCCCCGCAGGTCTTTACATGCTTGCAGGACTAAGTTTATAACTTGGTGCTTGAGGCGCCCCAAAAAGGAACGGCGCCGGGGTCAAGAGTTTTTGCTACTGCCGCGCGTGAGTCTCGATCTATGTGCGGCCCCAAGTATCTACGGCCTTGAGCCATATTTGACTCAGTGAGATGTCAGATAAATCAGACTCGTGCTTTTTTCATTACGAGGTGTGATAAAAAAAACACCACTCCACTGGGACTAAAGCAATTTTTTTTTTAAATATAAAAAATTGAATTTTAAATGAAGACTTAAAATGCTGCTGAGAAACTAATATAATAAAATGATGATGTGAAGAAGAAGAAGAAGAAGAAGAAGAAGAAGAAGAAGAAGAAGAAGAAAGTTTTTTTTTTCTTCTGTCGGGAAAGTAAACCACAAGAAAGGCACAGAAAAAAGGCAGAACGTAGCATAAGAAATATGAAAAGAATGTCAAAAACAAAAACATAAATCGACGAGAAGATCCAGACAAAAGAAAGAAACCGAATCAGAAATAGAGCAGAGAAGTTAAAAGAAAATATAAAGCCTTTAAATATGAATGAAATTTCCACACTGAACGACGTCGTTATGATGGCTATTTGAAGAATTCGTAGCAACGTCATCACTCAAATTCAATATGGCCACCGCAGTGATTCATATTGACGTCTGTTTTTCTTTACGGCTCAAGAGATATTGACCCAGAATCCCTTTCTTTTTAAAGTTGAGCATGGGAAAGGAAAAATCATAAGAATGAATGATTGGAATTTCTTCTTTAGGAATTGTTCGTCTACAGAAGAAATAATTTCGATTATTTTCCTAACTGATGTTGAGGGGAAAATCGGCCAAGGTCCAAGATGCGTTTCAAGGGCGATAATCGGTGAATACAATTACTATGACTCATTCTCGAGAAATGCAATTCTCGTCAACGGGTGGGATAACATTAGTAATTTGAAATATTTCATTTTATTTTAATCGGATTGACTAAAAAGTTCACTGTCTCACCAACATAAGACCATTATTATTTTTCGACATGATTTTTCATCCGTTTAGCGGCACTGACTGTATCCATCGCCGAGGAATAAAACCTGCCTCTTCTCCCCACAAAAAAAGATCAACTGGATACAATTCTAAACTACATTTGGTGGTGAGGCTCCAGTTCTGGAGATTAGGAGAGAATGGTGTATTCTTTTCAGAGGCATTACTCCCAGGTCGACTCTGACTCAGAGTGTTAATATCTGCTAAGATCCAATCAAAGGCTTAACAGATTTGTTTAACGTAGAATCCTGTGCAAAAAACAAAACCTTTTAAGAAACAGTCACACAAAAATTTTAGATACTAACGTAACAGGAACGCGAATCACTAATCCCTGGACATACAAATATGTTGTTGATTATTTTTTGAATGTTGTGTGTAATTGGTTGGCCTAGCGTTCCGTGTTGACTGGTGTGATTTTTTTATATCACAATCGTTGACTCGATGGCAAGCTAATCAACATGGGCAAATAGTTTATGCATAGCCAATGTGATTTTACTTGGGAGGTGCCCGTCGTAGGAAATGGACACGGCGACACGAGTTCAAATCCTGGACGAGACTGATTGCATTTCACAAAGCACTAATACCCTTGGGAAAGGTATGAATCCAATTATTCTCCTTCCAGCTATGGGTAAATAGTAGGACAGACTAGGTTCTTCAGCCTTGGTGAGGCAACTAGTCTAGGAGAAGGAAAACTCTGAATTCAAACCTGTTAAACTCCGCTTAAAAATTGACCATATGTCATATCCTGCCCGAGCGGAGGGGTTGGGTAGATTGGATTATTGTGATTTTACTCTTTTGAGAGTCTTTCACACCAGCGTTAGCTGATGGTTTTCCACTGGAGTTTGAACGACAGCAAGCCTCTTCAAGTCTCCAGGACTTTTCTTAGTATTCTAGGCGATCTTAATAATGCTGTTGTTTCGATGGTCTTCTCTCGTTCTCTTATTTCCAAATCCTCCAGTCCCTGTCCTAAACCTTTGCTGACTGTACGGAGCGCACCAATTGCAATTGGTATCACCGTCACTTTCATGTTCCATATTTCTCTTGGTACTAATCTTTCTTTTCATTTTATTATTATTATTTACTCCTATAGAGTTTTTCCCATCAGTTTTAGCTGATGGTTTTTCACTGGAGTTTGAGTGACAGCAAGTCTCCTCAAGTCTCCAGTACTCGTCTCAGGATTCTGGCCGTTTTTAGCAATGCTGTCGTTTGGATAGTCTCTACCCGTCCGCCAACTTCCAAGTCCTCCAGGCCTTTATTATTATTATTATTTACTCATTAGAATTTTCACATCAGCGTAAGCTGATGGTATTTCACTGGAGATTGAGTGACAGCAAGTCTCCTCAAGTCTCCAGGACTATTCTCAGTATTCTGGCAGTTTTTAATAATGCTGTTGTTTGGAAGGTCTCCACTCGGCTGCAAACTTCCAAATCCTCCAGGCCCTTTAATAAACCTTTAGTTACCGTGCCAATTGCACCAATCACAATTGGTATAATTGTCCCCTTCATGTTCCATAGTTTTTTCAATTCACTTTATTATTATTATCATTTACTCATTAGAGTTTTTCACATCAGTTTTAGCTGATGGTCTTTCACTGGAGTTTGAGTGACAGCAAGTCTCCTCAAGTCTCCTGGACTATTCTCAGTATTCTGGCCGTTCTCAATAATGTTCAAGTTTGAATGTTCTCCACTCGTCTGCCAACCTTCAAGTCCTCCAGTCCCTTTAGTAATCCTTTTGTTACTGTTCCAAACGCACCAATTACAATTGGTATAATTGTCACCTGCATGTTCCATAGTTTTTTCAATTCTCTAGCAAGGTCGAGGTGCTTATCCCTCTTTTCACATTCTTTCAGTTTTATTCTGTGGTCAGCCGGGACAGCAAAATCGACAATTTTGCGTATTCTCTATTTTTCGTTGATTATTATTAGGTTTGGTCTTCTGGCCGAGATTAGGTGATCCGTGTGTATGTCAAAGTCCCATAGGAGTTTATTATTGTTATTTACTCCTTTAGAGTTTTTTTTTTTACATCAGCGTCTCCAGGACTCGTCTCTGGATTTTAGCCGTTCTCAGCAATGCTGTCGTTTTTTTTCTTTTTCAAATGCTCTGATCACTTTCGTGACACCAAATAACTTTGCTACACCAAATAACCCGGCGGTTTTTGTTACACTAGCACCTTTCATACGAGCACTAACAATTTGACCCCTTTTAAAGTCTGATAGATCTGCCATTATCATCATCATCATCATCATGCCGCTAGCACGGATATCCCTGACCCTCTCTCGCCACTTCTCCCTATCATTCATCGCTTCTGGCAGATCTTCAGGGCTACATCCCGTATCCTCACATAGCTGCTGTATGTGTGTTCGAGCTGGTCGTCCTGCTTTTGCTTGGCCATATGCGGGGGCCCATAGGAGTACATCACTGATGAGCTCGTCCCTGCTTCTCCAGCAGTGTCCTGCGTGTCTGGTTCGTCTAACTTGTATAGTTTTTGTGATGGGAGGTAAGTGGCTGTATAGTTGGTGCCTTGATGGGGGGGGGTTGCCGTCAGTACTTATTCAATATTGCTCTCAACATTCTTGTGTTATTGCCGTCTAGCTTCTTTTTCAGCCGTTTTGTTAGCATCCAAGTAGTGCATCCATATAGCAGTATCGATACGACCGCTGTCTGCCATTATAATATAATGAATTTTGATTAATTTTTTCTGATGATATTTGCTAAAAAAACAACAATTTTAGTAAAATAAGACGAGAATAAATAACCATAAATTAAAATACATCAAAATAACAACCGTTTTATGGTTGTAGAGGAGTTTCAAAATTATGATACTAAGATTCTAGGTGTTTCCGTTATTTTGTCCGGCACCATTTGGTGATATGATCAAATTTTAATTTCTTGTAGGTGCGTTTGGTTTATCTTCGAATCTCTGCTTCCAGAAACCTTTTTATTTGAACCACAGGGTAGACTCTTCCAATTTTGTCAACCATTACCGGCTACAAGTGTAAGTATTCTTTGTTATTTTATCTGAAGTTGGGATTGAACCTGCAACCTCCAGTTGATTTCATTCAAAAGCACTTTTCAACCAAACCCCTTATTCACTGTGCCATGAGTCCTTGCTGGACAATTCAGAGTGAAAGAGTTCAGTTCGATATTCTGTGTGGGGTCCCGAGTTCGACATAAAACACCTGAAGAAGGCTGAAGGACATATCGGCCGAAACGTTATGATTATAACAATAAAGATGAGGTCAATACTTCGAATATTCTAAGTTATAACAATTGTCAAGTTTCATCTCAGAAATTTAAACAAATGACATCTAAAAAGAGGTGGTTGATTCCTTGTTGGTATTTTATGGCATATAAACTTTTATGGGCTGTTTATATATACAATGATTTGTTCGCGAATAGTTTGTAAGTAAATTTATTTTTAAATAAATTATACGTCCTAATTTATTCGCACACGTTGTTACATGTAATTACTTGATTCTATTTAAGTAATAATTCTATTTTTATAATGATTATTTGTTTGCGCATAGTTAAATGGTTTTAAGAATTTCTATTTAACGCTTATAATTCTATTTAATATTAATCATTTGTTTGTACACAGATAAATGGTTTTAAGTATTCCTATCTAACCTTAACATATCAATTTAATATTAAGCATTTTGTTTTTAAACCGTTGAATAGTTTCAAGTAATGGTATTTAACACTAATATTCAAGTAGTGCTATTTAACACTAATATTCAAATATTGTTTTTTAACACTAACATTCAAGTATTGCTATTTAACACTAATATTCAAGCATTGTTATTTAACACTAACATTCAAGTATTGCTATTTAACACTAATATTCAAGTATTGTTATTTAACACTAACATTCAAGTATTGCTATTTAACACTAATATTCAAGTATTGTTATTTAACACTAACATTCAAGTATTGCTATTTAACACTAACATTCAAATATTGTTATTTAACACTAACATTCAAGTATTGCTATTTAACACTAATATTCAAGTATTGCTATTTAACACTAACATTCAAATATTGTTATTTAACACAAACATTCAAGTACTGCTATTTAACACTAATATTCAAGTATTGTTATTTAACACTAACATTCAAGTATTGCTATTTAACACTAATATTCAAATATTGTTATTTAACACTAACATTCAAGTATTGCTATTTAACACTAATATTCAAATATTGTTATTTAACACTAACATTCAAGTATTGCTATTTAACACTAATATTCAAGTATTGCTATTTAACACTAACATTCAAATATTGTTATTTAACACTAACATTCAAGTAGTGCTATTTAAGACTAATTCTATTTATCAAGTATTTCTATGTAATATAAACAATTTGAATTATTTCATCGAATGGTAATAATCCTTAATAAACGATTGAACTGTTCTATTTGTCTGAATTTTTGTGATGAGGTTTGATGTATATTATTTTGGTTGTGATTTTTTCGGACCGTTGTCCTCATCTTTACTGTGGTTTGTTGAAACACAGCGTTTCCGTCGCTGTATCCTCCGGCCTTTTTTTAGGTGTCCCTAGTTTATCTGGGTAATAAAATGATTTAACCTGGGAAATCATTTTTAAAGTTTGACTGTTGATCAAACAAGGCATTCAAGAACTTTGAAGATGTTCATTCAAATAATGACTTCATTATTTTCACGGCTTACAAACCCGAGAAGTTTCGCGAGAAGTGTCATGAGATGAATTTTATTTGACTCTTAAGTGGCATTGGTAATACCCTAACAAATACTAGCAATCCGGATCAGAGTCGACCTGGGAGTAATGGCAATGAATGCATACTCCTCATTTCTTAAAGGTTCAGGACTGGTGCTTCACCATCAGATACAGTTTAGTGTTTATACAGGACACTCGTTGGGGGCAGGGTCTTTACCCCTCTGTAGAGATGCATTTGACATTTTCTAGAGCTTCAGCCGACCGGGCAGTAACACAAAAAAAGAGAATCTTTCTGCACATTTTCAAATTAGTTATAAAGTCACTTACGATTTTAGATGATTCCTTTGTTTTTTTTATTTTTTGTTTTTGTTTTTGCAGACCATTTAAAGAAATACAGAGAAATAAGCACAATTTAATGGCATATCAATCTTCGTGGGTTATTTAATGCCAAAGCCATCGTCGGAGAAGCACAGAAGTGGTGGATAGAGAGATACGAGGATTATTAAATAAGTTTCCAGATTTTTTTCGTATGGGCACTTTTATTGATAGTACACACATAAAACTCTAGTCCCTTTCGAAGTAATCTCCTCCGGTTGCAATGCCCTTGTTGTACCGTTCCAACAACTTCTGGAAGGCTCCATGGAAGTCCTCTTGTGTGAGCGTGTCAATGACCTTCGTCACAGCCTTTTTCATCTCCTCAATTGTCTCATAACGACAGCCTCTGAACTTAGGGAATAACCAAAGTCACAGGGAGCAAGGTCTGGACTGTAGGGAGGGCGAGGAACTGTCTTGATGCCCATCTTGCTCAAATAATCTGTTACAAGGATGGAGTTGTGGACTGGTGCATTGTCCTGCTGGAAATGCCACTGACCCGATTTGAAGAGTGCTGGCCTCTTCCAACGGAATCTCTTCCAGAACTCACTTAAAACATCAACATAGTAACCCTACCCTAACCCTTTAGCCAATCAACTCAAGGGTATTGACTTCCTTACTCCTCCCACTCCTTTCATCATCCCTCACAGACTCCCTGCCTTCCTTGAATTTCTTATGCCCCACAAAAACTGATGCTCAATTCATGCAAGATGGTCGATCCAAAAGCAGTCTGAAGCATTCCATACGTTTCTGTGTCATTTTTTCCAAGTTTAAAACAGAATTTTATTGCATATCGTTCTTTTAAAGTGTCTTCACGTCCAGATCGCATTTTTGAAATTCACCAGCTGTGACAATCAGGCTTTAGTATGGTGTATTCCAATTGCTACTGTAGGTGTTCATTTCAACCTGAAATCATAAAAATTGGTCAGCCATCGTATATTTTAAATGCCTGTACAAAAAAAGTCTGGAAACTTATTAAAGGTACCATGTATGTGCAGAAATTGTCAAAGTACAGATTTTAAATGTCAAACATTAATTCTATTTGATCCATAGATAGGACTCTATCGGGTACAACCACTCCGGGCCACAGTGGATCTGGGAGTGATGGCAATGAAGAAGTAATCTGCATTCTCTGAAGCTCCATCATTACTGAAAGGTCACCGTCAGATGGATCTGGAACCCCACCATCAGATTGTTTAGTGTTATATGCAGGACACTCCTTGGGAGGGAGAGGTCTTACCCCTCTGCAGAGATGCAGTTGGTGTATTCTACAGTCTCAGCCAACTGGGCCAAAACAGAGTCTGTCCAAGAAAATGAAACTTATAAAATTCCCTTGGACTTTGAGATAAAAACGGATCACCAAATCTTAGCCAGAAGACTTTAAACTAGTTTAAATCAACAAGAAAATAAGTTGTTATCAAGTGGATTTTACCATATTTACCAACCCCTCCGCTCGGGCAGGATATGACACAAGGTCAATTTTTAAGCAGAGTTTAACTGGATTGAATTCAGAGTTTTCCTTCTCCTAGACTAGTTGCCTCACCAAGGCTGAAGAACTCAGTCTGCCCAACTATTTACTAGCTGGAGGGAGAATAATTGGATTCATACCTTTCCCAAGGGTATTAGTGCTATGTGAAATGCAATCAGTGTCGTCTAGGATCAAGTGGATTTTACAGTTCCTGTGGACCACTGAATAAAAATAAAAGACAACGAAAAAATAGACAAATACTTTGACCTTGCCTGAGAGCTGAAAAGAATATAAAATAAAGGTGACGGTGATAACAAGTGAACGGAGGTGCCCGTGGTGTAATGGTTATCGTCTTAGGAAGTGGACACGACGACACGAGTTCAAATCCTGGACGAGACTGATTGCATTTCACATAGCACTAATACCCTTAGGAAAGGTATGAATCCAATTATATTCTCTCCAACTATGGGTAAATAGTAGGGCAGACTGAGTTCTTCAACCTTGGTGAGGCAACTAGTCTAGGAGAAGGAAAACTCTGAATTCAAACCTGTTAAACTCCGCTTAAAAATTGAACTTGTGTCATATTCTACCCGAGCGGAGGGGTTGGTAAATATGGATAAGAATTGAATAGTCATCAAAGGCCTGGAAAAGAGGGGAATTGGAAATCAGAGGAAGAATCGAAACCATCTTGACCACAACACTGTTAAAAATAGCTAGAATACTGAGATAAGTCCTGGAGACTTGAGAAAGGGTAAATGCAATTATTGTAGATATTTGCAGGTCTTGGTTGGTTGGTTGGTATTTAATCGCATATCAACCTCTATAGGTTACTTAATGCCAGAGCC
>OY757944.1:39047753-39117753 GCA_963585895.1 Sepioteuthis lessoniana | reverse complement strand
CCGGATATAAGAGATCCGGATATAAGAGAAATCCGAATATAAGAGACATTTTCTCTGATCCCAAATTTGAGCCAGTGTTACTTAAACAAAATAGACCAATCCCGGACATAAGAGACTTATTCTCCGGTCCCGACAACTCTCTTGTATCTGGGTTATACTAACAATATAATGACTTGACCAATTCTCGTTCAATTGATTTCAAATTTTAACAGCAAATGTCGAAACAATTCAAAATTCTGTTTACTGTATAGTAATTCACTAAACAGTTGGTTTAGATGTGGCACAAGGCCGTATGAATTGAGCACCGAACTCTCTCGGGAAGGTTTGCTTGTCTAGCTTACTGACCATCACACCACTCGAGACGCCCAAACCTATTAGTAATTAATTACTTTTTCGTAGATATGATACAAGGCCGTATGAATGAGGCACTCAGTGAGACTCAAACTCACTAACGAAGGTTTGTGAGTCTAGTTTGCAAACCATTACACCACCTGAGGCGCAGAAAAACAAACTTAGTAATTTAATAAGCATTTTCCAAAGATGTAGCACGAGGCTGTATGAATGGGGCACCCAGTGAGATTCGAACTCACTCAGGAATGTTTGCTTGTCTAGCTTGCAAACCACACGAAGCGACTTAGTATCAGACCGCTCGGCCGACAAGCGTACCACGTCAGCTAGGGAATTATAAGGTATTAAGTAGCAACAGCAGCAGCGTTCGTTTGTTTACATTTTATACCTTACCGGATACCAAGGAGCTCAATTCGTTCAAAGAGCTTTATATTATGTGAGGGTATGACTCGACCTAGAATTAAACCTTGGGGGCTGAGACCACTGGCAAACACTCAACCGTCCTTGTCAATTGGGATAGAGGGTAGAGTATAAAAGCTAAGATATAAAGTAGGACAAGAATTCACGACTTAGCATTTCACGCTTTCAATTCTAAGGTGAGCTAGCATTCAATGCGTCTCTTTCTGCATATATAGAATTAGTATTCAACATGACTACATACATACATACACCAGTGTGTGTGTATATATATATATATATATATATATATATGTGAGTGTCTTATTCCAAGAAAAAAAAATATTCGGTCACATTAGGATAATAAATTTATTTCCATCTTGTTAAGAGCATTGATATGAATCAAAACTCCGAAAGAATTTTAATTTGAAAAAAATATTCGGTCACATTAGGATAATAAATTTATTTCCATCTTGTTAAGAGCATTGATATGAATCAAAACTCCGAAAGAATTTTAATATGAAAAAAATATTCGGTCACATTAAGAGCATTGATATGAATCAAAACTCCGAAAGAATTTTAATTTGAAAAAAATATTCGGTCACATTAGGATAATAAATTTATTTCCATCTTGTTAAGAGCATTGATATGAATCAAAACTCCGAAAGAATTTTAATTTGAAAAAAATATTCGGTCACATTAGGATAATAAATTTATTTCCATCTTGTTAAGAGCATTGATATGAATCAAAACTCCGAAAGAATTTTAACAGGACTTCATCAGATCCAACAAGAAAATAAAATCGGTATTTTATCTTAACCATATTTAACAACCCCTCCGCTCGGGCAGGATATGACACAAGGTCAATTTTTAAGCGGAGTTTAACAGGTTTGAATTCAGAGTTTTCCTTCTCCTAGACTAGTTGCCTCAACAAGGCTGAAGAACCTAGTCTGCCGTACTATTTACCCATAGCTGGAGGGAGAATATTTGGATTCATACCTTTCCCAAGGGTATTAGTGCTATGTGAAATGCAATCAGTCAGGTCCAGGATTTGAACTCGTGTCGCCACAACGATAACCATTACACCACGGGCATTTTATCTTAACAGGATGGAAATAAATTCATTATCCTAATGTGATCGAATATTGTCGTTTTTTTAAAATAATATTATTTGTTCTGTGGATTTTATTTACATTGAGCTCTTTACCAGGAATATTCAAATATTCTAAATTTGAATAATTTGTTTGTCCTGACTCAATTGTTCCCTATTCCTATTTACTGGATTGAAGAATACCTTATATATATATATATATATATATATAAGTTGGGTGGCCGTTGTTGAAGGTGACCCCAAGACTCCTTTTTCAATAGCTACTATACCTAGGTGTAGGAGAGGGTGATACTCGTTTTCTTGGATTCCTCCTCTTACCCTTGACCTGTACTTTATGATGCTGAGCGTTAAGCAAGGATGCATCACGTACCTTTTTTTGAGTCTTTAGTATGACTGGAAAACTGGCGAACATTCCACTTTTCCAGGCAGCGGTCGTATCGATACTGCTGTATGGATGCACTACTTGGATGCTAACAAAACGGCTGGAGAAGAAGCTAGACGGCAATTACACAAGAATGCAACATTGAACAAGTCTTGGCGGCAACAACCCACAAGGCACCAATTATACGGCCACCTGCCTCCCATCACGAAAACTATCAGAGTTAGACGAACTAGACATGCAGGACACTGATGGAGAAGCAGGGACGAGCTCATAAGTGATGTACTCTTATGGACCCCCACATATGGCCGGGCAAAAGCAGGACGATCAGCACGAACATACATTCAGCAGCTATGTGAGGATACGGGATGTAGCCCTGAGGACCTGCCAGAGGCGATGAACGATAGGGAGAAGTGGCGAGAGAGGGTCAGGGATATCCGTGCTAGTTCCACGACATGATGATGATGGTCAACGGGCCGGTTATGACAACTTAAGGTTGTCTTGTAATTTTTATTTTCAGTATCAGACATATCAATTCAGTTGCTACTTCTACCTCTGGTTAAATAACTTCGTATTTAATATAATAACATCATATTTAAAAATGAATTTAAAAACGAATTTTAAAACGTAAATATAAAAAGCACGATTGTCGGTTTTACGATACAATGGCGAAAATTCATAACTATCCAAGAACGCATGACTTGAAAATTACTTGGCACAGCGGATTGAAGCGTTGAGTCTCTTCGGTTCCAGGTGAGCATTGTCTAAAGATAGCGGTTTCAATTCCTACTCAAGCCGGCCAGAGGGTTACTTGGTCAAAAACCTGGTGCGATAGACAACAACTATGGAAGGCAGTAATTACTGGGGATACGGTTACAAGACTCAGCATTCCTCTCAGAGGTCGCGGTTAATCACCTGAAGACGGCCAAAGGTGAAATTTGGCCGAAACACAGTGAGAAAAAAAGAACTATCAAGATGAGGATAAAAGTCCGCAATAAAAAAAATTAATTCTCAGATTAAGAAGCCTCATCTCAAAAAACGATTCCCAATAAAGACGATTACGTATCACTTATCGAATAAAACTTACCCCATACCAAGTTCAATAAAATCTTCATTTACTCAGTCTAACGCATAATTCATTTCAGACTCGGTATTTATTCATATTACATTGAATACTTGAAAGTTGTCTTCCCAGATGGCGGGATCTGAAGAATACGATAGCATCTCTGTATAGGAATAAGACCCCAAACAGTCTTGGATATGAGGATTTTTAACTCGGTTCGTTTTGTCCATTTGCTACGACTATAACCGTCACACAATGAGCTCCTCCTTTATGTATTTACCAACATCTCCACACTCGCAGGATGTGTCACAAGGTCAATTTTTCTCTAAGTGGAGTTTAACAGACTTAAATTAAGAGTTTTCCTTCTCCTTGACTAGTTGCCATACCAAGGTTAAAGAGCCCTAAATGTCCTACAATCTACCCATACCTGGAGAGAGAAGGGTTGGATTCACACCTTTCGCTAGGGTATTAGCACTAGTTGAAAAGCAAACAGCCTGGTTGAGATTTGAACTTGCATCACTGCGTCAATTTCCTAAGACGGTAACCATTACACCATGAGCGCGGACTTATTTTACAATAATCATCATCATCAACATAATGTGCTGCTAGCACGGATTTCTCTGACTATCTCTCCCCATTCGTCCCTATCATCCAGCCCTCCTGGCTGGTCTTACGGAATTGTTACCGATAAGTTCTACTTGATACTCCAACATTTTCATGTCTGTGTAAAGGGGACATTCGCTCACGAGTTCGTTCTTACTTCTCCAACAGTGTCCCTCATGTCTTGTCCGTCTTTTTTGGGTGGTTTTAGAGATTGGAGGTAAGTGGCCGTACAGCTGCTGTTTTGTAGAATGTTGCTTCCGGGATTTGTTCAGTAAGGCTTGTAGCATTCTTGTCCAGTTCCCGTCCAGCTATTATTCTCTTAGCTTAGTCAGCGTCAAAGTGGTGTATCCTATATTGTAGTATTGCTTTCCAAGACTTTTGCCTGAGACTAGAGTGTAGTATCCGTACTTTTGGGAAATTTACAGTTATTTTAAGAAGTAAAAGTTATTCTCAAGGGAAATGTTGACAGAATTGCAGCATTTTCTGAATGCTTGTTATTTAATGACATATCAACCTTTGTAGGTTATTTAATGCCAAAGCCATCCCCATAGAAGAACAGTAGGGGTATTATTTAACGACCAGGGCATCTCCGGTAGTGCAATGGTGAGCAAGCTTGCCTACCAGTCTCATTGGGTGCCCCATTTATTCGGCCTTGTGCCACATCTAAGGCAAAAGCTTAGTAAATTACTAGAATTGTACTCGACCGCTGCTTGGAAAACATTGCGTTTTATCTTACGCTTGTAATATAATGGCCGTTTTATATATCTTGCCTTTGGGTTTAGTTAGGCTGAGAACCTTTCGGCTCAGCACATGGGTTAGTTAGGTGCAAACTTGAGCGCAAGTTTTAACGCGCGCGCGGGGAGGATGTGTTGTTCACAGATGTCCAAATAAAAATCCCAGAGAGAAAATTGTGACTTGGGGATGTGAATGACGTCACGCACCGGAAGCGCGTGCGGAGGATTTGGGGAATTTTGAAGAAGGTCAGTTAGTTGAGAACTAGACTCCGAACGGGAAGGGTCGACTTTCGGGGCTCGCAGAGACCAGACGAATTTGCGCGCTACGGGCGCTGCACGAGATGAGGGGCAGATGGAAAAGCCAGCATAGAAAGATTGTGCATCTCTCTTCCTTATGTCGAAACCTTTAACTCAAAGGTAATAAAAGGTTTCGTACCTGAACTAAGAAGTCGTTACGTGTTTTTCGTGTTTCGGGATTCCTATGTTCTATGTATATATGTTACGAACATTCTACGTACGTTTCGCATATCCGTATCTGGCTATAGTACACGTTAGACTTCTATTTGATCGATAACCTATCGATAGCAGATAGTTTTTGCTAGTTGCTTATTTTACTATAATAGTATATGTTAATGTCTGTTAATAGTAAGTTGCGTACCACAAATTTATTAACTTATAAATTTTGATTAGGATCAGAGTATAGTTTCTGTTAATTCTGCTGCTGATGAAAGTATTACTTTCCAAGACTTTTGCCTGAGACTAGAGTGTAGTATCCGTACTTTTGGGAAATTTACAGTTATTTTAAGAAGTAAAAGTTATTCTCAAGAGAAATGTTGACAGAATTGCAACATTTTCTGAATGCTTGTTATTTAATGACATATCAACCTTTGTAGGTTATTTAATGCCAAAGCCATCCTCCAAGAAGAACAGTAGGAGAATTATTTAACCCATAGCTAGGAGGATAAGGGAGTTCATACCTTTCCTAAGGGTATTTGCGTAATATAATGGTCAAGGGATTTCGTTTTATATATCTTGCCTTTGGGTTTAGTTAGGCTGAGAACCTTTCGGCTCAGGTTAGTTAGCTGCAAATTTGAGCGCAGGTGTTAACGTGCGCGCGGGGAGGATGTATCGTTCACAGATCTCAAAATAAAAATTCCAGATAGAAAGGTTGACCAGTGGATGTGAATGACGTCATGCACCGGAAGCGCGCGCGGAGGATTTGGGGGATTTTGAAAAAGTCAGTTGAGTTGAGTCCGAAGAAGAAGGGTGACTTTCGCTAGCTCGCTGTAGCCTTGTGGCGGGTGCTGCACGGGGTGGTGGTGGTAGTGGTGGTAGTGGGGCAGATGGAAAAGTCATCATAGAAAGATTGTGCATCTCTCTTCCTAATGTCGATAAACCTTTAAACTCAAAGGTAATAAAAAGTTTCGTACCTGAACTAAGAAGTCGTCAAGTGTTTTTTCGTGTTTCGGGATTCCTATGTTCTATGATATGAACATCTTATGTACGTTTCACATATATTCATGTATGGCTATGTTACATTTGCCCGAAAGTGAACGTAATAGCGCGACTGGAGTTCGAACTCGCGTACTACGATTCCGCAGTCCATCGCTTTAACGATCACACTACAAGGGAACCACCCAGCATTTTCTGAAATCTCACACAGGAGGCTTGGTTTCCTGCGTACCACCCCACATTAAAATGACTTTGTGTTACATTTGCGTATTTACTGAATAAATCACATGCAGTTATAAAAATCTGTTAGTATCCTAGGTTGGTTGTAAAGTAAAGTTGGCGACCGTAGTCGAGGGCGACCAGAAGGCTCCTTTTTCAATGAGACATCAAGTACCATTTTTTGAGTCTTTGCGAACACTCAACTCATTAGACCAATACCCTAATGAGTTTGTTCGCCAATGGTCCGGGTGATCGGGGTTCAATCCCAGGTCAAGTCATACCAAAGACTCAAAAAATGGTACTTGATGCTGCCTTGCTTAACACTCAGCATTATGAGCTACGGGTTAAGGGTAAAGTGGAACAATCCAAAGAGAATAGTAGTGCCCTTCCCTACACCTCAGTGTAGTAGCAATTGAAAAGGGAGCTTTCGGGTCACCGTCGACTAGGTCGCCAACTTTAATAATAAAGAAATCAAGTAAGTAAAGTTGGCGACTGTAGTCGAGAGTGACCAGAAGGCTCCCTTTTCAATAGCTACTACCCCGTAGGGGAGGGTGCTACTCCTTACCCTGGATTGCTCCCCTTTACCTTTGATATGTATCTTATATCGCTGAGTACAAAGCAAGGAGGTATCAAGTACCATTTTTAAAGTCTTTGGTATGACGCGACCTGGGATTGAACCCAGGTCTCACGCACCATTGGCGAACACTCTACCCACTAGACAGCCGGTTTTATGGCATATCAATACTTGTAGGTTATTTAATGCCAAATCCATTTTATACATATATATCAAATATACATGATTTATAAAAGAATATTTTGTAGACAACAATTTTAAATGCGTTCGTGCTCATTTGTTTGCACACAGTTAAATGGTTTCAAGTAACATTAACTATTTAATTGAACATCAAACATTTGTTCGTATGTAGTTAAATGTTCAAACAGAATTGTTTGACCCATAAATGGGATCCAATCAGGTACTACCACTCCGGGTCAGAGTAGATCTGGAAGTAATGTCAGTGAAGGGGTACTCCAAATTCCCCAAAGTTCCAGGGATAGAAACTCACCATCAGATTGTTTAGTGTCATACGCCGATTGGTCAGAAAATCTTTGACCGGTCGGCTGGAGCTGTAGAATACACCGACTGTTTCTCTGCCAAGGGGTAAGATTCCACCCAACGAGTGTCCTAGATATGACACTAAATAATCTAAAGCTGAGGTTCCAGTAATGCTGGAGCTTTGGGGGAATGCAGAGTATTGCCATCACCTCCAGACCCACTCTGACCTGCATGGTAACACCTGATAGGGTCCTAACTTTAGGTCTAATAGAACTAAACTGTCTACTTATGCTAAAATGAATTGTTTGAAATAAAACTGTTTTGAAATTGAAACTGTGTACATATGCTAAACTGAATTGTCTGAAATAGAACTATTTTGATATTTAAATGTGTGTAAACAAAAAAAAAAAACTACACTTATACTAGACTGAACTGTTTGAAATTTAATTCATCGTTAAATAACCCGAAGAAGGTTGATACGCCGTAAAACGAAGCAACCAACCAACCAACCAACCAACCTGAAAATGTTTTATTACTCCTTTTTGTATCGGATGTGGGTGCTTTGAGCTGGTCACAATGGCCGTCGAATTGAACACTTCCGGTTAGGCTATAAAAAGTAGTTCCAACCGTTTACGGCATTCTTAAGACCATTTTAGAAGCCAATTTTAAACTTTGACTTGGATATGTTCGGCCACTTAACAGGCAGGCAAATTATCAGTGGCTTTGTCACGAAAAAGTATCCACCCATTCAAGACGAAGATTGCAGGTCATTTCATTGAGACTCAAATTAGTAAAACAATGGTAGTCCTTCTTTCCCAGCGACGACCACAATAAATACTGTGTTGAGTGGTTTATGTGGAAGAGCCGTTTTCACAATGGAGCCTTTTGTATGTGCTACTACTTCTAATAAACAGTATGGAATTAGTCCGCGTAGAGGTCATTCACCTTGTTTTTTTTATTTTATTTTCATCATCATCATCGTGTCGTGCCACTAGCACGGATATCCCTGACCCTCTCTCGCCACTTCTTCCTGTCGTTCATCGCCTCTGGCAGGTCTTCAGGGCTACATCCCATATCCTCAAATAGCTGCTGAATGTATTTTCGTGCTGGTCGTCCTGCTTTTGCCCGGCCATATGTGAGGGTCCATAGGAGTACATCACTTATGAGCTCGTCCCTGCTTCTCCATCAGTGTCCTGCATGTCTGGTTCGTCTAACTTTGATAGTTTTCGTGATAGGAGGCAGGTGGCCGTATAGTTGGTGTCTTGTGGGGTGTTGCCGCCAGGACTTGTTCAATATTGCTCGCAGCATTCTTGTGTAATTGCCGTCTAGCTTCTTCTCCAGCCGTTTTGTTAGCGTCCAAGTAGTGCATCCATATAGCAGTATCGATGTGACCGCTGCCTGAAAAAAACTGCGTTTCATTTTATCGGTCAGGGCTGATTTCCAAATGATCGATAGCTTATTGATAGCTGTCCATGCCTTCGTTAACCGCGAGTCGATGTCCTTTTCGGTTGATGAGACGCTGCTTCCTAGGTAGGTGAGTTTGTCTATTAATGACAAAAATGTTTTTTTGTTTTTTGATAGGTGAACACGGGTGTCGTGGTGGTATAATGTTTAAGCACAAGATTGCGGAATCGTAATAAGCGAGTTCGAACTCTAGTTACGCTATTACATTCACTTTTGGACAAATACCCATGGGAAAGGCATGAACCCCCTTATCCTCCCAGCTATGGGTTAAATAGTGCCACTGCTGTTCTTCGAGAAGGATGGCTTTGGCATTAAATAGCCTACAAAGGTTGATATGCCATCAAACCAAGGAAACTAAACCATGGCAGAACATTCTGGCTTCATAATATACTTGGGTGAATGAAAAGTTTTGCAATATTTCTATATTAGTGCTAGGTTGCGGTGCATATATCACGTGATCGAGGCAATTCTAGCTGCTGTTGGTAGTATCGTGTTAGTTGGTGTATTGACACACTGATGAATGTGCATCGGGAATTTATGCGTTACATTGCCCAATCTGTTATGGCTGTAGAATACACCGACTGCACTTCTGCAGAAGAACAAGACAACCCCCTCCCAACAAGTGTTCTGCATGTGACACTAAACAATCTAATGGTAAGGTTGTAGTAATGCTGGAACTTTGGGGAATGTGGAGTACCCCTTCATTGCTATCACTTCCAGTTCACTCTAGCCCGGAGTGGTAGCACCTGATCGGGTCCTATCTATGGGTCAAATAGAACTAAACTGTGTACTTATGCTAAACTGAATTGTTTGAAATAGAACTGTTTTGAAATTAACTGTGTGTTGGACAAAAACTATTCTTTTACTAAACTGAATTGTTTGAATTAGAACTGCTTGACTAAACTGAATAGCTTGAAATAAAAATATTTTTGACAATCAAACAGTGTGCTTACATTTAAACTGCGTACTTATGCTAAACTGAATTGTTTGAAATGGAAGTGTTTTTGACATTGAAGTTGTACTTACGCTAAATTGAATTGTTTGAAATAGAACTGATTATTTGTATAAAAATGGATTTGGCATTAAATAACCTACAAAGGTTGATATGCCATAAATAAAACCCAAACAACTTTTATGCGTTACAGGTTCAAACTGGGCTATGTTACCGAAAGTTACCAAAAGTTACCGAAAACGTTAGTTACACGAAAAGTAAAGGTGCAGTTGGTCACTCTATAGTAACGAGATGGTTATCGTCGCAGAAAATGGACACGGCGAAACGAGTTCAAATCCTGGACGAGACTGATTGCATTTCACATTGCACTAATACCCTTGGAAAAGGTATGAATTCAATTATTCTCCCTCCAACTATGGGTAAATAGTAGGGCAGACAAGGTTCTTCAGCCTTGGTAAGGTAACTAGTCTAGGAAAAGGAAAACTCTGAATTCAAACCTGTTAAACTCCGCTTAAAAATTGACCTTGTGTCATTTCTTGCCCGAGCGGAGGGGTTGGGTAAATATGTATAGTAACAAGATAGTCGAAGAAATTTCGCTCGGGTTGCTAGAACCTCGACGATCAGGCAAAAAAGTGTTGATTCCGAGGCCGTGTTCCAAGCCACAGTGGCAAATTTGTCGATTAGCCCTTGAATAGTGTCATGTGAGCTCAACATTTTACAGTACAGTGTGGTTGGTCACCTTCCCAACCTCGGTCAAAGCATTTGAAGCTGCAGAATTGAGCCACACGTATTAGCAAAATAACACAAAACTTTTGATTCATGATAGAAAAAAAGTATTATGGAAAAAGATATCCATACGTACTAGCAAAATATTACAAAACTGAGACTGATTCAAGACTGACCGTATCTCATGTGGGCATCTGCATACATCATTTCTCAACGCCCACCATTTCTGATCAACCACGTGACTGCTTCCGCTTATTTACACAGGTGCATCCTGTGCAGAGAAATCTCTGTTTGACGGCTTGGTCAAGGATCACAATGCAGCAATATTCTTCATCATATAAATCAATTTAGTTTTAAAAGGCTGTTCCATCAAGCAGTTCCAGCCTCCATAATTTAAAAGGTTGGTTGGTTGGGTTTTATGGCAAATCGACCCTTGAAGGTTATTTAACGTTCCAAGTATTCCAATGCAATTTAATAATTCAATTTGTCATCATTCATTTGTTTCAAGGGTTGTAAATGATAAAATAATTCTATACTTGAAACCATTTAACTATATGCAAACAATTGAGCTCTGACTCGTTTGAAAATAATATTACTTACAAACTGTTCACCTCTCTCTCTCTCTCTCTCTCTCTCTCTCTCATTCTCTCTCACTCTCTCTCTCTCATTGTCTGTCTCTCTCTCATTGTCTATCTGTCTCTGTCTCTGTCTCTCTGTATGTCTCTGGTTGTCTCTCTGTCTGTCTGTCTCTCTCTCTCATTGTCTGTTTCTCTCTCTGTCTCCGTCTCTCTCTTTCTCTCTCTCTCTCATTGTCTATCGCTCTCTCTCTCTCTCTCTCTCATTGTCCCTCTGTCGCTCTCTCTCTTTCTCTCATTGTCTATCTGCCTCTCTGTCTCTCTTTCTCATTGTCCGTCTGTCTGTCCGTCTGTCTGTCTCTCTCATTGTCAATCTGTTTCTCTGTCTGTCTGTCTCTCATTGTTTATCTGTCTGTCTCATTCTCGTTGTTTATCTGTCTGTCTCTCTCTTTCTCTCATTGTCTCTCATTGTCTCTCTCTCTCTCTCTCTCTCTCTCACACATACACACATACATACTCGTATTTATGTATGAATAACCAGGATTTGGCATTAAATAACCAACAAGAGTTGATATGCCGTAAAAGAAAGCCAACCAACCATTTTTTGAATATTTCTATTTGTAGATAATTTACATATAGCAATATGGTTTCAAATAACTAATTATGATAATAATAATCTTTTGTAATTGTTTGAACTGTTCTATTTGACCCAGAGATAGGACTCAATCAGGTACTACTAGTTCGGGTCCGAGTGGACCTGGGAGTAATAGCAATGAAGGGATACTTCACAATCTCCAAAACTCCAGGGTTAGAACCTGAACATCAGACACGGTTGAGTGTCATATCAGGACACTCGTCGAGGGGTAGGAGATGTAAATAGCGTATTCCACAGCCCCAACTGACAGGGCTATGTTCCAAAGGGATAGGGTTTGGGTTATTAACACCTAAAATCTACACACAGTTGCATGGTTTCAAGTATCGCTCTCTAACACCAATAATGTGCAATTACAGCTTCAAGTAACCGATCTTTATACAAGCAGTTTGCACACAGTTGTATAGTAGGACAGACTAGGTTCTTCAGCCTTGGTGAGGCAACTAGTCTCGGAGAAGGAAAACTCTGAATTGAAACCTTTTAAACTCAGCTTAAAAAATTGACCTTGTGTCAAATCTTGCCCGAGCGGAGGGGTTGTAAAAAAGGAGGTGCCCGTGGTGTAATGGTTATCGTCGCAGAGTATGGACACGGCGACACGAGTTCAAATCCTGGACCTGACTGATTGCATTTCACATAGTACTAATACCCTTGAGAAAGGTATGAATCCAAATATTCTCCCTCCAGCTATGGGCAAATAGCAGGGCAGACAAGGTTCTTCAGTCTTGGTGAGGCAACTAGTCTTGGCCGGTGATCAATTAGTGGTTCCAATAGGGGCATCGCACATTTCTTCATAGCTACAAGAAATACAACCAAGGGAGCGGGAGAAAAAGAACAAACGAACAAACGAACAATTGGGTTAATTTAAGCGCAAGAAGGGGAGTTATGTAACATTGCATTCCCTTGTGTATAGGTAGACTAACGCAAGCGTGGATTTCTAGCGAAATTTCTACAAAGCTACTAGGAATGCCAACCCATCTTGACCGGTCTTCCGTCACTGCTCTGGACTCTCTCTCATGCCGACTGGTCACTTCTGCTGTCCGGTGTCGACTGGCCACTCGCGTCACCCTTCGGCAACTCCCTTCTCTCAGTTCCTTTGCCCAACTCCTCACTGGCGTTCCCTTCCTACTTCAGGCCTTTGTTTGGTTTCGCGCCAAAACAAACAAAGGGATCGTCTGCTTGGCAGACCACCTATATAGTGTTACATTTTTTGAAACTGAAAAATTTCATTAGATAAAACAGTATACAATATATATATATATATATATATATATATATATATACGCTGTAAAAAGTTTGTTACGTCGAAAAGCAAATAAAACAATGGCTGTTTATGAAAGATGGTAAAGAGAAGCAATCTTTATTTCGACTTCAATTTGTAATTTTGGATTATTTGAAAAATGGTAAATTGTAAAAAGTTATCAAAAGTTTTATTTTATTTTGTTTCATTTTATTTTAAATAAGGACAATTTTTTTTATCATTTGAATTTTACCGATAAAATTCAAACATTTGTATTAAAAGAAAAAAAAAAGCGGGTGGTTGAATTTTCTAATTTTTTCTTTTCCTAAATTGAACTAATTTTAGTCCCTCAAACTCACTGCAATTTTTTTTTTATTTTTCGAAAAAAATAAGAATAAATAAATAAGATAAACAAACAAACAATTAAATTGATAAAAAATATGAACAACAAATAAACAAATATCTAAACAAATTAACAAACAATAAACAAATAAATAAATTATTTTACATTTCATGATGGGGGTTCATTTTCACATTCTAATGCAATGTAAAATGATCCCCCATTTCTGGAAAAAGTATCTTAAAAGAAGCCTTCCGTCGCCAGAAGTAAAAGATTTCAACAAGAATGCAGTTTAATATCGTACTCAAGATTTGAGTACGATATTAAACTGCATTCTTGTTGAAATCTTTATTTTTGAAGGAGTTCACGTCAAGAAATTTACATAAAATTGCTGCATTTTTGGAAAATGACATCACTGCAAGCACTACGGTACGTACCCCTTCATTACTAAAAAACAAACATTTTGAGGAATTCTGCTCTGCCAAAAAAAAAACAAAAAAAAACGCCGCATGAGGTCGCTTTTATCGATGGGTACGTTCTCGAGTTTTTCCACCACATATTTTGCACAAGTCTGAACGCCATTCTTACAATGTTAAATAGATATGTCTAACAAAGATTTTTTCAAGGGGCGGGTATTGTTGGCGGATGTTTTTAGCGGGAATTTCACCAACTATATTTCACCTTTTTACGAGTGGAGCGATATTTTTGTCGCTAACGGTACACAGGCAGAACTATTTTTGTCGGTTATAGCTCAATTTCAGGCATTTTTCTTTATGGCTGTTCGTTGAGAAAATAATGTTAATGTACAGTAACATTGGCAGGAGGTTCAACTGTAGTGTAGGATTGTGTAGATGTTGTTTTGCGAAATTGTTTCCGTACTGTTGTATTATGGTGGAGCTACCATTACCACTTGCACCATACAATATCAAATGTGGGAAGTACGAGGCGCATACGATAAGTTTTCAGACTTTTTTCGTACAGGCATTTAAAATTGTCGTAGACTCTTGAAAATTCAATATGTTATTGCTATACATCTTATGAGATGACTGACCAATTTTTAGGATTCCAGGTTTAAATGAACAGCAACAGCAGCAACTGAAATAAACCCTACAAAAACCTGATTGTTCCAGCTGGGGAATTTCAAAAATCCAATCTGGACTTGAGGACACTTTAGAAGAACGATATGCAATAAAATTCTGTTCTAAACTTGGAAAAAATGCCACAGAAACGTATGGAATGCTTCACACTGCTTTTGGAGCATCTGGCATGAATCGAGCATCAGTTTTTGAGTGGCATAAGAGATTCAAGGAAGGCAGGGAGTCTGTGAGGGATGATTAGAGGTATGGAAGGAGTTAGGAAGTCAATACACCCGAGTTGTTTGGCCAAAGGGATAGGGTTAGGGTTACTATGTTGAGGTTTTAAGGGAGTTCAGCAAGAGATTCCGTCGGAAGAGGCCAGCACTCTTCAAATCGGGTCAGTGGCATTTTCACCAGGACAATACACCAGTCCACAACTCCATCCATGTCACGGACTATTTTAGCAAGATGGGCATCAAGACAGTTCCTCAGCCTCCCTATAGTCCAGGAAGTTGACTTCCATAACGCAGGCGACTGTATAAAATGTGGGAGGTATTTCTGCTGCACTCTGTATTTTTTACCTTTCTGTATTACTAAATATCAAAGTTATCCCTCCTGAGAGATAGAAATGGAGTTGCCTCCCGTGGACAATGCATGAGGGGATTTGTTGGAACCGGAAGAACGGACACGCGTGGGACAGAAAAGAGACTTGAAATCCACCTGGACACATCGACGGACATTTTAACTGGTGCACACAAAGTTAAAACAACTTCTTTTCCAAGTTAATAGATGCATGTCTCTGCCTGTGGCTATTAAACAAATTTTTTTTTGTACACCCACGTGTCCGTCTCTTTTCAGTTTTGTTTACATATATTTTTTGTTCGTAAAAAAGTGATAAAATTTCCAAAGTAAGTCGCGCTTACAAACACTTTTTAAATTCAGTCACAAGAAAGGTAAATAAATGTATTTCTTAATGAAATTATCTTAAGAAATTTAAAAATCACTCATTTACATCTTTGTTAATGAAGTTAGTGGGAGGTGGGGTTACGCAAGGCAAAAAAATGTTACCTTCAACATTTCAAGGAAAAAATATGTTTTAAAAATAACCTTACCTTATATTATTCAACAGCCCCCGGCACTTTTGAAGACATATTTTTTTAAAAATCCAATTTTTTGATGTTACTAGGATATAAATACATCTTTGACGAGTTAAATAAACAATTGTTTTATTTTTATGAGCAAAAGTAAGATTTCAACGAGCTTTATTCAATGATATAATTTAAGGATGGGCAAACTGTAGCTGTTCTGTTTTATGCGGCCCGCAAGAGCCTCTAAAAAATAAATAAAATAAATAATCATTTGTATTAGAATCGAGACTAAACTTTTTTGATTTTGAAAGGTGCGGCCCTTTGATAATTCATAACCCAGTGATTAGGCCCTCCTACCAAAACGTCTGCCCACCCCTGATTGGTCTAATAAGTAGAGTGTTCGCCAATGGTCCGGGAGACCGGGGTTCAATCCCGGGTCGAGTCTCACCAAAGACTCCAAAAATGGTACTCAAATGCAGTTTAGTGTCAAATACAGGACACTCATCGGAGGAGAGTTTTACCCTTCTGTAGAGATTCGTCTAATAAGTAGAGAGTTCTCCAATGGTCCGGGAGACCGGGGTTCAATTCCGTGACGAGTCATACCAAAGTCTCAAAAAATGGTACTTAATGCAGCCTTGCTTAACATTCAGCATTATAAGGTAGGGATCAAGGGTAAAGTGAAACAATCCAGGGAAAGGAGTAGAGCCCCCCCACACTACGGTGTAGTAGCTATAGAAAAGGGAACCCCTGATATAATGGATTTTAACTAGCCGGAAAACTTACAGAAGAAAGCAAAAATAGTCTTCAACGGTGTCGCTGACTCCAAGTATAGTTATTTGAAGCGAAAATTGTTTACTAAGGATTATACGGCCAAATCGGGTAGGACAGTAAAATAAGTAAGTTAGCGACCTTAGTTGAGGGCTCCCTTTTTAATAGCTACTACACCGAGGTGTAGCGCCATCAAGTACTATTTTTTGAGTCTTTGGTATAACTCGACCTGGGATTGAACCACGGTCTTCTGTATTTAACTCTTAGCTGCATCTACTGGCGGAGCTCTTGTCCAAGAGTTTTGGGGAATATAGAGTTCCCTTTCACAACCATTATTCCCATGTCCACTCTGACTTGAAATTGTAATACCTGATTGAAGTATTTAACCATTTAATTGAATGCGAACAATTAACTGATGTTAAAAAGAATTATTAGTGATAGATAACCATACTTGAAACCATTTAACTGTGTACAAATAAATACTTAATATTGGATAGAATTACTAGTGTTAAACAGCAATACTGTTCGTTTAGAAATGTTATCTACAAACAATGCGTTTACAAATTATAAATATGTATATATAAACAGGACTTGGCATTAAATAGCCCATAAGGGATGATATGCCATAAAACACAACCAATCAACTTAACAATTCTTCTTCTTCTTCTTCTTCTTCTTCTTCTTCTTCTTCTTCATTATTATTATTATTATTCGCTCATTAGAGTTTTCACATCAGCGTTAGCTGATGGTCTTTCACTGGAGTTTGAGTGAAAGAAAGTCTCCTCAAGTTTCCTGGACTTTTCTCAGTATTCTGGCCGTTCTCAATAATGTAGTAGTTTGGATGGTTTCCACTCGTCCGCCAACTTCCAAGTCCTCCAGTCCCTTTAGTAATCCTTTAGTTACTGTACCAAAAGCACCTATCACAATTGCTATAATTGTTACCTTCATGTTCCATGTTTTTTTTCAATTCCCTAGCAAGGTCCAAGTACTTATCCTTCTTTTCACATTCTTTCAGTTTTATTCTGTCGTCAGCCGGGACAGCAAAGTCGACAATTTTGCATATTATCTTTTCTTTTGTTGATTATTATTTGGTCTGGTTGTCTGGCTGAGATTAGGTGATCTGTTTGTATGTCAAAGTCCCAAAGGAGTTTATGTGTGTCATTTTCTAGGAGAGATGCTGGGTTGTGCATATACCATTTGTTCGTATGGCCATATTTCAATTTCTTGCACATCTCCTAGTGGATCACCTTGCCCACCCAGTTGTGTCTAGTCTTTATTATTATTATTCGCTGGTAATCATATTTCTTGCAAATTATTATTGTTTAATAGGAATACTTGAAATCATAAGTCTTTACGAAGGACTTATTATTAGTCTATATAAACCATTAAACAGTTTGCAAACAAATGCGTTTTACAAAATAGAAATAGTTACTTGAAATTATAAAGTAATTTACAAAGCCTTTTTGCTTAGATTTGGATCAAGGCAATATGATTGGAGTACCTAATGAGACTTGAAACTATATAACCGTGTACAAAATATTAATATTAGATAAAAATGCTAGAAACCACATCATTGTATGCGGTTATTTGTATCAGAGTAAAGTAAGTTGGCAGACCGGACATTGGCATAATGGTTAGAGTGGTCGCCAATGGCCCTGGAGACCTGGGTTCAATCCCTGGTCAAGTCATACCAAAGACCCAAAAAATGGTACTTGATGCCTCCTTGCTTAACACTCAGTATTATAAGGTATGGACCAAGGGTAAAGTGGAGCAATCCAGGGAAAGGAGTAGCGCCCTTCCCTACACCTTGGTGTAGTAGTTATCGAAAAAGGAGACTTCGGGTCACCCTCGACTAAAGGGAGACAACTTTATTTACTACTTATTTGCATTAGAGAGAAATATCTCAAACCATATTGCTGTATAAAAATTGTTCGTATGAAGAATAGTTAATTGAAACTGTAATCCATATTTACCCAACCCCTCCGCTCGGGCAGGATA
The DNA here is from genome assembly GCA_963585895.1 of Sepioteuthis lessoniana. Taxonomy (NCBI): domain Eukaryota; kingdom Metazoa; phylum Mollusca; class Cephalopoda; order Myopsida; family Loliginidae; genus Sepioteuthis; species Sepioteuthis lessoniana. Next base: position 39,099,518 of record OY757944.1, on the reverse strand, counting down.
TGACACAAGGTCAATTTTTAAACAGAGTTTCACAGTATTCAGAGTTTTCCTACTCCTAGACTAGTTACCTCACTAAGGCTGAAGAACCTAGTCTGCCCTACTATTTACCCATAGCTGGAGGGAGAATAATTGGAATCATACCTTTCCCAAGAGTATTAGTGCTATGTGAAATGAAATCAGTCTCGTCCAGGATATGAACTCGTATCGCCGTGTCCATTTTACTACAGGCACCTCTTTTTTTTTTTTTTTTTTTTTTTTAACCGCGACCTCGGATAGGAATGCTGAGTCTTGTAACCGTATCCCCAGTAATTACTGCCTTATATTGTTGTTGTCTATCGCACCACGTTTTTGACCAATTAAACCTCTGGCCTGCTTGGGTAGGATTTGAAAACCGCTATCTTCTGACAATGCTCACCTGGAACCGTAGAGACTCAATGCTTCTATCCGCTGCCCTACGTAATCGTTCACACAAAGGGATGTATACTAGTTACCTAATGATCGTATACAAATTAGTAGTATTAGAATAGAAGACGTGAAACTATGTAACTGTGTGCAAATTATTCATATTAAGATAATTTCTCAAAACTATAACCACGTACAAAGGTTTATATATATATATATATATTCATCATACAACGTGTAAAAGTACTTGCGATACTCTGTCCTCATCAACCGCCAACCAGGGATATAACACAGTTTCGTTAGCTCAAGGCGGTACTGCCACTCCTGGCGCTATCAAGCAGCTTTTGCCACTGGACAGGGTATTTATATATCTATATATACACCAGATCAACTAAAAGCAGACATTACATCGGAATATATATTTAGGCAGCATTTTTTCATTAATACATGTTTCATTGAACATAATAGACATTTTTTGTCTACATATTTTTTTTATTGATCCTTTCATATTGCCGTATTGATTTTATAATATTCAGCGGGAATTGATTGATGAATCTTCCATAATTATTTATTTCCCAAGTACTTATTGCCCGACTTTGGGCCATCATCAGGGGAGGATCGATTACAAAAGGGATGTAACTTTTGTACGTACATTACCACTTTGTAAGAAGAAGAGCGTTTGTACCGTTGTATTGTGTAGCGTTTACTTTTCGGATTTGTTTCTATAAATAGCTTCAGTAGCTAGAGACATTTAAGTACATTAGCCCTGGTTTGAATAATTAATTCTGTTAAGTTTGGGTTGTATGTTCCTGATATGTAGTGCCTCGAGAATCTGTAGCTTTTGCTAGTTATTTTGATGTTCTAATATTGTTGAGACCAAATAACTGTGGGCAAATTATTTGTATAAACTGTCAACAAAACCATTGGCGCCGTTTTTTAACACAAAGCTTTGATGTTATTGGAAGATCAATACAGCTCCGACATTCCCGGCTCCGGTTTGATCCCCTTCGGGTAGACGAAAGATCAATGACAAGCATAGCACTAGATCTTCGGGTCTACTGAAGCTATGACCAGCAAGGTCATCTGGCATTCATGTCTGAAGACTGTACTAGCCAAGGCTAGTATAGTTCACATCGCACCAGCAGCGTACAAGTCTTGGTTCGTGCGTGACCTTCTCACCCCCAAATTTCCCACTATAGAAATGACCTTGTGTCAAATCCTGCCTGGTGGGAGGGATAGATTTATAGCGATACGCAGAATAAACCATAGTTTTATTTTCAAGGACAAAAGAAAGATTTCGCCGATTTGATTGGTTTAAATTAGCAGGAAAAAACTTACTGGGTGAAATAGAAAATACGTCTCGATTTTATCAAAATAGAACAAGGGGGGGGTGTCCTTGTGGTGTAATGGTTAAAGCGATGGACTCCGGAATCGTAGTAAGCGAGTTCGTACTCCAGTCGCGCTATTACGTTCACTTTCAGGCAAATACCCTTGGGAAAGGTATGAACCCCCTTATCCTCCCAGCTATGGGTTAAATAGTACCACTACTATTGTCGAACTTGGGAACCTTCACAGACGTAGTTCGAAGTTCCGTGAAGGTACCCGAGTTCGACAAACACCTGAAGAAGGCCGGAGGACATATCGGCCAAAACGTAGAGGAAATAACAATAAAGATGAAGACAATAGTTCGAAAAATCTTAATGATTAAAATCAACAAGCTTCATCTCAGAAATTTAGACAACTAATTTTTGACCAAGTTCAGAAAAACGCACAAGTGCAAAGTTAATAGTGTTGAATATGAATATTTGATATCCTTATCATATTTACCCCCCCCGCCACCGCTCGGGCAGGATATGACACAAGGTCAGTTTTTAAACTAAGTTTAACAGGTTTGAATTCAGAGTTTTCCTTCTCCTAGACCACCTGCCTCACCAAGGCTGAAGAACCTAGTCTGCCCTACTATTTACCCATAGCTGGAGGGAGAATAATTGGATTCATACCAAGGGTATTTGTGCTATGTGAAATGCAATCAGTCTCGTCCAGGATTTGAACTCGTGTCGCCGTGTCCATTTCCTACGACCATTACTCCACGGGCACCTCATATCATTATTGTTTGTAAACAATTGATTATTATCAAATAGTGGAAGCTGTACGGAGAAATTCTCGTGCCGTAATGGCTAAAATGCTAGATTGCAGCCTCGAAATATAAGGGTTTGAATCCCACTCGTGCTATTACATTCACTTGTGGACTAATACTCTTACGAAAGGCATGAACCTCCTTATCCTCCAGCTCAAGGTTAACTTGTACAACTACTGTTCTTCTACAAGGATGGCTTTAGCATTAAATAACCCATGAAGGTTGATATGCCATTTAACAAAGAAACCTTAAATATTACCGCTACTATTCTTCTATGGATCAAATAAAACTAAACTGCATACTTATCCTAAACTGAATTGCTTGAAATAGAACTGATTTGAAATTTAAACTACGTACTTAGGCTAAACTGAATTTTTTAAATGGAACTGTTTTTGCATGCTAAAGTAAATTGTTTGAAATAGAACTGTTTTGAGAAAACTATACTTATACTAAACTGAGATGTTTGAATTAGAAATGTTTGATTAAACTGAATAGTTTGAAATAGAAATGTTTTTGACTATTAAACTGAGCACTTATGCTAAATTGAATTGTTTGCAATAGAACTATTAGTATAAAATTTGGCATTAAATAACCTACAAAAGTTAATATGCCATAAAAACCAACCAACTAACCAACCAAGCAAACAAAAAAACAAACAAACATTTCTTTATAACACAAAACAATCCAATGCTGAAGCTTTGGGGAATGCGGAGTACGCCTTTGTCGAGCCCAGTCGGCAGGGGTTGCAGAATACACTGACTGAATCTCTGCAGAGGGGTAAGACTCCCCCAAAGAGTATCCTAGATATGACTCTAAACAATCTGATGGTGAGGCTCCAGTAATGCTGGAGCTTTTGAGAATGCGGAACACCTCTTCATTGCCTTTGCTCCTAGGTCCACCTTAGCTCGGAGTGGTAGCTTTTAATAGGGTCATATCTATGAGTCAAATAGAACTGTTTGACATTTAAACTGTGTGCAAACGAATGACTGACGTTTAATTGAATTTTTAGTGATTCATATTAACACTCGGAACCATTGAACTTTGTTGACTTATGCTAGATTGAATTGAACTATTCGATCATTTAACTGTGTGTAAACAAATGACTGACTGAGTGTAAAGCAATACCTGTTTGATCATTAAACTGTGTTTACAAAAATGTTTTTACAAATGATATGTATTTAATATATATGTAAAAACAGGATTTGGCATTAAATAACCAACTACAGTTGTTATGCAATAGAATCAAACCAAAACTAATAATATATATTTAATATATATCTATATAAAGGATTTTGCATTAAATAACCTACAATGGTTGATATCCCATAAAACCAAACCAAACCAAACCAAACCAAATCATATATATTTAAAACATATTTATAAAGAGGATTTAGCATTAAATAACCTACAATAGTTGATATCCCATGAATCCAAACCAAAACATATATATTTGATACATATTTATAAAGAGGATTTGGCATTAAATAACCTACAATGGTTGGTATGCGATAAAACCAAATCAAACCAAATCATATATATTTAATATATATGTATAAAGAGGATTTGGCATTAAATAACAAACAAGGGTTGATATGCCATAAAACCAAACCAAACCAAATCATATATATTTAATATATATGTATAAAGAGGATTTGGCATTAAATAACAAACAAGGGTTGATATGCCATAAAACCCAACCAAACTAAATCATATATATTTAATATATATGTATAAAGAGGATTTGGCATTAAATAACAAACAAGGGTTGATATGCCATAAAACCCAACCAAAAAAAAATCATATATATTTAATATATATGTATAAAGAGGATTTGGCATTAAGTAACCTACGATGGTTGATATGCCATAAAACCCAACCAAACACATGTATTAGCTCTTTCCATCAAAAGATATCTTCGCCTTCGTTGTTCTTTATTTCAGTCAATTATATCGTTTCAAGCAAAAAATATATTAAGCTACTAATGATATCATTTGTATTGATTTGGTTTGGTTTGGTTTGTTGGGTTTTATGGCATATCAACCTTTGTAGGTTATTTAGCGCCAAATCCATTTTTATCTAAATAATCTGTTCTATTTAAAACAATTCAGTTTAGCATAAGTACACAGTTTCATTGTCAAAAACATTTCAATTTCAAACTATTCAAGCAGTTATATGTAACAATTCAGTTAAGTGTAAATACAGTTTTAATGTCGAAAAACAGTTCTATTTCAAATAATTCAGTTTAGCATAAGCATGCAGTTTAAATGTAAGTACGGTTTAATTGTCAAAAACATTTCTATTTCAAGCTATTCAGTTTACTCAAACAATTCATTTTAGCATAAGTATACTGTTAGTTCTATTTAGCCCATAGATAGGGCCCTATCAGGTGCTGCCACTCCGGGCCAGAGTGGACCTGGGAGCGATGGCAATAAAGGGGTACTCCGCATTCCCTAAAGCTCCAGCATTGCTGGAACCTCACCATTAGATTGTTTAGTGTCATATCCAGGACACTCTTTTTTTTTGGGGGGGGGGTTACCCCTCTGCAGGGGTGCAGTCGGTGTATTCTACAGCCCCAGTCGACTGGGCAATTCAGCTTTGAGTAACTATTCTTAACAGTAAAACTTTGTATTAAGTTGTAATGTTTCAAATAACTTACAGTTCTTTAATAACAATAATGATAAAAATAGGTGCCCGTGGTGTAATGGTTATCGTCGTAAGAAATGGACACGGCGACACGAGTTCAAATCCTGGACGAGACTGATTGCATTTCACATAGCACTAATACCCTCGGGAAAGGTATGAATCCAATTATTCTCCCTCCATCTATGGGTAAATAGTAGGGCAGTACTAGGTTCTTCAGCCTTGGTGAGGCAACTAGTCTAGGAGAAGGAAAACTCTGAATTCAAACCTGTTAAACTCTGTTTAAAAACTGACCTTGTGTCATATCCTGCCCGAGCGGAGGGGTTGGGTAAATATGATAATGATAAAAATAGTGATTTTGAGATACAAACAAAACACCTTATCCTGACCAGAAGACCAGACCTTGTAAAACGTAAAGTTGGCGACTATTGTCAAGGGTGACTCGAAGTCTCCCTTTTCAATAGCTACCACACCGAAGAGTAGGAAAACGCGCAGCTCCTTTCCCTGGATTGCTCCACTTTACACTTGATCCATACCTTATAACGCTGAGGGTTAAACAAGGAGGTATCAAGTATCATTAATTGAGTTTTTGATATGACTCGATCCGGGAGTGAACCCTGGTTTCCTGGATCAATAGCAAATACTCTAACCGAACCTGCCGAATAGTGGACTTTGCCGTCCTGGCAGACCACAGAGGGAAAATCAAAGAAAAAAAAAAGAAAGACAAGTACGTAGATGTTGCCCGAGAACGTAAAAAAACAACTATGGAACAAGAGGGTGATAGTGAGACTAATTGTTATTGGTGCGTTTGGAACGGTTCCCAAAGTCTTGCTAAGGGGATTGGAACAACTGGAAATCAGGGTACGAGCTGAGACTATCACAAGTTCAGCTGCGTTGACATCGACCATAATACTGATTTATTTATTTATATAAATAAATAAATAAAAAGCAAAAGAAAAAAAAGGGAACCAACCAAATAGTGGACTTGGTTGTCCCGGCTGACCACTGGGTCAAACGAAAAGAAAGCGAAAAGAAAGATAATTACCAAGACCTTGCCAGAGAACGGAAAAACAAACTATGGAACATGAAAGTGACGGTGATCCCAATTGTGACCAAAGATTTCGTACAGGAACTGAAGGACTAAGAAATAAGAGGACGAGTGAAGACCAACCAAACGACAGCATTATTAAGATCGGCCAGAATACTGAGAAGAGTCCTGGGGGACTGCTTTCACTCAGAATCCAGTGAAAGACCATCAACTAACGCTGGCGTGAAAAACTTTTAAAGAATTTAAATAATAATTATAATTTGTTTTGAATTAGATAGCTTCTGGTAACTATGGCTTTTAATGAGAATAATTTGTTTTCACGGTTTCAAATATTCCCATCAAATACAAACTGTTTCCCTTAAATTATATGGTTTCAAGTATTTCTCTCTAATACAAATAATTTGCCCATAGGAATATGGTTTCAAGTATTCCCACCAAATACAGATAATCTAACATTTATATGGGTTCAAGTATTCCTATTTAATATCAATAATATGACCCCAGTTATATCGTTTCAAGTATTCTTACCTAATACAAATAATTTCCACACAAATGTATGGTATTATGTATTTCTATCTGATACAAATAGTTTTCACTGTTGTATGGTATCAAGTATTCTTATGTAACAATTTAAATGGTACCAACTGTTTCTATCTAATAAAAATGTTTTTACACACTTATATGCTATAAAGTATTCCTAACAATACGTACAAATAATGCCCGTGGTGTTATGGTTATCGTCTTAGGAAATGGACCCGGCGACTCGAGTTCAAATCCTGGACCAGGCTAACTGCATTTCACATAGCACTAATACCCTTGGGAAAGCTGTATGAATCCAATTATTCTCCCTCCAGCTATGGGTAAATAGTAGGGCAGACTGATTTCTTCAGCCTTGGTTAAGCAACTAATCTAGGAGAAAGAAAACTCTGAATTCAAACTTGTTAAACTCCACTTTAAACTTGACCTTGTGTCATATCCTGCCCGAGCCGAGGGGTTGGTAAATACAAGTAATGTGACAACGGTTATATGGTTTCGAATATTCCTTTCTGCCACGGCCAGGATGCAACACAAATCGGTTCGGTGTCTTTGTTTAATGGCATATCAACCCTTGCAGGTTATTTAAAGCCAAAGCTATCTTTCTAGTAGAACATAGTGGTATTATTTAACACATAGGTGGGAGGATAAGGGGGCTCATACCTTTCCCAAGGGTATTTGCCCGAAAGTGAACGTAATAGCGCGACTGGAGTTCGAACTCGCTTACTACGATTCCGGAGTACATCGCTTTAACCATTACACCACGAGGACACTCCCAGCAAAACAATGTTAGTTTTCTAATGTGTGGTACAGCTGGATTGAATTTTGAGTCAATTTAATATTCCCTATCCTCAAATGATTGCCGATCCTATGCTAAAGAGTTCACTCTATCATATTATATGGTTTTAAGTATTACAATCTAATATAAATAATTTGCCTACAGATATATGATTGCAACTATCCGAAATTTAATACAAATAGTTCCCCAAATTTATATTGTTTGAAGTATTCATATCAAATCCAAATAATTTACCTTAGGTCATAGGTTTCAAGTATTCCGGACTGATACAAATCATTTGTCTACAATGACAGGGTTGCAAGTATTCCTATCTAATACAAATAATATTGCGCACAGTTGTATGGTTTTAAGTATTTCTGTCTAATATAAATAATTTGCACTCAGTAATATGGTTTCAAGTTGGTTGGTTGTTTGGGTTTTATGGCATATTATTTATTTAATGCCAAATCTATTTTTATACAAATATTCAGTTCTGTTTCAAACAATTCAGTTTAGCATGAGTACACAGTTTAATTGCAGAAAACATTTCTATTTCAAGCTATTCAGTCTAGTCAAACAGTTCTAATTCAACCGATTCAGTTTAGTATAAGTATAGTTTTTGTTTACACACAGTTAAATTTCCAAAAAGTTCCATTTAAAGAAATCAGTTTAACCTAAGTATAGTTTCATTGTCAAAAAAACAGTTCAATTCCAAATAATTCAGTTTAGCATAAGTGCGCAGTTTAATAGTAAATACACAGTTAAATTGTCAAAAACATTTCTATTTCAACTATTCAGTTAAGTAAAATAATTCTAATTCAAACAATTCAGTTTAGTATAAGTATAGTTTTTGTCCACACACAGACGAATTTCAAAACAGTTCTATTTCAATTAATTCAGTTTAGCGTAAGTTCAGTTTCAACGTCAAAAATTGTTCTCATTCAAGCAGTTTAGTTTAGCATAAGTACACAGTTTGAATATCAAAACTGTTCTATTTCAAGTAATTCACTTTCGCATAAGTACGCATTTTAGTTCTATTCAACCCATTGATCCAAAGTTGACCTGGGAGCGATGGAAATGAAGGGGTGCTCTGCATTTTCCCAAAGTTAAATTACTGGAGCCTCACCCTCCGATTATTTAGTGTCATATCCAGGACACTCGTTGGAGGACTTCTTACCCCTTTTCAGAAATGCAGTCGGTGTATTCTATAGCCCCAGCCGACTGGGCGATACAAAATTAAATGTAAAAACAGTTTTATTTCAGATAATTCGGTTTAGCATGAGTACGCAGTTTGCACGTCAAAACCGTTCCATTTCAAACAATTCAGTTTGGCATAAGTACACAGTTTAATTCTATTTGACCCATAGATAGGACTCTATCAGTTGCTACCTCTCTGGGCCTGAGTAGACCCGGGAGCGATGGCAATGAAGGAGTACTCCGCATTCCCCAAAGCTCCAGCATTATAAGAACATCATCATCAGATTGTTTCGTGTCATATCAAGGACACTCATTGCGTGTGGGGGGCTCTTACCCCTCTGCAGAGGTACAGTCGGTTTATTCTACAGCCCAAGCTGACTGGGCCATTGGACACTCGTTGTGGGGGTATTACCCTTCTACAGAGGCATAGTCGGTGTATTCTACAGCCCGAGCCGACTGGGCAAATAGTTTCAAGTATTACAAACACAAATAATTTGCCAACAATTATATGATATTAAGTATTCCAAACAAATACAAATAATTTGCACACAGGTTTCAAGTATTCCTATCTAATACAAATAATGTGTACACTGTGATATGGTTTCAAGTAATCCCACCTAATATAAATAATATGATCTCATTTTTGTGGTTTCAAGTATTCCTATCTAATACAAATAATCTATTCAATCATTTGGATACTTACAGAAAAGCTGCCTTTCCAATAAAAAAATATGATCAAAGAATAATCATAGAAAATTCTTTTATGAACAGTTGAGGTTCCCATGAACTGTGAATAGGTATTTAAAGAAACAATAAAAAAGCAAAGTACTTTTACTGTATAATATAATCAAAAGACGACAAAGATTATTTCAAAGAACAGTAAATGGTGACCTAATCTTCGTCACTTTTTTTTAGCAAAAGAAAAAAAAAACAAAAAAAAAAAAGAAGAAAAACAGCCTCCGGTTGAACTAAAAAAAAAAAACAATCTTTTACACAAATATAAACAATAATAAATAAATGAGGGCGTTGTAAATCTTAATCTTAATCTTAATCCAGAACCGTATATATCCGACGGCTTTATGCTAATCCCACTTTGTTTTGCGTTCATGGATTTAACAGTCGTGAGGTCGTCTAGGTGAAGAAAGTTTGAAGGTAACACAAGAGCGGCTGAATTGTAGTTTATCAAGGTTAGCTTAGCCTGGTACACGGCCAATGGTATGAAGGAGCCGGTGAAAATCGAACTCACACTTCCAACAAAATATCTTTCACCGAAACTATAATACCGGAAAAAAAAAAAAAAAAGAAAAAAAAAGAAAAAATAAAGAAAAGAAAATGGTCATAAGATATGATCGAAAGCGGTTGGGAGTAAAACTTTGGGCAAATTCGTCATCAACTGGATCCTGATTCAAAGAAAGTAGCTAGAAAACTTGAGAAAAAAAATGATGAGATCATTAAGAAGAAAGTCCCATGGCTTTTAATCAAACATGTATAAATTAGTACTTACCAGGAGGTGCCCGTGGTGTAATGGTTATCGTCGCTGGAAATGGACACGGCGACACAAGTTCAAATCCTGGACGAGACTGATTGCATTTAACATAGCACTAATACATTTCATACAAGGTATGAATCCAATTATTCTCCCTCCAGCTATGGGTAAATAGTAGGACAGACTAGGTTCTTCAGCCTTGGGGAGACAACTAGTCTAGGAGAAGGAAAACTCTGAATTCAAACTTGTTAAACTCTGCTTAAAAAATTGCCCGAGCGGAGGGGTTGGGTAAATATGATAAATTTGTACTTGCTGCCAATATATATATATATATATATATATATATATATATCATCATCATCATCATGTCGCACTGCTAGCACGGATTTCCTTGACTCTCTCTCTCTATTCGTCCCTATCACCTTCCGCTAGGTCTTCTATACTACATCCTGTTTGTTTGTTAAATAATGGCATATCAAACTTCTCGGGTTATTTAATGCCAAATTCATCTTTTTTTAGAAGGATATTAGTGGTACTATTTAACCCATAGATGGGAGGATAAGGGGTTTCATATCTTTCCCAAGGGTATTTGTCTGAAAGTGAACGTAATAGCGCGACTGGAGTTCGAACTCGCGTACTACGATTTCGCAGTCCAGTGTTTTAACTATTACGCCACGGAGACACTACATCCTGCGTCCGTTGCTGTTGGTAAATTCTGGTTGATTATCCAACACATGCGATTCCATGTGAGGGGGTCCATTTGAGAACGTCCTTACTTCTCCAATAGTGTCCTGCATGTATTGTTCGTCTTATTTGGATGGTTGTAGAGATAGGAGGTAGGTGTCCGTACAGCAACTAATTCGTGGGGTGTTGGTTCCAAGATTTGTTTAATATAGATAGTATCATTCTGGTGCAATTGACGTTTAGCTTTTTCTTTAAACTGTTGGTCAGCGTCCATGTGGTGCATCTATATAGTAGAACTGACACGATAGCTGCTTGGAAGAAATTGCGTTTTATTTTATCGGATACGTCAGACTTCCATATCATTAATAACCTATCGATAGCAGTTCATGCTTTTGCTATATATATATATATATATATATCAGGGGCGGAGATGGGACGAGTGCTACTCGTGCCCGGCACAACCAATAACTCGTATCTATTCAAGTTTCGATAACTAAGTAGCCAAAAGTTCATAAATATATCTGGGAATAATACAACGATGCTGTTTTGAACGGATGATCTTTGTCCGGCCACCGTCAGATCCATTGAACATCCCATAAAATCGGCTATAATGTTGAACACGCGTAATCCGTGCCAAGCACAAGACCCTTATGATAACAGTAATGTTAGAGAAATCTCCCTTTTAGCTGTAGCCAATGGCAAAAGCAAGTCAAAATACCGTGCTCAAAAAAATTAGCACAATGTGACTGCTGACGTCTGTCTTGGGAAGAGGGAGAGGGACAGAGAGAGAGAGAGAGAGAGAGAGAGAGAGAGAGAGAGAGAGAGAGAGAGAGAGAGAGGGTATAGCAGATTATAGCCGTCGCCGACGTCATCATCATCGCTATGGTAAATGTTGGTTAAACGGCGTGTTTTAATTCGTTTTTTCACTAACAGATCTCTATTTCTTTAATGAATGTTGCATATATTAGATTCTGTAACTAAAATTTGTTTATTTGAATACATTTTCAACAAATAATCTTTATTTTAGGCGAAATTGAAACTACTAGCTGTGTCTGTGCATAAACACACGAAGAACGATTACTACTACTGCTGCAAGCAAACGTAGTACGAATAGCTGTTTGTAAACATAACCACGCGTATATATTGTAAATATCAGTGATGAAGTTATTGTTTTATTAATTAATTAATAAAGAACAGGTTTTGAATAATAGTGAATTTGTTTGTTTTTTTATTGAGGAATTTTTTTTCGTGAATTTTGAATCATAGAAATCTACGAAAAATACGGGTTTTAAGGCATGTTATATTAATACTAAGAAAACCCCTCAAACCAATGAACCTTCGTAGAATTCCGTAGTGGTACGTAAATACTTTTGTAATTTTTTTTCATAAAGGTCCTGTATGTAACTTTTTTGATGCATCCATCATTTCACAGCTATTTAAACCCAACTTTATTCATCAATATTACCTTTTATTCTATGGGAAAATTTAATCGCCGTTTTTGGAGAACATTACTTCAGTTGCAGAAAATATTTCAGTCGCTTCATTACATTCAATTTTATTACGGACTTTATTTACGAATTCTTTGTATCTTAGAATTTTTGGATAAAATTAAGATTTTCAATGTTCTCAGTGTTTCCACGGATAACTTCAACTGGTGAAGATATCATATGTTTCAAGATTCATCAGATGGAATTTACATTTTGGAAGTTCCCTGTATTTTGCGTATAACGTCACTTGGGCTAATTTTCCCGTGTTTCACGGGTAAGTAGATTATTCTCTAAAACATTAAAAAAAAAGTTGTACTGCATTTGCTGTTAATGATCTGGATTTAAAATTAGATATAATGGAAATGGATATTGTGTTAGACCTGAAAAATAAATAGTTTGGCCAGAGAAATGTAGCCGAGAAGCGAGAAATTATCCAAGTTTGGCGCCCAACTCCTTTATTGGTGAATAAGGTTAGAACTCGTTCGTTCCAATCCAAATGGTTTAATGACATTGACTGGTTATGTGCGAGTAAATCTGAGGAAAAACTCTATTGTTGGCCTTGCTTGCTTTTCACGCCTAAATCAGGACAATCATGGACTGATACTGGCTATACTGATTATAGGCATATTTTGGCTGACTGCAAAATTCATTCGAAATCAATGACTCATTTGAACAATTATAAGCGTTTAAAAACATTTGGCATGTATGACATAGTCACTGATATTAGTGAATCGGCCAAACTTGAAAGAGAAAGGCACAATAAATTGGTCGAAGAAAATAGACAATATCTGAAACACCTGATAAACGCAATATTATATCTTTGCAAACAAGAACTACCATTGCGCGGACACGATGAAGTGGAATATAGTCTTAACAAAGGTAATTATCGAGAATTATTGCAGTGTTTCTCTAAAATTGACAGTGTGTTTGCATCAAAACTTTCCGCCAAAGAAGGCTCTAGGCAATTTTCAGGTGTTTCCAGAACAATAAAGAATGAAATTATATCTGCAATTGATAACGTGATTGCTGATGTTATTTACACTGAAATTCAAAGTGCCCCATTTATTTCAGTGCAGGCTGATGAAACAACTGACTGTGCAATGCATGCACAGCTTTCGATCATTGTTAGGTATGTGAATGGATGCAAAATTATTGAACGATTCCTTGGATTTCATGACGTGAGCGATGACAAAAGTGCTACAATCGAGAATTCTTTAAATTCCTTCGATGATGCAAAATCAAAATTGGTTTGCCAAACTTATGATGGAGCAGCCGTGATGGCAGGTGAACGGAACGGAGTGCAAATTAAATTGAGAGAGAGGGGATTTAAATACACCGATTTCATCCATTGTTATGCCCATAAACTTAATTTAGTTTTGAGTAAAAGTACGGAAAAAGTTGATGGCGTTAAAATATTTTTTTCACATTTACAAAGCTTCAGTAAATTCACATCATCTAGTACGAAACGGAAGAGTGTGTTCCGAAAATTTAAAATCAGCATCCCATCTTTGTGTGCTACCAGATGGTTTTATAAATCAAGAACTGTATCCGCTATAAAAGACGATCGTCAAAAAATAATGAACGCACTCGAAGATATTCTTGATCATGGCGAAATATGGGATGAAGCAACACTAAGTGAAACCGACAATCTATTCTCAAAATTGAATGATTTCACTTTCATGTTTTTTATTAACTGTTTTTATGTCATTCTTTCTCAAGCAGAAAAACTATTTGGCATTTTACAGTGCAGAAAACTCGACGTGAAATATGCTCAAGATAAAATACAGGATTTCATTCAATCAATATCAAACAATTGTGACAATGAACATTATGAAAATATGATCCAACAAACGATGACAGACATGGAGATATCTGACGAATCACACGCTCCACCCACAAAAAGTACTAGGGGAAATCGAATCAACTACAAAAGTGTATATTTTGAAATAATTCAAAACATCATTTCGTCACTAAAGGAACGATTCGCCAACATAGGAGACTTTTCATATTTTGAATTGCTCGATGGGAACAAGTTTGAAGTTTTTTCCTGTACATTCCCTAAGCAACATATAGATGCATTGCAGAAAAAAATACCCTGGTATTTTTGACCTAAAATCCTTGACAAGTGAGCTCAGGTATTTGTATTCTGACAATGATTTCAAAAAATGTTCCTCAAGTAAAGCTATTTTGGAGATCCTTCATGAACTCGGTTTTTTGTCTGCAATGTCTGAAACTGTGAGACTGATACAACTTTTCCTTACCATTCCCGCTACTTCAGTTTCAAATGAAAGAAGTTTCTCAACCTTGGACAGAATACGATCATTTTTGAGATGCACTATGGCTGAGGATCGACTTTCGTCTTTAGCCCGAATTTAAATTGAGAAGCAAATGCTTAAAGACTTATAGCAAAGAAATGAATTGCACAATAAGGTAAACCTCTAACAATTTTTAATAAAAAGAAATGTTAATTTTCGTTTTTCTTCTAAACTAAAGCAGGGTATTAGCAAATGCTCAAACCATCATGCTATATATATATATATATATATATGATTTCTAAACGTAATTATGTTAAATCATGTGGAAATGTATATCCAAGTATAAGTATTGGGAAGCAATTGGGTGGAGATGGGACTAGTGCTACTCGTGCCCGGCACGACCAATAACTCGGTCAATGTTATTCAAAATGGATTAAAAATCATCCATTAATTTCAAGCAAACATACTTAGTTTGATCTCAATTAAATTACGTATCTATTCAAGTTTCGATAACTAAGTAGCCAAAAGTTCATAAATATATCTGGGAATAATACAACGCTGCTGTTTTGAACGGATGGTCTTTGTCCGGCCACCGACAGATCCATTGAACATCCCATAAAATCGGCTATAATGTTGAACGCACAATCCGTGTCAGGCACTAGACCCTTATAATAACAGTAATGTTAGAGAAATCCGCTTTTGGCTGTAGACAATAGCAAGAGCAACTCAAAACACCGTGCTCAAAAAAATTAGCACAATTTGATTGCTGACAGCTGTCTTGGGAAGAGGGAGAGGGACAGAGAGAGAGAGAGAGAGAGAGAGAGAGAGAGAGAGGGTATAGCAGATTATAGCCGTCGCCGACGTCATCATCATCGCTATGGTAAATGTTGGTTAAACGGCGTGTTTTAATTCGTTTTTTCACTAACAGATCTCTATTTCTTTAATGAATGTTGCATATATTACATTCTGTAACTAAAATTTGTTTATTTGAATACATTTGCAACAAATAATCTTTATTTTAAGCGAAATTCAAACTACTAGATGTGTCTGTGTATATTGTCATCAGTTTCTTTATTCTAATAAACATATTTTTCTCGTCATAGTAATGAACATCTTCTCTTTTCTTCTATACTTTTGAAAGGAAAAAAAATTATCTTATCTACTGTATTAACAAGACTACAAATTATATAGTATCTTGATTGTTTACAAAAAAAAACACCATGCAAGGTACGTTTGTCAATCTGTGCTATACAATGGAGAATCACGCAATAGCAACTATGATGACTTACTTTGGGTCCACGGACCACGGGTTGGGAACTGAAGTGGACAGAGGGCGGGGGCGCACAAGTAGCAAAAATAGGCTAGAGTCGCCACTGATATATATATATATATATGTTCGCCAATGGCCCGGGAGACCTGGGTTCAATCCCAGGTCGAGTCATATCAAAGACTCAAAAAATGATACTTGATGTCTCCTTGTTTAACATTCAGCATTATAAGATACGGATCAAGGGTAAAGTGGAGCAATCCAGGGAAAGGAGTAGCGCCCCCCCTACACCTTGGTGTAGTAGCTATCGAAAAGGGAGCCTTCGGGTCACCCTCGACTAAGGTCGCCAACTTACCTATCAATTCAACCACAAACATATTCGAAAAAATCTAAACCACTTTGGAATTAAAGATGGGCCCCTCCGGTGGTGTATTGGTTGGCAAGTTCGACTAGAAAACCTACACAAATGAGTGCCCCATTCATACGGCCTTGTGCCATATCTAAGTAAAAAGCTTAGTAAATTATTAACTCCTCAAAGACAATATATGGGTGAAATTTGTCGTTGTCTTAAACAAATTTACGAACACATGAGATATTTTAAAATAGCTGACATAAATAACGTTTTGGTCAAACATAATTTGGAAACTAACCACAACTTTAATTTTAACGATTCCAAGATGTTAGTTAACATACAAAATAAAAATACCGAAAAATTATTAAATCTTGTTGGGTGGTTGTTTGGGTTTTATGGCAGATCAACCTTTGTAGGTTATTTAATGCCAAATCCATTTTTATACAAATAATCGGTTCTATTTCAAACAATTCAGTTTAGCATGATTACACAGTTTAATTGTCAAAAACATTTCTATTTCAAGCAATTCAGTTTAATCAAACAGTTCTATTTCAAACAATTCAGTTTAGCGTAAGTAGAGTTTCAATGTAAAAACAGTTCTATTTCAAACAATTCAGTACGCAGTTTACATGTCAAAACAGTTCTAATTCAAACAATTCAGTTTAGCAAAAATACGCAGTTTAAGTATCAAAACAGTCCTATTTCAAGTAATTCAGTTTAGCATAAGTTCCCAGTTTAGTTCTATTTGACCCATATATAGAACCCTATCAGGTGCTACCACTCCGGGCCACAGTGTACCTGAGAGCGATGGCAATGAAGAGGTGCTCCGACTTTCCCAAAGCTCCAGCGTCACCGGAACCTCATCATCAGATTGTTTCGTGTCATATCAGGACACTGGTTAGGGGAGGGATCTTACCACTCTACAGAGGCGCAATCGGTGTATTCTACAGCCCCAGCCGAATGTCGAATCTAGTATCATTTGAAACTACAATACTAACAATCGGAGAGTTGTTTTTTTCTATTTGTCTCCTTATTTGGTCAGATTGGTATAGAAAAGTTATAAAATCTCTTATTAAATTAATTCGGCTTCATCGTCTTAAACAGGCAGAAATAGAAAAATAAGAAATATATAAACTCTTTTATTCGCCCAGCTATAGGTACAGCAGTAACACTGCTGTTCTTATAGAAGGATAGCTTTGGCATTAAATAACCCACGAAGATTGATATGCCATTAAAAAAAGAAACCAAACAATATTCATACCAAGGAATATTCCCTGGTTAAATCAGTTTTTCATTATTAAGACGAATTATTTTTGCAACTGCTCAGCTTCTTCACAGTATCAAAAGAGAAGTTTCAGAAGTGCTTCGACCAGAGGAAAGCTCGGTGGAATAAATGTGTTGGATGATATTTCTACCTTGGTAAATACACATCGGATAATGCTATCAGTTGCTCGCATTTTCACCGTTGCTTTCATTGCTTTCGTTGCTTTCGTGGAATTTGAAAAGTGCACGAACTGTTACCGCTACCCTTTCTGAGCAGTATCTAAATGAGCTAGTGCGTAAATCAGCCGCCAAACTTAACGCTCGTGTTCTTGGTTGAAGTGTTTTTTAGTAGTTCGTTGATTTTTATCTCAATCTGTAACTATTCTTCGACAATCCTTAGCTTCCTCAAAAAAACATTGCAGTAATTCCCCATTTTTCTTCTTTTCTTGGTCTCCTTCTTTCTCACCCTTTGACTTATTTCGGTCCCCTAAGATTAAATTCCGGGCGAAAGGGCATCGTTTTGACACGATTGAGAAGATCCAGACAGAATCACAGGAAGTGCTTGACACGTTTACACATGAGGACTTCCAGTAATGCATACCAGCTTGGGAAGAGGTGTATATCTGTTCAGGGAGACTAGTTCGAAGGGGACGATGAAAACTAGGTATGAAGATAAGTATCTTTTAATAGTAAAATTCTCTGAATGTTAGCATGGCACCTCATGAAGAAGAAGAAGAAGAAGAAGAAGAAGAAGAAGAAGAAGAAGAAGAAGAAGAAGAAGAAGAAGAAGGCGAGAAAGAAGAAGAAGAGAGAGAGAGAAAAAAAGAAGAAGAAGAAGAAGAAGAAAAGGAAGAAGAAGAAAGAAAGAAGAAGAAGAAGAATAAGAAGAAGAAGAAGGAGGAGAAGAAGAAGAAGAAGAAGAAGAAGAAGAAAGCGAGAAAAAGAAGGATTAAAAAGTAAGACGAAGAAGAAGAATTAAAGAAGAAGAAGAAGAAGAAGAAGGATTAAAAAAGAAGAAGGATTAAAAAAGAAGAAGAAGAGGAAGAAGAGGAAGAAGAAAAATTAAAAAGGACGAAGAAGAAGAAGAAAGAGAGAAGAGTGTATGTGTGTATGTATATCTATATATATTACCAACTCTTATCTTTTCCTCTCAACATTTGCACTTGTTATCAAATGTTGTATACAGTGATGAAGAAAGAACCACAACACTTCAGAAAAATATATATGTCTTTTTTATTCTTTCGTAAGGGAGTCAAATCTCTGTAGTGGGAGTGAGACAGACGGACGGAGAGAGACAAAGACAGACTGCTATATTGATTCATAACTTCTTCCACGTTGTGTTATTTTCAAGACCCCACTTGGCATTTCTGCTTTTCGGTCCGAGAAGTACTCAACCATTGGCTGCTGTGGGTCGCTGTTCCCAGAGGAGCACTTTCAGTGATAGCAAGCTGGCACTGACTCAGACCCACACTGACTCCAACTGACTCGCACTCTCATTTCATATACGACTTCCGATCAACCACATGACTGCTTCCGCTTATTTACAGTGGTGCGTCAAGTTCAGAGAAATCTCTGATTAACGGCCAGGTCAAGGGTCAACATGCAACACAAACACATTTCAGAAGATACAACATCACAAATTCTTAATTGATCCGATGATGGTTTACAGTAAAAACCGAAACATCAAACGTTGACAAATAATTCAACCATAAATAAAATAGTTTTCTGAATACCTTGTTTTTTTCGTGTTTGCAGGCCATTGGCTTCATGTGCAGAGTATTCGCCTATGTTTCACATGGCGCGAATACTCTTGGGAAAGTACGTATCCAAATGTTCTCTCTTCTGCTATAGTTAAATAGTAGGGTAGACTGAGCTCTATGTTAAACCATCAAGGAGGAAGACAACAATGAATTCAAACCTGTTAAATTCTGTTTAATTATTGACCTTGTGCCACATTCTGCTCGTGTAGAGAGGTTTATATGTATAAAAAGTAAAGTTGGCGATTGTAGTCGAAAGGCGACCTGAAGGTTCCCTTTTCAATAGATACAACACCAACGTGTCGAGGAGAGGGTTACTCCTTTCCCTGGATTGCTCCACTTTACCCTTGATGCGTATCTTATAGTGCTGAGTGTAAAACAACGAGGTATCAAGTATCAAATGGCAAACATATATATATATATATATATATATATATATATATATATTTAACATTTTTCTTGTCATAAACAGCCAAATATTTCTTGTTATACATCTTTTCCAAAGTTATATATTTTTACACTTTTTATACACCCATCGTTATCTTAACGTCACTAATATAACCCCTCATAGTCCTGATAATGGTTCAGCAGAATCGAAACGCTATTGCGTCGACTTTGTTTCTCCATGAATCTCCCTTTTCTATTTGAATTACTTGTTATCAATTTTTTTTTACAAACTGTCGGATTACAATCCATTAATTTCTTCCATACATATATATATATATATATATATATATATATATATATTGCCGATTCTTATCTTTGTTTCCCGACACTTATACTTAGATATATATTTTTTGTCAGAAAAAAACCCTAGCCGCAAATGGCGTTACATGTTAACTCTAAAATATTTTGCCAGCTATGGGTTAAATAGTACCACTACTGCTCTTCTTGGAGAATAGCTTTGGCATTAAATAACCTACAAAGGTTGATATGCCATTAAACAAAGAAACCATCTAAAACATTTGTACTTGCATTTAATTCCATATTGAACATATTAAGGTTTTTAAAAAATTAGCTATTTAAAAATTCCTTACTTTTTATAGACTGTTTTTCCAACTTATCGAAACTTTTAGAGAGAGAGAGAGAGAGAGAGAGAGAGCAAATCTTAATTTCATATTTTAAATTATTTATAAACACCAGTAAAATCGGGTGATTTAAGTGTAAACTAAAGTTCTAATTCCATTCACATGAAAAGCCAATCTTTTGGCATTAATCAGTCTTTTAGCCTTAAAATATAAACAGTTATGAAATAAATACAATTTAATGATGCCAGGCGGTCGAAACCAGTTAGTATTACCAAATATATATATATATATTTTTTTTTTCATATATATATATATATATATATATATATATATATATATATATATAGGTTTCTTTGTTTAATGGCAAAACAACCTTCTTGGGTAATTTAATGTTAAAGACATCCTTGTAGAAAGGCTTTAGGGATACTATTTAATCAATAGCTGGGGGGGGGAGGATACAAAGGTATGGATGGCAGAATGAGAACTATCTAGCCCTCTGCCCCGTGATTTAGATAAAAGATCAAGTTCTAAATTCAAGTAAGGTTATCGAGTACGACAAAAACCACCCAAAGAAGACTGTAGAGAATAACGGCGGAAAGATATCTTTCTTTACTGCCCGATGATTGGCGTAATAAGGAGGCAATGAAACCCTGGGTCGCTGAGAAAAATCTATGCTATCATATAAATATATACAAAAAACTTTAAATATATATATATATATATATATATATCTACGGAAGAGTTCATTATACACACACACACACACACTTATATATATATACACACGAACACACCCACGCACGCACGCACACGCACGCACACATGCACACACACACATACACACTCACAGGGTGATTGAAAAGTACCCCTCCCTGGGTAAATTGTAGGACAGACTAGGTTCTTCAGCCTTGGTTTGGCAACTAGTCTAGGAGAAGGAAAACTCTGAATTCAAACCTGTTAAACTCCGCTTAAAAATTGACCTTGTGTCATATCCTGCCCGAGCAGAGGGGTTAGTAAATAGTACCCCTCCCTATTTTAAAATTTTATAATCTATTTTTAAAGTATAATTTTTACAAGAAATGATATCTGAAATATTTTTTTAAGATAAAACTACTTTTCATTCACCATATATACGTATAGCAATATCTACACAGCCCTGATGATGACTTCCAGTAGAATCAAATTTTATCTATCATAATTATTTCTTATTCTAAAATAATTTTGATAAAATATTTTTGCATTCAGAAAAAAGAAAAAAGTTTGAAGTCGAAACGCGTTGGCAAATAAATAAACCATTAAACATATATCTTTCACCCGTTTTACCTTTTCAACGTATATTCTGTCGGACTCAACTCATGTCCTCTCTCTCTCTCTCTCTCTCTCTCTCTCTTACACACACACACACACACACACATATATATATATATATATATATATATAAGTAGCAAGAAAGTTGAGGCATTTTTGATAGGTATGATGTCCCTCATTAAACAACACCTAACAATTAAATGGCCAACCCAAAATCCACAAACCATACACCCCTCTACGACCCATTATTTCCAGCATCTGTTGGGAAAATTTGTATTATATATATATATATATATATATATATGTGTATATATAAATTAAACGGACTACTTTTTCTTGTTATATAAATTTTCCCTAGGTTTTAGTATTTTGCATTTTTAAACATCCATCATTGATTTACCATCACTAATATCATCCCTCACAGTCCTGATGATGGTTCATTAAAACAAAAACGCTATAGTGTCGATTTTGCTTCTCATTAAATCTCTCTTTCTACTTGGATTACCTTGTTATCAATTTTTCTTTATATATATATATATATATATATATATATATATATATATATATTAGATATATATATTTAATTCATGGAATTTAGACAGCAGCAGTCTCTCTCTCTCTCTATATATATATCAATTTTTCTTTATATATTGTCAGATTACATTCCATTATTTACTTCCATATATATATATATATATATATATATATATATATATATTAGGCCTGTTGAAAAAACATGCACTTTGTATTGGTAATATTAAGATTGTCTTTACTTCCATTCCTGCAGAGTCAGAAAAATCTCTTAGTTTTACCTAAACAACAGATCAATTCAGAAAATTTATGTGAAACCCAGGTTGATACTATTTACCAACCCCTCCGCTCGGGCAGGATATGACACAAGGGCAATTTTTAAGCGGAGTTTAACAGGTCTGAATTCAGAGTTTTCCTTCTCCTAGACGAGTTGCCTCACCAAGGCTGAAGAACCTAGTCTGTCCTACTATTTACCCATAGCTGGAGGGAGAATAATTGGATTCATACCTTTCCCAAGGGTATTAGTGCTATGTGAAATGCAATAAGTTTCGTCCAGGATTTGAGCTCGTGTCGCCGTGTCCATTTCCTACGACTATAACGACTACACCACGGGCACCTCCTAAACCCAGGTTGATTTTTTTTCTGACTCTGCTGGCATTAATATTTCATTCTGCTTACCGTATTGAACGTTCTTACGTTTAGTTTAAGGAATTCAATCACTGTTTTTTTCTTTTGGTTGGTTAGTTGGTTGGGTTGTTTTATGGCATATCAACCCCTGTAGTTTATTTAATGCCAAATCCATTTTTATACCAATAATCAGCTCTGTTGTATAGTCACAACCATGACCAACTATACAATCACATAATACATCTACATCTACATATGCATGCACCTCTGTATGCAGAACATGACGACACAATAATAGACGAGCGACACAGTTCTTTTAGAAAAATATACCTCTCACTTTATTTGAAAGGGTTGTGTTTGAGAGGGAGTCGGAGACCGAACAGAACTTTAACATATTGAACCCCACTCTTATGGCCATCAGCGTTTCTTTACCGTTCTCCTGGGCCGCTCAACCGGGGGCCTGGAGCCCAGACTCTCTGCTGGTGCTGTTTTCTCTACAGCATCTTATTTCTAACTCGTCTGATCCCCAACTGCTCAATCGGGGGCCTGGGGCCCACACTGCTAGGTGCTGGCTTTCTCTACCGCATCTCTTCTCCAACTGGTCTGGTCTCCAAACTAACTGACTTCCAGTCTTCACCGAGTTATATAATAGTTCAACGCCCCCTTCTTCTTGTGGGCGTCACAATTGCACTCATTTAACCCATCCACGGCCAAGGTTATAATTCTGATATTCCTCGACCGGATGCACCTGTTATTTACATAGGTGTATTTCCTATTTTGACAGCCCGGCCAGGTCGTAGGTCAATATACAACAGTTCTATTTCAAACAATTCAGTTTAGCATGATTACAAAGTTTAATTTTCAAAAACATTTCTATTTCAAGCTATTCAGTTTAGTCAAACAGTTCTAATTCAAACAATTCAGTTTAGTATAAGTATAGTTTTTGTTTACACTCAGTTATATGTCAAAATAGTTCTATTTCAAACAATGCAGTTTAGCGTAAGTACATTTTCATTGTCAAAAACAGTTCCATTTCGAAAAATACAGTTGAGCAAACTAAAATAGTTCCATTTAAAAAAATTCACTTTAACATAAGTACGCAGCTTAAATGTAATTACTGTTTAATCATCAAAAATATTTCTATTTCAAGCTATTCATTTCAGTCAAACAGTTCTAATTCAAACAATTCATTTTAGTATTAGTATAGTTTTTGTTTACACACAGTTAAATATCAAAAACAGTTCTATTTCAAGTAATTCAGTTTAGCATAAGTACATGGTTTAGTTCTATTTGACCCATAGATAAGACCCGATCAGGTGCTACCACTCCAGGCTAGAGTGGAGCTGGGAGCGATGGCAATGAAGGGGTACTCCGCATTCCCTAAATCTCCTGCATTACTGGAATCCCAGTAACAGATTGTTTAGTGTCATAAACAGGAGACTCGTTGTTGCTGGTGGGAATGTCATACCCCTCAGCAGAATTGCAGTCAGTGAATTCTACAACCTTAGCCGAT
Organism: Sepioteuthis lessoniana; assembly: GCA_963585895.1. Classification (NCBI taxonomy): domain Eukaryota; kingdom Metazoa; phylum Mollusca; class Cephalopoda; order Myopsida; family Loliginidae; genus Sepioteuthis; species Sepioteuthis lessoniana. The sequence goes on along the minus strand of OY757944.1, from coordinate 39,075,224 downwards.
TGGACAATTTTTTTTTTTGGCTAGGCATTGCGTTATTGCTTGATTATTTTCAAGAAGTACGAATGGTTTTAGTCTTTTCTTTATTTTTTTTATGGAATTTTTTTCCCGGATGATCAGTTTGTGTAAAAAATTTTATTTTCATATTGTACCGTCTGTTTTTTTTTTTCATACAAGCAGAATTATAGAATAGTTTATAAAAAATTATTTATTGCATTATATATATATATATATGTGTGTGTGTGTGTGTGTGTGTAGGTGTGGATGTGGGTAGGCAAGTGTGTGATCTATATAAATGTATATATGTTATATATATATATATATATATATATATATATATATATACATATATATATATATATATATATATATATATATATTGGAGTAAATAACGGAGTGTAATCCGACAATACGTGAAGAAAATTGATAACAAGGTAATCCAAGTAGAAGGAGACTTTGCTTCTCAATAAATCTCATATATGTATATATATGTGTTCTATATGTATCTATATATATGTTTTATGTTATATATATATATATATATATATATATATATATATATATATATATATATATATATGGTGCACGTTGTTTAATAGTTATCGTCATAGGAAATGGATACAAAAAACTCTGAATTCAAACATCCTACTCGTGCATATATATATATATATATATAGTACGAACTATAGAATTGGCATATAAGAGAGAGAGAGAGAGAGAGAGAGAGAGAGAGAGAGAGAGAGAGAGAATAACGTGACTAAAATGATTCTAATTGCTTTCCAAATTAAGTCCTGGTCGATCTGTCAATCAGAATATTTTTCTAGAGATTTTCGTCCGTCTGATTATTCGTGTAAATTCCTCCCTAGAAATTAATTACCGAACCTTGTTTAACCCTTTCTTCACATTGCACTTTTGGAATCACCAGGGAATTTGACAGAAATAATCTTCGCCTTATTAATCTAATTAACAGTAAATTTCTCGACTGTAGAGAGTAGATGCCAAGGATCCTATCTACAATCTTTGTAAGTGGCTAATTTGAGATATTCGCAAAGGTATCGATGATTGGGGTCTACCCCGGTGATTCAATGAGAGAGTTATATTCTGAATTTAAGGAAAGTTTTCGAGTATGACAAAAGGTACCGGAAGAAGGCCGGAAAGTACAGCGGCCAAAATATTGTATGTAGCAACCAAGTTGAGTATAGCAGTTTGCATTATCACTTTTTTTTTTTACATCAAACTAGCTTGCTTGCTATTTCAGTGCATACATATCTATCTATCTATCTATCTATCTATCTATCTATCTCTGTGCATACATACACACATATCTATCTATCTATCTATCTTGGACCTTCCCGTCGATCTTAATGTCTGAAGCACAGCAATACAGTTAGTTGGGTTTATGGCATATCAACCCCTGTGGGTTATTCAATCCCAAATCCTGTTATATATATATATATATTAACCGGGACATTGGCCCAGCGGTTAGAGTGTTCGCCAATGGCCCGGGAGACCTGGGTTCAATCCCAGGTCGAGTCATACCAAAGACTTTAAAAATGGTACTTGATACCACCTTGCTTAACACTCAGCATTATAAGGTACGGTTCAAGGGTAAAGTGGAGCAATCCTGGGAATGGAGTAGCGCCCTCCTCTACACCTTGGTGTAGTAGCTATCGAAAAGGGAGCCTTCGGGTCACCCTCGACTATGGTCGCTAACTAACTTATATATATATATATATGTGTGTGTGTATATATATATATATATATATATATATATATATATATATATATATATATATATGTATATATATATTAAATAAATATGATTTGTTAACATTTTCAAATGAACCAAAGCTAATTTATTTGCACATAGTTAAATGGTTTCAAGTATTGCTATTTAACACTAATAATTCTATCCAATATAATCATTTATTCGCACACAGTTAAATAGTTTCAAGTTCTTGTATTTAATATTAACAATTCAATTTAACATCAGCCATTTGTTTGCACACAGTTAAATAGTAAAACAATTATATTTTCAGTATTTGTTATTTGGGTGCACATTGTTTAATGAATAGACATCTCTGACTGTTAAGTGAATAGTTTGTTGGTAATCTCAAGCAACAGGTAGTAACTACGTATAAAACTTGTGCATCCACGAGATATCTGTGATTGATCGTATTTTTTCACGCTCTGATTCTTCTAGATATCGTTTTTGTTTTGATAGGAATAAACAATGTTGATCAATATTTAATAAATAATGAATCTAGGACAGTTTAAACAGAGGTGATTTTTGTTTTAAGAGATCAGATGTTGGTTGGTTGATTGGGTTTTATGCAGATCAACCTTTGTTGGTTATTTAACGCCAAATCCATTTTTATTCAAATATTCAGTTCTATTTCAAACACAGTTTAATAGTCAAAAACATTTCTATTTCAAACTATTCAGTTTATTTAAACAGTTCTAATTCAACTATTTCAGTTTAGAGTAATGTAGATTTTGTTTACACAGTAAAATGTCAAAACAGTTCTAAATATAACAATTCAGTTAAGTGTAAGTACAGTTTCAATGTCAAAAACAGTTCCATTTCAAACAATTCAGTTTAGCATAAGCACGCTGTTTAAATGTAAGTACAGTTTAATTGTGGAAAACATTTCTATTTCAAGCTATTCAGTTTAGTCAAGCTGTTCTAATTCAGCTAACTCAGTTTCCATTTACCCATAGCTGGAGGGAGAATAATTGGATTCATACCTTTCCCAAGGGTATTAGTGCTATGTGAAATGCAATCAGTCTCGTCCAGGATTTGAACTCGTATCGTCGTGTTCAATTCCTACGACGATAACCATTACACCTCAAATAAATTGTTTATTAGTCGAAAATTTCTGTATCTGTTGTAGTTTTTTTTAGAAATAGATAGGAGGCATTACTTTCGGAACTACCCTCGTACAAGCGCAGTATGTAGACTCTTGCTCATTGCTAATGTCGATGCAGAGCCACTGATGGTGACTATGTGAATAAATAGATTTTTTTGGTAAGAGAAAACTTTCTCTATCTAATCGTGTTATTGTACTCGTTGTATCTGCTTTAGTTTCCATGGAAATAACTACAATTCGAACCCCAATCGTGCAATTACATTCACTTTCTGACTAATGCCCATGGGAAATGTATGAAACTCTTATCCATATGCAGTTACAGGTTAAATTACCGGCTCATTTGTTAAGTGGGTAGAGTCTTCACCAATGGCCCGGGAGACCGGGGTTCAATTCCGGGTCGAGTCATACGAAAGACTTTAAAGTGATACTTGATACCTCTTTGCTTAACGATCAGTATTATAAAGTACGTATCAACGGTAAAGTGGAGCAATCCAGGGAAAGGAGTATCGCCCTCCCCTACACCTCGGTGTAGTAGCTATTGAAAAGGGAGCCTTCTGGTCGCCCTCGACTTCGGTCGCCAACCTTATTTACTTTACTTACTGTTCTTCTTTGAAGTTAGCTTATAATGAAAAGAAGATTTTGTAGCAGAAAACTTGCTCTATCCCTTACCTGCTGTAGTTTTTGAAGAAAGACATGAGGAGGGCGGCTTTACTTTCCTAGTGACCTTCTTACAAATAAACAGATTAAGAGAACGTTTTAATACAGAACTTGAAGCAACGTATATGAATTTTGTTTTTTTGAACCATACTATATCTATAATGATACTTGAGCGAATTTTGCTCAAGATGTGAATTTTTCGGTGTTTACCTAGCATATGAAATACCGGAAATCGCTATTTACTGCTTTTTTTAAAATTCAATTTTCTTCCCTTTTTTAAAAAAATTTATATGAAATCAGTTCTTCCCACTTAAAGTTATGGTGAGAATCTTACGTTTCTAGTCTCTCAATAAATAATTCTCATTTTCTATATTCAATGGTAACTAGGATACTCTTAGCAGAAATATGTCCCATTGACTAAATTCGTGAGTAACTAGGATACTCTTAGCAGAAATAAGTCCCATTTACAATATCCGAGTGTGACTAGGTTTTGTTTGGTTGGTTTGGGTTTTATGGCATATTAACCTTTGTAGGTAATTTAGTGCCAAATCCATTTTTATACAAATAAACTGTTCAATTTCAAATGATTCAGTTTAGCGTAAGTACACAGTTTCATTGTCAAAAACATTTCTATTTCAAACTATTCAGTTTCGCCCAATAGTTCTAATTCAAACAATTCAGTTTAGCTTTAGTACGCTGTTTAAATATCAAATAAGTTGTATTTCAAGCAATAAATACTCATTGACCCATAAATAGGCCCATTGATGGCAATGAAGTCAACAAAGTTAAATGGTACTAAGTATAACTATGAATCATCAAAATCAGTTCTTTATTTACACTTAGTTAAATGTAAAAACAGTTCTATTTGAAATAATTCAGTTTAGCATAAGTACGTTGTTTAATTCTATTTGACCCATAGATAGGACCCTTTCAGATGCTACCACTCTGGGCCAGAGTGGACCTGGTAGCGATGGCAATGAAGGGGTACTCTGCATTCCCCAAATCTCCTGCATTACTGGAACCTTACCATCATATTTTTTAGTGTTATAACAGGATACTCACTGTGGGGGGGGGGAGTCTTGCGCCTCAGCTGATTGAGCCATGATGGAAAGTAAAATGGTCACAGTTATCTTGGCTTTACATTTCACTGGCTAAGAAATAGGAAACGTCTATAATGTTCAAAGAAAAGGGGAAAAAAAGACTGACAATGGATTGCTGTGATCATCATATGTCTTCCTGGGGCTGTAGAATACACTAACAGCATCACTGCAGAGGGGCAAGAAGCCCCCCCAACAAGTGTCCTGGATATGACACTAACACATCTTGCCCAGTCGGCTGGAGCTGTAGAATATACCAAATGGATCTCCACAGAGGGGTAAGAGTCCTTCCCTAACGAGCGTCCTGAATTTGACACTAAACAATCTGACGGTGTGTTTTCAGTAACGCTGGAGCTTTGGGGAACACGGAGTACACTTTCATTGCCATTATTCCCAGGTCCACTCTAATCCGGAGTGGTAGCAACTGAAAGGGTCCTATCTATGGGTCAAATAGAGCCGTTTGACATTTAAACTGAGTGCAAGCAAATGACTTATGCTCAATTGAATTGTTTGAAATCGAACTGTTTGATCGTTTAACTGTGTGTAAACAAATAACTGATGTTAGGGATACATAGCAATACTCGAAACTATTTAACTTTTGTTGATTTATATTTACAAGTCATATATATGAATAAACCATATTTGGCATTAAATAACCGATAATGGTTGATATGCCATAAAACAAAACAATACCAAACCTAACCTAACCTAACCTAACGGACACGCCTATACTTTAATGGATACAATTATTCATATCTTATCTACGGCATGTTCAGAATCGCAAAAATGATGCTACTTGATTTCAGAAAATGTTGGCGGCTTTTTTTTTATGTAAATACTAGACATTGGCTTAAAGAAGAGTCTAATCTTCACGCAATTGAAGGTAGGTTGGTTGTATATCAGCTTTAATGCCAAATCCTATTTATACAAATATTGAATACATGATTTGTGAACGAATAGTTTGTAGGAGATATTTTAAACGAGCTATAACATATTTGTTTGCTCATAGTTAAATAGTTCCAAGACTTGCTATGTAATACATATCAGCATCACTTCTTCATTCTGCTCACCATCCATCTCTATCTGGATGGGGGTGTCCTCGTGGTCTAATGGTTAAAGCGATGAACTACGGAATCGTAGTACGCGAGTTCGTACTCCAGTCGCGCTATTACGTTCACTTTCGGGCAAATACCCTTGGGAAAGGTATGAACCTCCTTATTCTCCCTCCAGCTATGGGTAAATAGTAGGACGGACTAGGTTCTTCAGCCTTGGTTAGGCAACTAGTCTAGGAGAAGGAAAACTCTGAATTCAAAACCTGTTAAACTCCGCTTAAAAATTGACCTTGTGTCATATCCTGCCCGAGCGGAGGGGTTGGTAAATAGTACCATCCATCTCTATCATCCATTGCTTCCGGCAGGTTTTCTAGGCTATATCCTGTGTCTGTACAGAGCTGATTTAGATAAGTTCTGGCAGTTCGTCCAACACCTGCGCGTCCATGTGAAGGGGTCCATAGGAGAACGGCGCTTATGAGTTCATTCTTGCTACTCCAGCATTGCTCGGAAGTCTTGGTCGTCTAATCTTGATGGTTTTCGAGATGAGTTGAAGGTGGCAGTACAGCAACTGTTTTGTGGTATGTTGCTTCCAGGATTTGTTTAATATAGCTTGAAGCATCCCTGTGCAATTGCCTTCAAGCCTTTTCTCTATGCACTTAGTCAGCATCCAAGTGGTGCATCCATACAGTAGTATGAACACGACCTCTGCTTTTTTTCCAAGCAGTAATACTAATAATTCAATTTAACATCAATAATTTGTTTGCTCACAGTTAAATGGTTAAACAGTTCTATTTGACACATATACCGGCCTAAATTTATCGTGGGTAGAGTGTTCACAAATGGTCCGGGAGATAACGGTTCAGTCTCCTTATCAAAAACTCAAAAATGGTACTTAATGCCTCTTTGCTTAACACAGTATTATAAGGTACGAATCAAGAGTAAGTGGAGCAATCCAAGGACAGGAATAGTGCCCTCCTCTACACATTGGTATATTAGCTATTGAAAAGGGAGCCTTCAGCGCCCCCACTCAATTACGGTCGACCAACTTACCTATTTTACCCATAAATGGGACCCTAACAGATACTGCCTCTCAGGATGAGAGTGGACATGAGAGTAATGGCAATGAATGGGTATTCTACATTCTCTAAAGCTCCAGAACTAGAGCTTCATCATCTAATGGTTCAGTGTGGTATCCAGGACACTTGTTGTGGTGGGGGGGTCTTACCCCTCAGTAGAGATGCCCTAGGAGTATTTTACATCCTCTGCCGATTCGACTGATAAGAGTTGATATCTGTAAATAATGATCTGCTATCACGAATCCCTAAACACTACGATACGAGTCACCCTTTCCAATATTGTTATTAACTGAGCCCAGCTTATTTTCACATTAGGCCCGAAGTAAAGAACCCCTGGTGAGAATCCAACACTTCTAGTCCTGTTCGCTAAACACTACAATGCGAAGTACCTTTTTCCTGACAATGTCATTTCCTAAGCTTAACTTATTTTGGCTTTAGACCAGAAGTAAAGTTGAAGTTTCAGTGTTGTGGCTAACGTGCTGAACTGTGAAATCCGTAGTAAGCGGGTTCGAATACTTGTCAAGTTATTATGTTCACTTTCGCGTTAATACCTTTGGGAAATGTATGAACCCCCTTATCCCCCCAGCTATGGGTAAAATAGTACCATTACTGTTCTTCTACAAAAAATGGCTTTGGTATTAAATAACCCATGAAGGTTGATATGCTATTGAACAAAGAAGTCATAAATAGTACCACAACTGTTCTTCTACAAAGATGGCTTTGGCATTAAATAACCCATGAAGGTTAAAATGCCATTAAATAGTACAACTACAATTCTTCTACAAAGATGGCTTTGGCATTAAATAACCCATGAAGGTTGATATGACATTACATAAAGGAACCAAACCAAACTAGAAATAAGGGGCATCCAGTGAGAATCAAATTTACTGACAATGGTCAGCTATCCTAGCTCGCTAAACATTACTTTACCAGGTACTCTTACCTTTTTCTTTTTTTTTTGGGGGGGGAGGGTTCAAGGCTGTTTGGACACCTAGAGAACATTAACTTCACTAACAATTATACGCAGAGAATATTCAAGAAATTCAAATAGTTTATTGTAGTTGATGAAACTAATAATACATGCCCGTGGTGTAATGGTTATCGTCGCAGGAAATGGACACGACGATACGAGTTCAAATCCTGGACGAGACTGATTGCATTTCACATAGAACTAATACCCTTGGGAAAGGTATGAATCCAATTATTCTCCCTCCAGCTATGGGTAAATAGTAGAACAGACTGTGTTCTTCAGCCTTGTTGAAGCAACTAGTCTAGGAGAAAGACAACTCTGAATTAAAACCTGTTAAACTCCGCTTAAAAATTGACCTTGTGTCATATCATGCTCAAGCGGAGGGGTTGGGAATATGATAATATGCCTACTGACTGAAAATGTTGCGTTTTTTTTTTTTGTTTTTTGTTGTTTAAACGGGGTGAATATAGTAAGCTATAATTAGTCGTTGATTGGTGGTAGTGGTATGGTGGTGGTGGTGATTGGTTGTCGTGGTTCTGGTGGGGTAATTAATTTGATGAGATTCACTGTAAGAAACTTATTTAGATTAATTCATTTCATCATTGTTGCTGATCTTGTTGCTGTTGTTTTTGAAAGGTGCGATTGGTAGATGTTAGCTGATATATATATATATATATATATATATATATATATATATATATATATATATATATATAAAGATGGTTGTTGTTGGTCCAAAGAAAGAATAAGGATATATTTTAAAATAAGAAGGTCCACGAACAGATTTGAATTTTTTTAATATGGACATGGACACGGCTACACAAGTTTAAATCCTGGACGAGACTGATTGCATTTCACATAGCACTAATACCCTTGGGAAAGGTATGAATCCAATTATTCTCCCTCCAGCTATCGGTAAATAGTAGGACAGACTAGGTTCTTCAGCCTTGGTGAGGCAACTAGTCTAGGAGAAGGAAAACTCTGAATTCACACCTGTTAAACCCCGCTTAAAAATTGACATTGTGTCATATCCTGCCCGAGCGGAGGGGTTGGTAATATGATAATATGCCTACTGACTGAAAATGTTACGTTTTTTTTTTTGTTTTGTTTTGTTTGTTTTTTTTTGTTGATAGTATTAAAATCCAAGCTGAAAATTCGAATTTAAATGTTTTTCAAGGCAGGTAAACATTTCAAACTTGGACGATTGGCAAAAGACAATCTTCTCACCTATATTCTTACCTCAGCCACCGTTTCGATCACATTTGTTTGAACTTGGTTTAATAGTTCCAAGACTTGCTATGTAATACCAATAATTCAATTTAACATCAGTAGAAGTGTTCACCTCGACAATCATCGATTAGACAAAGAGAATTAACTAAATTTATCGATCTATTGACATACGAGGATCATTAAATAAGTTTCCAGACTCTTTTTCGTATGGGCACTTTTATTGATAGTACACACATGAAACTCTAGTCCTCTTCGAAATAATCTCCTCCGACTGCAATGCAATTGTACAGTTCTAACAACTTCTGAAAGGCCCCATAGAAATCCTCTTGTGTGAGCGCATCAATGGACTTCGTCACAGCCTCTTTCATCTCCTCAATTGTCTCATAACGACAGCCTCTGAGCTTAGGGAATAACCAAAAGTCACAGGAAGCAAGGTCTGGACTATAGGGACGGTGAGGAACTGTCTTGATGCCCATCTTGGTCAAATAGTCTGTGTCAAGGATGGAGTTGTGGACTGGTGCATTGTCCTGGTGGAAATGCCACTGACCCGATTTGAAGAGTGCTAACTTATTCCGACGGAATCTCTTGCTGAACTTCCTTAAAACCTCAACATAGTAACCTAACCCTAACCTTTTGGCCAATCAACTCTGGTGTATTGTATTCCTTACTCCTCCTACACCTCTCATCATCCCTCACGGACTCCCTGTCTTCCTTGAATCTCTTATGCCACTCAAAAACTCATGCTCAATTCATGCAAGATGGTTGAAAAGCAGTCTGAAGCATTCCATACGTTTCTGTGGCATTTTTTCCAGGTTTAAAATAGAATTTTATTGCATATCGTTCTTCTAAAGTGTCCTCACGTCCAGATTGCATTTTTGAAAATCACCAGCTATGACAATCAGGCTTTAGTAGGGTGTATTCCAATTGCTACTGTAGGTGTTCATTTGAACCTGAAATCATAAAAACTGGTCAGGCATCTCATAAGATGTATAGCAATAACATATTGAATTTTCAAGAGTCTACGACAATTTTAAATGCCTGTACAAAAACGTCTGGAAACTTATTGAAGGCACAACATATCTATCTATCTATCTATCTATCTATCTATCTATCTATCTATCTATCTATCCCCCCTGTTATGAGTTAAATAGTACGACTGCTGTTTTTCTATAAAAATGGCTTTAGCGTTATGTAACCCACAAAGGTTGATATGCCATTAAACAAAGAAACTTACCCAAAAGCAAATTGGATGTGCCCTCTAGGTGTAATGGTTAAAGCGCTTGACTTACGGAATCGTAGTTAGCGAGTTCGAAATCCTGTAACGCTATTACGTTCACTTTCGGACAAATACCCTTGGGGAAAGGTATAAAACCCCATATCCTCCTTGCTATGGGTTAAATAGTACCACTACTAATCTTCTAGAACTATGACTTTGGCATTAAATAACCTTCAAAGGTTGATATGCCATTAAACACCCAAATCAAACTATCACATCTGCGGGTTGTATGAAGAGGTTCTTTCGTGGTTGGGGCGAATTGTTGGTATCGTTGGGAGATTCTGAGGTTTGTGTCTGACTCCTTTTTTTTTTTTTTTCTTATATCGTTCCTTTGTTATTTGTTTGTCGAAGCTGCGAGGGAATTAAGGATGGAAGGAAAAAGACAAGGATACCTTTTAACTCAAATCTTATTTTAGGGGTTTATGACTATTCTGTAATAAAGAATGTTTTCTTGGACCAGTAGAAGTAGTCGTGCTCCCCTTGACAAGACGTTTGAAGAACATAAGAGAATTTCTTTTTACAAATTATAAGTTGAGGGTCTATCATGTATATTCGTATTGGGTGAGTACGTTCGACCGATGCTGCTACGAGTAGGAGAAACACCATGCTCTGCTTAGTTAGTGACTCAGCAGACACGTGCATCTCCTAATAGCAGCAGAAAGTAAAATGCAACTCCATCTTAGCCGAGGTGATAGAAGCTAATGAGAAAGTTTCTCTTTGTCACCAGGAAGCCCCTCTTTTTAGGCATGCGCCGATTTCGCTTCATATCAGAAACCTCCAGGGAAACTGTTACTTTTGCATTTTTTTTCCTATTATTGTCATTTTTAAAATTTCTTTTTAATCTCTACACCTCTAGGCATAAAATAACCCCAGATAGTTTAAAATGCCGTTAAAATGAACCAGTCAATCAATCATTTATCTTCACCATCGAGATAAAAGTAAGTTTAAGTTATTTGTTTCATTTTTTTTTTTACTGAGAAGTTGAGTCTTAAAATCACGTCTTCAATTCGCTACAATTCAGCGATCTGTCATATTTCTTTAGTTTTTCATTTCTATCTAATTATTTCTTTGTGTTGTCTTTGTAATTTAAAAGAAGATTAACGCAAGTTTTCGCGGGTGGGCTATTCTGTACCAGCACCAACATTTACTGTTAATTTCTACCATAGGTAATGTTCGAAAGACCATAAGACGCTTTTTTATTAAGCCAAAAACTTGGCTACTCTAAAGTTGGTGCTGACAGAATTATCAAGGAATAATCCGTTTGAAGATTAAGACTGATTAAGATGATCAAACCATTGCGCATGGCCATGTTCGCGTATGATCAATTATGGAGGAGCGTGAAGGTTGTTTGTAGGGGGGGAGGGTGCTTTGAATAGAAAGAGGCATCTTATGGCGCCAGAAATGGGGGAGGCTGAACCTGTATAAGAGGGAGATGCGATCAGGTGAGAAAGTAAAAGAGAGGAAAATAAAATAACAAAAAAGAAGAGAGAGAGAGACAGAGAGAGAGAGAGAGAGAGTGAGAGAGAGAGAGAGAGAAAGAAAGAGAAATAGAGAGAGAGTAAAAATATGAAAATACAACAACAAACGACTGTTTCAATTTGTCCATATCGATTACCTATTTAATTCTTTTTCTATCTATCTTACAAAGACCATTCTATCTATCTATCTATCTATCTATCTACCCCCTCCCTCTCTACACACTATCTATCTATCTTACAAAGACCATTCTATCTATCTATCTTTACCCTCTCCCTCTCTACATATATATATATATATATATATATATATATATATATATATATATATATATAAAGCGTTCATATCTATCTATCTATCTATCTGTCTATCTCAGCCTGTTTCTTTCTTTTTTTCTATGCCATTCGCACGACGTGAGCACAAACAACCTTGGCCAGAATTTGAACTCAGTTCGTTGACTTCATTACGTCATCTCTCGCTTTCACTTTTTGACGTCACGGTGATGAACAATGTCTAAAGTATCCAGAGTGCTAAAAATGAACCAGTGACTCACAGTTCTGTGTAAATCTACACCCTTCATTGATCGAAATACTTGAGAACTGACAACAGATCCTCTTTAAGCCTCACTAAATTACGGCTTCAAATATCTCACTTAATTTATTAAAATGACGTTACAAGGATGAATTCCATCAGCCGTGTTTTTGCTGCTATCAACTTAGCTTTGCACAGACTGGCACATCGGGTTTAGATTGCTTGACAGTATAAACTTTTCCTTCGTGGTAACTCATCTTAGATCTGAAAAGGATTGTCTGTGCTTAACTTTAGCGATTTAATGAGAAGTGTGAGTTGATTGAATGTCTTACAAATTGTTACTTTTAAAACTTTTCTGACTCTGACACACAAACTTCTGGTTGCTTATGCACCTATAGTTTCTGAGTGGTCCCCCATGTTAAATCTGAAAAGAATTGTCTATGCTTAACTTTAGTGATCTATCGAGAAGTGTGAGTTGATTGTTAGTCTTTTGCGAATAGTTACGTTTTAAGCTTTTCTGAATCTGACACACAAACCTCTGGTTGCTCATGAACCTACTGTAACTAAGTGGTCACCCATCTCAGAACTGTACAGATTCATCATTGCTTAACTTGTTATTCATTAAATTTTTTTCTGGCACATAGACCTCAGATTGTTTACAGTGCCTACGGTTCCAAAGTAGTTATCCAACTCAGAACTGAACTGGATCACCAAACCAAGAACCTCTACATTGTTGATACGTTTTATGGCATATCAAAGTTAGCTGGATAGCTAGATATGAATAGGCTGTTCATACGTTTTATGGCATATCAAAGTTATCTAGATAGCTAGATATGATTAGGCAGTTGATACGTTTTATGGCATATCAAAGTTATCTAGATAGCTAGATATGAATAGGCTGAGATAGATAGATAGATAGATAGATTATCTAATGCCAACCAAACTGGGTGACGTACACTTGTGACCTTTAACCAGATTATGAGCACTACACTATGGAATAATGTGAGTACGACGAATTTGCTGACCATTAATAATCTTTGGAACATTGATCCTCACTGAGTGTGACCACTCACAATTCTCAGCTAAGGAGGCTACATCGTAAGGCAATGTTAGCCACCTAAGCTTTTAGGACCATAATATTGTTTGGGATATCGATCATCCTCACCCTGTGACTTCACCCAGTGACTTACGAGTAAGCTACGGTCCATAAATAATCTAATACAGTCATGTAAGACTTAACAAGCTAGATTCGCTGACCATTGTTTGTAAATACGATTCTCACTGGGAGCTTCATACTTTTGGCTTTGTGCCATATCTAAGCTAAGCTTTAGTAAATGAGTAAGAAAACAAAGATTAAACGATTGATTTTTTTTTCAACCGCATCAATTACCAGGTAAGTTAGAAGTTCACACCTGCTGTCGCAAAGTGGAGGAGATGGCGCTACGTGCTGGGTTTGGGGAAAGCAGTTCATAAGTGAAGGTGAAGTTTAAACGGGGTGAATATAGTAAGCTATAATTAGTCGTTGATTGGTGGTAGTGGTAGTGGTATGGTGGTGGTGGTGATTGGTTGTCGTGGTTCTGGTGGGGTAATTAATTTGATGAGATTCACTGTAAGAAACTTATTTAGATTAATTCATTTCATCATTGTTGCTGATCTTGTTGCTGTTGTTTTTAGAAAGGTGCGATTGGTAGATGTTAGCTGATATATATATATATATATATATATATATAAAGATGGTTGTTGTAGGTCCAAAGAAAGAATAAGGATATATTTTAAAATAAGAAGGTCCACGAACAGATTTGTATTTTTTTAATATGGACATGGACACGGCTACACGAGTTCAAATCCTGGACGAGACTGATTACATTTCACATAGCACTAATACCCTTGGGAAAGGTATGAATCCAATTATTCTCCCTCCAGCTATGGGTAAATAGTAGGACAGACTGATTTCTTCAGCCTTGGTGAGGCAACGTCTATGCGAAGGAAAACTCTGAATTCACACCTGTTAAACTTCGCTTAAAAATTGACCTTGTGTCATATCCTGTCCGAGCGGAGGGGTTGGTAAATATGGATATCAATGCTTTTAACAGGATGGAAATAAATTTATTAACTTAATGTGACCAATTGTTCCTTTTTTTTTTTAGATATATATATATATATATATATATAAAGGATACACCCATAGTCTGGAGCAGGCAGCAAGTGGTATTGGTCTCCATGTGAATACATACAAAACAGAATACGCGTTTTAATAATAAAAAAAAGACATATCCCCACTAACTGGTGGCTCTCTGAGACTAGTGGACAGGTTCAGATACATCGGAAGTAGCATCTCATCTACTGAAAATGACATCAATATGCGACTAGCGAAGGCATGGACTGTTATCGATAGGTCATCAATCGTATGGAAATCAAATCTATCCGATAATATAAAACGTATTTTTTTACCAAACGACGGTCGTGTCGATTCTACTAAATGGATGCACCACTTGGACGCTGACTTTGTGTATAGAGAAAAAGCAAGACGAGAATTGCGTAAAAATGCAACGAGCTCTATTAAAAAAAATCCTGAAAGAAACATCCCATAAACAGCAGCTGTACGGCCATCGACCTCCCATCTCTAAAACCATCTAGATAAGACGGACAAAACATGAGGAACAGTGGTTTGAGAAGTAAGGACGAGCTCAAAAGCGACGTTCTCTTATAGACCCCCTCAAATGGACGTAAACAACCAATAAAAAAACTTATCTACAACAGATCAGCACGGACAGAGAATGGGGCATGAAAGACCTGCTTGAAGCGATTGATGATAAAGACGAATAGCGAGCGAGCGAGCGAGCGAGAGAGAGAGTCAGGGAAATCTTTGCTAGCAGAATGACATGATGCTTTTTATGATATTCATATATATATATTGGTATCCCTTGAAATAAATAAGGGATAAGATGTATATATATATATATATATATATATATATATATATGTATGTATGTATGTACGTATCCCTTATATATATATATATATATATATATATATATATATTACGCATATATAACTGTGATCCCTAAAACGATAAAATAAGAAAGAACACTCGGGTGTTGAAAGGAAACGGGATTTTTTTCTTAAATCTTTAGAGGGCCTCTTACAATAAGCGTATATTTTTCTATTTATTCATTAATTCATTTATTTTGTTGCTGGTTCCTTGGAAGGTTTGTCAGACACTCAATAAAGGGGAAGAAAAAAATGAACTGGAGGCGAAAAACGTTAGAGAGGGAGAAAATACAAAAAGAAAAGATTCAACACCTCCACAAAAACAAAATCAGACCTTATATATATATATCGTTGCTAAAATATGGTTGTTGTCGCTAAGTTGGAGAGTAAAATGAAAGGACAGAGTTAGAGACTGCAGGGCGAGAAGAGGGTGAGGTCGTGGCCCCTCCCAGCAAGAAAAAAGTAAAAAATAAAATAAAAAACAAAAAAAATTTGAACGAAGGAAAAAACAAAACAATTCTCTCGCCCCTTCCCAAAAAAAACAAAACAAAACTAAAAACTAATAAAACAAATAAAACAACCAGCAAGGAGGTTATTTTTAAACAGGCTCACAGAAAGTTTCCACAACCCAATTTTTATATCAAGGTCAATCACGTGATCCTAAGCGCGGTCTTTTTGTTTTGTTCTGCTTATACATGAGTTCGCGCTCTTGAGAGTGTGTGTGAATTTTTATGTGTCTGAACGTATGGGTATGTGTGTGTGTGTGTGTGTGTGTGTGTGTGTGTGTGTGTGTGTGTGTGTGTGTGTGTGCCTGCGAGTGTGTTATTGTGTGTGTACATGCGTGTAGAGTGGTTGTGGGAGTGGGCACTGGAGTTTGTTTGTGTATGTGGTGTGTGTGAGTGTGTGTGTACGCGCGAATGTGTTTTGATAGTGTGTACAAATGCGTGTATGTTTTTGTTTGAGTGTACATACATGTGTTGTTATTTATTGCCAAACCCTCTTTATAGATATATATTACATATATATATGATTTCGTTTGATTTAGTTTTATGGCATATCAACCATTGTAGGTTATTTAATGTCAAATCCTCTTTATACATATATATTAAATATATATGATTTGGTTTGGTTGGCTTTTATAGCATATCAATCATTGTAGGTTATTTAATGCTAAACCCTCTTTGTATATATATATATATATATATTAAATATCTATATATGATTCGGTTTGGTTTGATTTAACAGTATATCAACCATTGTAGGTTATTTAATGCCAAATTCTCTTTATACATATATATTAAATATATAGGGTTTGGTTTGGTTTTTATGGCATATCATAGGTTACTTAATTCCAAATCCTCTTTATATATATATATATATATATATATATATATATATATATATATATATATATATATATATATATATATATATGTATGTATGTATGTGTATGTGTGTGTGTGTGTGTTTGTGATTTGGTTTGATTGACTTTTATGACTTATCAACCATTGTAGGTTATTTAATACTAAATCCTCTTTATACTTATATATTAAATGTATAGGGTTTGGTTTGGTTGTGTTTTATGGCACATCAACCATTGTAGGTTATTTAATGTCAAATTCTCCTTATACACATATAGATATGATTGATATATTAAATATATATGATTCGTAAACACGTTTTGTTGATAATTTCCCGAAACGATACTCAGCTCATTATCTTTATACACAGTAAAATGGTTTCAAGTATTGCTATGTAACAGTAACAATTTAACATCAGTCATTTGTTTGCACACAGTTAAATGTTTTCTAATCTTGCTATATAACAGTAACAATTTAACATCAATCATTTGTTTGCACACAGTTAAATGGCTTCAAGTCTTCCTATGTAACTGTAACAATTTAACATCAATCATTTGTTTGCACACAGTTAAATGGTTTCAAGTCTTGCTATGTAACAGTAACAATTTAACATCAGTCATTTGTTTGCACACAGTTAAATGGGTATACAAATGATTTGTAAGTGATTTCATTTTTAAATTGTACTCTCGTATTGGTATTGTCTCACATTTCATGATCATCATCATGTCGTGCCGCCAGCACGGATATCCCTGACCCTCTCTCGCCACTCCTCCCTATTTTTCATCGCTTCTTACTGGTCCTCAGGGCTACATCCCGTATCCTCACAGAGCTGCTGTTCGAGCTGGTCGTCCTGCTTTTGCTCGGTCATATGGGGGGGTCCATAGTAGTACATCATTTATGAGCTCATCCCTGCTTCTCCAGCAGTGTCCTGCATGTCTAGTTTGTCTAACTTTGATGGGTGGTAGGTGCCCGTACAACTGCTGCTTTGTGGGGTGTTGCCTCCAGGACTTGCTCAATATTGCTCGCAGCATTCTTGTGTAGTTGCCGTCTAGCTTCTTCTTCGGTCGTTTAGTTAACGTCCATGTAGTGCATCCATATAGTAGGTAGGTGAACTTGTCAACTAGTTTCAGAAAGCTACCGCCTAGCGTGGAAATGTCAATGGTTTCAATTATAACTCTGTAACACCTATAATTCTATTCAATATAAATTATTATTGCCCAGTCAGCTGGGGCTGTAGAATACACTGACTGCACCTCTGCAGAGGGGTAAGACCCCCCCTAACGAATGTCCTGGATATGACACTAAACAATCTGATGGTGAGGTTCCAATAATGCTGGAGCTTTGGGGAATGCGGAGTACTCCTTCATTACCATCGCTCCCAGATCCACTCTGGCCCGGAGTGGTAGCACCTGATAGGGCCCTATCTATGGGTTAAATAGAACTAACAGCATACTTATGCTAAACTGAATTGAGTAAACTGAATAGCTTGAAATAGAAACGTTTTTGACAATTGAACTGTACTTACACTTAAACTGCGTGCTTATGCTAACTGAATTATTTGAAATAGAACTGTTTTTCGACATTAAAACTGTATTTACACTTAACTGAATTATTACATATAACTGCTTAAATAGTTTGAAATGGAAATGTTTTTGACAATTAAACTGTGTACTCATGCTAAACAGAATTGTTTAAAATAGAACTGATTATTTACCTAAAAATGGATTTGGCGTTAAATAACCTACAAAGGTTGATATGCCATAAAACCCAACAAACCAAACCAAACCAATCAATATAAATTATTTGTTTGCACACAGTGAAGTGGTTTCAAGTATTGCTATGTATCACCAACAATTCTATTAAACATCGATCATTTGTTTACACTCAGTTAAATATCAATTCTATTTCTAATAATTCAATTCAGTATAAATCTGCAAAGTTAAATGGTTCCAAGTATTGTTATGTATCACTAACAATTCAATAAAACATCAGTCATTTGTTTACACACAGTTAGATGATCAAACAGTTCTATTTCAAATAATTCAATTTAGCATAAGTCCAAGTTAAATTGTTCCAAGTATTGCTATGTACCACCAGCAATTCAATAAGTCATTTGTTTACACACAGTTAAATGATCAAACAGTTTTATTTCAAACAATTCAATTTAACATAAGTCATTTGACCCACAGATAGAGCTCTAACAGGTGGTAACACTCCGTGTCAGAGTAGACGTGAGAGTAATGGCAAAGACGCGGTACTCCACATTCCCTTAAAACTCCAAGATTGGAGACACACCATCGGATAATTTAATGTCATATACAGAACACTCGTTTGGGGGAGGGATCTTACCCCTCTGAAGTGATGCAGTCGGTATATTTTACAGTGTCAATCGACTAGGTTCGGTGGTAGTTGTGTTTCAGCCGAGCTTATTATATAGTATAAACGCACACACACACACACACACACACACACACACACACACACACACACACACACACACACACACACAATAGATTGTTTATTTTTGTATATATCACTTGAATACATATTTATTGAATTTGTGAATAAACCTGAAAAAATGACCAGTCATAGCATTGACAATCAACGAGCAATCTTTCTTTATAAATATAGGACACCACACAACTGTGTATGTGTGCGCACGCGCGTCCCCCTCTCTATCTATCTATCTATCTATCTATCTATCTCTCTCTCTCTCTCTATATATATATATATATATATATATATATATATATATATATATATATATTACCTTTTGCACTTTTAAATACCCATCATTGATTCAACATCACTAATATCATCCCTGATGATGGTTCATTAGAATCGAAACGCTGTAGTGCCGACTTTGCTTCTCAATAAATCTCTCCTTCTACTTGGATTACCTTCTTATCAATTTTTCTTTATATATTGTCGGATTACACTCCATTATTTACTTCCATATATATATATATATATATATATATATATATATATATATATATATATATATATATTATATATATATATTAAGCCTGTAGAAAGAACATGCACTTTGTATTGGCAATATTAAGATTGTCTTTATCGAAAGTAATGTGCTCTTCCTTCTAAAGTATGAATGATTAGAAGTGTAATCTGTTTTTTTTTTTTTTTTTTCTGTTTTTATTTTTATATTAATAAAGTCTCAGAAAAGGTTAACTCTCCATGTGAGGCTCTTTATATTGCTTCTCTTGCAGGCCTCCGTAGTAAAAAATCATTTCGTGAAAAACTACACTGAAAAAGACCCCCCCCCAAAAAAAACATAACAATAACAAAAGACAAAACAAAGATTTAAAAAATATTTAGAAAAAATGCTTGAAAAAAATCTAATCTGTTAAGTTTATTTATTTAGTATTTTTACGATAATTAACAAAATGCCAGTAATATGCTGTGAGAGATAGAGTTTAAGCGATGGATGTTGATTTTAAAGATTAAAAAAAGAATTAGAAAAAGAAACAAGCAAAAAAAAAAAATGTTAAACCTGATTTCTTTTCTCTTTTATTAACCACACCCTTAGAAGATCAAGCTATGAAAACGAAATTTAAAAAACCCAAGAAGAACAATATTGTTCCTTATTTTACTGTTTATTAAACTTCAAAAATAAGGCATCCGTACGAACAAATAGGGAAACCGTCTAATTGTCCATGGAATTATCTTTAAAACACGTAAAAATCATTTACATGCAGATTTATTAAGGGGGTCAAATTGATAAATTGAATAAGGGGTGTGGGATTTGACGCATGACAACGAATGAATTAAAAACAAGAACAACAACAAACCCTAAATATTATATCATCGGAATTTGCAAAATAAAAAAAAATTTTTTTCAAAGAAACCTAATCTTTTATTTCTTCTAATACCAAAAATTGCATGAAAATCCGATGATAAACCCGATTTTTTTTGTGATTTAAACAGATGCACATTTTGGTACCTCCATAACACACACACACAAACACACATATATATAAAGTCATCCACAGACAGATCTGTTTCGTTCTATCAGAACTCATCAGTTCATACTATCTTCCTAGCTGGGACCAAAACCCGCTTTAATCAAACGCCAATCCAAGCATCTGCCCCTCAGCCACGAGGAAACAGTAGCCACGAAGTAAATTTTAAACGGTGATGAATCACAATTGCTATTGTTTGCATACATCCGCTTAACGGCTACCGCTATATATATATATATATATATATATATATATATATATATATATATATATATATATATATATATATATATATACGGGAAGCTAATGTCTAGCCACACTGATGAGTTCTGATAGAACGAAACAGATCTATCTGTGGATGACAATAGAGATATATATTCCCCTACCCCAGTAAGGTTGAGTTCTCTGGCGAAGAAGTAATCGTGTTGTCATTAGCGTTTATTGCAAGCCTCTTCATATATGATTTGAAGTCTCAGTAGCCGTTGAACGGATGTATGTAAACAATAGTAATTGTGATTCATAACTGTTTAAAATTTACTTCGCAGCCAATGGCTCCTCGTGGCTGAATGCTTAGAGGCTTGGCTTGGCGTTTAGGTCAACCGGGTTTCGATCCCAGCTACGGGAAGCTAATGTCTAGCCACACTAATGAGTTCTGATGGAACGAAACATCTGTCTGTGGATGACTATATATATAAAAAGGAGAAACA
Source organism: Sepioteuthis lessoniana (assembly GCA_963585895.1). Classification (NCBI taxonomy): domain Eukaryota; kingdom Metazoa; phylum Mollusca; class Cephalopoda; order Myopsida; family Loliginidae; genus Sepioteuthis; species Sepioteuthis lessoniana. The sequence goes on along the minus strand of OY757944.1, from coordinate 39,053,950 downwards.
AGAAAATCAATAAGTATATTTCATTATGAATTGATTTTATCGGTTATTGATATCTTGCACTGCATAAGCTAATTAATTTATGTTTACATATAGCATTCATTGAGCACTCAATTTGGATAATTCTATTTAAGTATATTTATAGTATCAAGTGATGATATTATTATTGCTGTTGTTGTTTACTCTTTGAGCGTTTTTCACATCAGTTTTAGCTGATGGTTTTCCACTGGAGTTTGAGCGACAGCAAGTCTCCTCAAGTCTCCAGGACTCTTCTCAGTATTCTTGCCGTTCACAATAATGTTGTAGTTTGGATTGTTTCCACTCGTCCTCCACCCATTATGTCCCTTTAATAATCCTTTATTGACTGTACCAAAAGCACCAATCACGATTGGTATAACTGTCACCTTCATGTTCCATAGTTTTTTTAATATCCTATCAAGGTTCCTATCATTCTTTCAGTTTTATTCTGTGGTCAGCCGGGACAGCAAAGTTCACAATTTTGCAGATTATCTTTTTTTGTTGATAAGGTCTGGTCTTCTGGCTGAGATTAGGTGATCCGTTTGTATGTCAAAGTCCCATAGGAGTTCTGTGTGTCATTCTCAAGGACAGATCCTGGGTTGTGCATATAGCATTTGTTCGTATGGTCAAATTTAAATTTCTTGCATATCTCCCAGGGGATCACCTTGCCCACCCAGTCGTGTTTAGTCTTATACTTCTGTGCTAATTTGCTGCAGTCGCATTTTATGTGATTGATGGTTTCGTCTCTATCACTACATAACCTACATTTGCTATTTTGTTGCGTCTTATCTATTCCCGCTTTGATATGATTGGTTCTTATGGCGTTGTTTTGTGCTGCTATTAGGAGAGATTCTGTTTTTCTCTTAAGGTTTATTAGCCACGTCCAGGTTTTTTCGTTTGAGATGTTGTTTATCGGTCGCTTAAAACGTCCTTCGAATTGTTTTTCTTCCCATCTTTGTTTCCTAGTTTTTGTCCTTCTGTTGGCCATCGTGTTGTCAGTATGGTCTCTGATTGCTATAGTCAGTCCTTCCTCGTGCTTTTCTATGTAGTCCTCGAGTCGTTGTATCGATACGTCAATGCTTTCTTCAATGCTGGTGTTATAGTAAAATGCATTAAATCTCTTCTGATTCATCCACTTAACTCTTCACACATCCAACTGCTAAAACATACAAAACACAGACCCACAGACATAGACACTATAGAAGAAAATAACAGCTACCGGATGTTGACCCAACAACGGTCAGTGTCAAACTGAGAAAATCCTCATACGCTCCGCGCATAGTTTTTCAAAATCCCCAGAAAATTCTCAGTTATAAAAAAAAAGTCTATTTTTCAACCAATCATATTTTTTCCACAAGTTGCATTTTCTGGAGCCGGTGTTTGAAATCGGGAACACATAAATAGGCCAAACAAAGGTCACTCGCCAGTTGAATCGTCGGCCGTCACGAGAGCGTCACCTGATAACCGTCCGACCTGATCAAAGCAATCGCTCGTCGCCGAATAGACAACCCCGACAGCCGGCCAGATATTTCATCCGCTTGTTTATTCTATTTATTTAATAAACAAAATAAACTAAATCTCCTCGTCGGTCTTATTTTTCTTGCAACAACACGCTTGTATATCACACCGGCAAGTCCTCTTCCTTCCTTTCTTGATACATATAGTCTGTTAACATCTCTGCGATGTAATGCCTTATACATGGTCATTAGTTTTCTTGTTCTTTGGTCCATTTGCTTAAGTTCTTCTCTAGTCCACTTCAAGATGATCCTGAATATCTGACGAGGAGAATAGCTCAAATATTTATTTCTTTGATAAGTTTTCAACTTGATAGTTTTGTCTCGAGTAGCTTTCTAGTTCTCTTGAGATATTCTTTATGAATGTTTTCTTTCACCTCCACTTGTTTGATGGTGTTAGCTTCTAAGATGCCCAAGTATTTGCAGGTTTCTTTTTCTCCGGGCTTTCTAATCTTGTCTTAATTTGGCAGTTCCATTCCGTCAGTTAGATGTATTTTACTCTTTTCAGAGATTTCCACACCAGCGTTAGCTGATGGCCTTTCACTAGAGTCTGAGTGAAAACAAGTATCCTCAAGTCTCCAGGACTCTTCTCAGTATTCTGGCCGATCTCAATAATGCTGTGGCTTGGATGTTCTCCACTCGTTCTCTTATTTCCAAGTCCTCAGGTTCTTTTACCAATTCTTTGGTGACTGTATCAAGGTCACCGATTACAATTGGTATAATCGTCACTTTCATGTTCCATAGTTTTTTCAATTCCCTAGAAAGGTCTTTTCGCTTTCTTTCAATATTAATCTATGGTCAGCCGGGACAGCAAAGTCCACAATTCTACAGATTCTCTTTTCTTTTTTTTTTTTGTTTGTTGTTGATTATTATAAGGTCTAGTTGTCTGGCAGCGATTAGGTGATCCGTTTGTATATCAAAGTCCCATTATTATTATTCACTCATTAGAGCTTTTCACATCAGCGTTAGCCGAGGGTTTTTCACTGGAGTCTGAGTGACAGCATGTTTCCTCAAGTCTCCTGGACTCTGCTCAGTATTCTGGCCGTTCTCAATAATGCTGTCGTTTGGATGGTCTCCACCCGACCGCCAATTTCCAAGTCCCCCAGTCCCTTTAGTAATCCTTTAGTTACTGTTCCAAACGCACCAATTACAATTGGTATAATTGTCACCTGCATGTTCCATAGTTTTTTTTCAATTCCCTAGCAAGGTCGAGGTACTTATCCTTCTTTTCACATTCTTTCAGTTATATTCTGTGGTCAACCGGGACAGCACAGTCGACTATTTTGCTAGTTCTCTTTTTGTTGTTGTTGATTATTATTAAGTCTGGTCTTCTGGCCGGTATTAGGTGATCCGTTTGTATGTTAAAGTTTCATATGAGTTTATGCATGTCATTTTCAAGGACAGGTGCTGGGTTGTGCATATACCATTTGTTAGTATGGTCAAATTTACATTCCTTGCACATTTCCCAGTGGATCACCTTGCCGACCCAGTCGTGTCTCGCCTTATACTCCCTCTGTGCTAATTTGCTGCATTCGCTTATCATGTGATTGATGGTTTCATCTCTATCACCACATAGCCTGCATTTACTGTTTTGTTGCGTCTTATCTATCCTCGCCTTGATATGATTGGTTCTTACGGCGTTGTCTTGTGCTACTATTAGGAGAGATTCTGTTTCTCTTTTAAAGTTTCCTTTTTTTTAGCCATGTCCAGGTTTTGTCGTGTGAGATATTGTTTATTAGCCGTTTGAACCGCCCATAGAGTTGTTTTCCTTCCCATTTTTGTCTCCTAGTAATTGTCAATCTGTTGTTCATCGTATTCTCAGTTTCGTTTCTGGTGGCTGTAATGAGTCCTCCTTCGTGTTTTTGTATATAATATTCGAGTCGTTGTATCGATGTGTCAAACGCTGTCTTCAATGCTGAGAAGTCCTCTTCCTCCCTCTTTTCTTGAAACATATAGTCTGTCAACGTCGTCTCTGGGATGTAAAGCCTTATGCATTGTCATTAGTTTTCTTGTTCTTTGGTCCATTTGATTAAGTTCGTCTCTGGTCCACTTGAGAAAGGGTCCGGAATATCTAACGAGTGGTACAGCCCAGGTATTTATTCCTTTGATAAGATTTCTGCAATTGAGTTTTGTCTCGAGTAGTTTTCTAGTTCTCCTGAGATATTCTTACTGAATTTTGTCTTTCATTTCCACTTGTTTGATGGTGTCAGCCTCCAAGATGCCCAAGTATTTGTAGGTTTCGTTTTCTGCGAGCGTTTTATTATTATTATTATTATTATTATTATTATTATTATTATTATTATTATTCACTCATTAGAGCTTTTCACATCAGCAATATCCGATGGTTTTTCACTGGAGTCTGAGTGACAACAAGTCTCCTCTCCAGGACTCTTCTTAGTATACTGGCAGTTCTCAACAATGCTGTCGTTTGGATGGTCTCCACTCGTCCGCCAACCTCCAAGTCCTCTAGTCCCTTTAGTAATCCCTTATTTACTGTTCCAAACACACCTATTACAATTGGTGTAATTGTCACCTGCATGTTCCAAATTTTTTTTGTTCCCTAGCAAGGTCGAGGTATTTATCCTTCTTTTCACATTCTTTCTGTTTTATCCTGTGGTCTGCCGGGGCAGCAAAGTCGACAATTTTGCAAGTTCTCTTTTTTTTGTTGATTAAAAAAAATTATTATTATTATTATTATTATATCAATTGATTGTATAGATATACTTAAATGGAATTATCCAAATTGAGTGCTCAATATATATATATATATATATATATATATATATATGTTTCATGAGTGTTCTGTTGAAGACTGCGAAGTATTTTCTTTTTAGGATCTTTAGTTGAAGATGTTCAAGTCTTATTATTATTTTCCTTATGTCTGGGTCAAGGTGGTGAAGAAAGTGCATCATCCTAAACAAAGCACTTTCCACCATTTCGCAGGTCGTCCTCAGGAGTTGTGTTTGATTGTTTGTATGGAGTACTTTCTTCACCTCCTCGACCCGGACATAAGGAAAGTAATTAGAAGATTTTCACTTGTTCACTTAAAGATCCTATAAAGAAAATACTCCGCGGTCTTCAACGGAACATGCTTATATAATGACTTTCTGCCTAAGTATACGACATATATATATATATTTATATATCATAATCAAGTCGTTCTAAGAGCTCGGATTTTCCTGACTCTCTCTTTCACCATTCGTTCCTATCATCTTCTAGACTGTATCCAGGGTTCGTACAATGCTGATGTTTGTAAATATCTGCTGTTCGACCAACACCGGTGAGTCCTTGCGTAATCATATTCACCCACCCCTCCGCTCGAGCAGGATATGACACAAGGTCAATTTTTTAAGCGGAGTTTAACAGGTTTGAATTCAGAGTTTTCCTTCTCCTAGACTAGTTGCCTCACCAAGGCTGAAGAAATCAGTCTGCCCTACTATTTACTCATAGCTGGAGGGAGAATAATTAGATTCATACCTTTCCCAAGGGTATTAGTGCTATGTGAAATGCAATCAGTCTAGGATTTGAACTCGTGTCGCTGTGTCCAATTCCTGCGACGATAACCATTACACCACGGGCACCTCCAAGAATGAGTGAGTCCTTGCGTAATAGTCCATAGGAGACCGCCGTTTATGAGTTCGTCCTTACTTCTCTTTGCAGTGGTAATTTACTAAGCTTTTTGCTTAGATGTAGCACAAGGCCGTATGAATTGGGCACCTAATGAGAATCGAACTCACTCGTGTAGGTTTGCTAGTCTACCTTGCTAACCATTACACCACCCGAGGTGCCCTTACTTCTCTTTGCAGTGCCTCGCATGTTTTGTTTGTCTTGTTTGGATGTTTGTGAGATAGAAGGTAAGTGTGTCGGTGTACGTGTGTGTGTATGTGTGTGTGTGTTCGTGTGTATCTATATATATGTGTGTGAGTCTGAGTGTGTGTGTGTATTCTGTAAACTTCATGTTTTTATATTTAATTTCAGAAACCGGGCCATTGGTCTAATGAGTAGAGTGTTCGCCAATGGTCCTGGAGACCAGGGTTCAATCCCGGGTCGAGTCATACCAAAGACTCAAAAAAAATGGTACTTGATACCGCCTTGTTTAGCACTCAACATTATAAGGTATGGATCAAGGTTAAAGTGGAGCAATCCAGGGAAAGGAGTTGGTGTAGTAGCTATTCAAAAGTGAGCCTTTGGGCCATCCTCGACTATGGTCACTAACTTTACTTACTTTTATATTTAATTTTAAACTTTTAATATTTTAAATATCTCAAGTGTATGAGTATGTGTGTGTGTGTGTGTGTGTGTGCTCCTTAAAAAACTTCGCTTGGTCTTGTCTGAGGCCACGAAATAAGACCACTCGTGAAAGGATATCGAAGTAATGGTTCAAGTGTGAACTCAATAAAGTTTTTTGTTTTGACAGATGCTCACGGTGTGAGTGAGTGAGTGAGTGAGTGAGTGAGTGTGTGTGTGTGTGTGTGTACAGTATCTGCATACATGTGCGTGTATAAACAACTTTGATATCGTGCCCGTGTCACACACACACACACACACACACACACACTTGTACATCCGCTCAGTCAGTGATTAAAATGTACTAAGTGCTCCCTGTGTATGAGAAAAGTTTATACCGTCTCTACCACTGTTTTTAACCAGTGGCCGCTTTTGGGGACT
>OY757944.1:39018890-39047553 GCA_963585895.1 Sepioteuthis lessoniana | reverse complement strand
CCAGTGGCCGCTTTTGGAGACTAAAATGCAACTCTTAATCTTAAAACTTCACAAAGGAAATGTCAGCGATCACACATACACACACACACACACACACACATATATATATATATAATATCCAGTCAGCGTCCTAAGACAGTGGGTGTGGATTATTCTTTAATAGAATATATGAGGAATATCATATAAATCTATGTGAGTGCTCAATGTATGGCAATTGTTAATCCCTTATTCATTCGCTGGGATATAACAAAATTTACATTTAGAGTGTATATAGTGTAATCGGATGGAAACTCAAACTTGGTTCAGTTGTCATTATAAATTTATTTCGGCGGAGAATATTTCTATACTCTCCGTCTCATCAGATGACTTCTTTTTATCCACAAACGCACTTTATTAAACAAAACTAAAAACTCTTAACTAAATCTCCATTCCAACTCGACAATAAAAGAAAAATCTAAAATTGCACCAAAGAATCCAATAATCTCTATAATTTAAAAGAATTTAAACCATTTCGGCATAAAAACGATCACACAAACTTCCAAAACAATCAAACAACTACCAGGAAACAATTATAACAAGAAAACAAAATCTTATTCCGACGCAGGTATGTTTAGAATTTACTATCAAGACTACGCGAAATCTTATATAGGAGAAACAAGCAGAAACCAACCAAAATAAGTCGAGGAACACAAGAGACTTTAAAACAGGTAATTTTTCCAACGTATTGTAAGTAAAGTCAAGTTGGCGACCCTAGTCGATAGTGACCCGAAGGCTCCCTTTTCGATAACAACTTCAACTATTCCTTTCCCTGGATTGCTACATTTTACCCTTGATTCGTATCTTATATTGCTGAGTGTTAAGCAAGGAGGTATAAAATATCATTTTAAAAGTCTTTGGTATGACGCGACCTGGGATTGAACCCAGGTCTCCCAGGCCATTAGGGAACACTCTAACCATCATGCCTATGTCCAATGCATTAGTTATTCATAACATTTCCAAAAACCATAAATTTGATTTCCACCATTTAAGCATCATCACATTCATTCATGATAAAAAAACAAACCAAGAATCGTAGAATCCGTCATTTCACTTTACAACACGATATATATATATATATATATATATATATATATATATATATATATATATATATATATACGCGGTGCCTTCAATAAGTTTCCAGACCTTTGTTGTATTGGTATTTAAAATTGTCGTAGACTCTTGAAAACTCAGTATGTTATTGCTATACATCTTATGAGATGACTGACCAGTTTTTATGATTTCAGGTTCAAATGAACAGCTATTGTAGCAATTGGAATACACCATACTAAAGCCTGATTGTCACAGCTGGTAAATTTCAAAAATGCAATCTGGACGTGAGGACACTTTAGAAGATCGATATGCAATAAAATTCTATTTTAAACTTGGAAAAAATGCCACAGAAACGTGTGGAATGCTTCAGACTGCTTTTGGAGCATCTTGCATGAATCGAGCATGAGTTTTTGAGTGGCATAAGAGATTCAAGGAAGGCAGGGAGTCTGTGAGGGATGATGAGAGGTGTGGGAGGAGTAAGGAAGTCAATACACCAGAGTTGATTGGCCAAAGGGTTAGGGTTAAGGTTAACATGTTGTTGGAACGGTACAACAAGTGCATTGCAGCCGGAGGAGATCACTTCAAAGGGGACTAGAGTTTCATGTGTGTGCTATCAATAAAAGTGCCCCTACGAAAAAAGTCTGGAAACTTATTTAATGGTCCTCGTATATATATATATATATATATATATATATATATATATATATATATACATATATATATATATATATATATATATATATACCCTCCCTACTCCTCCGCTTAGCTGACTTTAACAGGCTTGAATTCAGAGTTTTCCTTCTCTTCGACCGGTTGCCATACTAAGGTTAAAGAGCCCAGTGTGCCCTACTATTTAACCAAAACTGGAGAGAGAATAGTTGGATTCATGCCTTTCCCAATGTAAAATACAAACAACCTCACCCAGAATTTGAACTCGAATCGTTGCGAGGAAATGAAGAAACGATTTGTGTCTTTTTCTATGAAAGGCTAATTTTATTTTTAGACGAGATTAAACATCCTGATTTAGAGAAAATTATATATATATATATATATATATATATATATAAAACGTCAAAAAATAAAATTTCCCTTTTCGATGATGAAATACTCTGACTTAGAGACCGTAATATGCACACACAGGAAAAGGAGTAGCGCCCTTCCCTACACCTCGATGTAGTAGCGATAGAAAAGGGAGCCTTCGGGTTCCCCTCGACTACTGTCACCAACTTTACTTTTTTTCTATGCACACACACACACACACACACACACAAACACACACACATCACTCTGGCGAAGGAATTGTCGGCCGCCCCTAGCGTAATGCAAAGCTCTTCGTAAGAATTGAGCACTCTGGTAGCCGATAGGGTATTAAAAATGTAAACAAAGGCTGCTGCTGCTGTTGCTAAAAATAAAATACCTTAAAATTCCCTTAGCCAACGTAGTCCGCTTGTAGCTGTGTGGTCTGAAACCTTAATCTATCGTAAAGTTAGACGGGTTTCGATCCCGGCTTCGAGCGTCCTGCGGGTCTAGCCACACTGAAGAGTTCTGATAGAACGAAACAGTCTGTCTGTGGATGACAATATATATATATATATATGTATATATATATAAGTAAAATTTTCATTTTTTTTTGTTTGCAAGTATGTATTGATGTACCCGTAATCTAACAAAAACGGCACTTTTAACGAGATTTTGCTAGAGCAATACACTTTAAATGCTATAACGAAGAGAATAAAGCAAATTCCTGGCTCAGTGGGCTGGGACTGCAGAATACACCAACTGCATCTCTGCTGACGAGTAAGACCCTCCTCAACGAGTGTCCTGGATATGACACAAAACAATCTGAAGCAAGAGCTTTGGGGAATGCGGAGCACCACTTTATGGCCATCGCTCCCAGGTCTACTCTAGCCCGGAGGGGTGGCACCTGATAGGGTCTTATCTATGGGTCAAATCGATCTAAACTGTGAAAATATGATAAACTGAATTGTTTGAAATTGAACTGTTTTTTGTATAAAAATGAACTTGACATTAAATAACCTACAATGGATGATATGCAATAAAACCAAACCAAACCAAACCAAACCAAAAGCAATTTCCTGATCAATTTACCACTGAATAATGGTTTAGTGGGGTCTTCATGATTGAATGATTGATTGACTTTAACAGCATGTCAATCCATCAAGGGTTATTTTATGTCTAGAGGTAAGGGAATCGTGTACATTTTTTTCCTCACGATACTATCAAATACTTGGATTTTTTAAAAATAGATCTATTTGGTCCATAGATGGTACTCTAACAGGGATCAACTAGTACTCCGGTACAGAGTGGACCTGGGAGTAATGAAGAGGTACTCTGCGTTCTCCAGAACTTCAAAACTGGAGTCGCAGCATAAGATGCATTTTAGTGTCATATCTAGGAAACCCACTTTATTCATTAATTTATTTGCTGGGGGTGAGGGTTACACCTCGGATGGGGATACAGGCAGCTTATTCTAAGTACTGCTAATAGGGTTAGGGGGTCTTCAGTCAAATTATCGATTTAACGGAAATATAGATGAAGCGTTAGTAATTAGGGGCTTTCGTTTCCTAAATAGGAGCATTTATGGCACCGAGGGCTACTTACCGTTTATGGGAACACAACAGATTTACGCGTCGTCTTATAATAAAAAAAACAACATTTTTTAAAAATCAAATCAAAAAAGAAATATTGAAAATTTTTAAGAATCTTAAAAAAATTTAAAAGATATTGAAAATGTTTATAATTTGAAAAAATTAAGAATTAAAAAGAGATAAATATAATTAAAATCAAATTTAGATTAAACATTTTTAAAAATATTGAAAATGATTAAGAATTTAAAAAAAATTAAAACTTTAAAAAAATTCTAAAATAAAAAAATTGAAAATTAAGGAAGAAAAATTAACAACTAAAAAATGTTTTTTTTTAAATTAAGAATTAGAAAAATTAAGTTAAAAAAGAATTTAAAAACATAAAAAACTAAAAATAGAAAAAAATAAAAATTAAATTAGGTTTTTTTTTTTTAAGAATTGAAAAACAAAATTGAAAAAAAATATTCCTAAAATGAAAAAAAATTCATCTGGAATCAAAAATCTTTAAATTTAGAATTAAAAAAATAAAAAAAAAAAAACGGAAGAAGAAAATATACGTGCTTCTGAAATGGTTAGCAAGCTCGACTTGCAAACCTACACGAGTGAGTTCGAGTCTCATTGGGTGCCCCTTTCATATGGCCTTGTGCCACATCTAAGCAAAAAGCTTAGTAAATTTCCATTATATTTATCGCGAAAATGTAATTGAATGAAAAATTCTCCCAATAATATTCATATTGAGTACAGATTTATATAAATTAGAGTCCGTACGGGGAGTGGGAAGGAAGAGAGGACATAGTGTTATTGTTTAGTTAGAAAAAAAAATAGATCGTATTTTTTATTTATTTTTCTTTTTGCTAACATGACGCCACGAAATTGAGGTCAAAGCGATTTAATAGTTTTGGAAGTGGAAAGGTCGTTCTACGATACATGAAACAAGCCTAGGAAAGAATAAAAGCATACGAATGAAAGGGGTAGGGTTCACTTTAGGGCAAATAGACCAATGAAATGATAAAACGTATACTTGAAAAAAAAAAAAAAAAGGAAAAAGGAAAAAGGAGAAAAAAGACAAGAAAAAAACAATAAAGGCGACCATTTTAATGTCTTCATTTGTCCACGTCCATCATTTTAAACGACGTACACAGTTGATTTTAGTTGGGGTTATAATTTAGCTAGCCGAAAATATTAAGGCGTTCAGAAAATTACAACGTTTTATCAGAGTAGATTGAAAAAACTAATGTAAATCGAATTTATTTAAATATTAAGGCGTTCAGAAAATTATACCATTTTATCAGGGGGATTTTCCGTTGTGTAAGTGGCCTAGAAGTGAGTGAGTTCGTACCCCAGTCGTGCAATTACGTTCGCTGTCGAACGAATAACCTTTAGAAAGGCATGAACTCCTAATCCCCCCCCCCGGCTATGGGTTTTGATAATATCACTGCTGTACTTCTACAACCATAGCTTTGGCTTTAAATAACCCACGAAGGATGATATGCCATTGAACAAAGAAACAAACCAACCAAGAGACCATCTAGAAACAAATATGCTGAGTTTGTTGAAAAAGTTGCTGAGTCCAAAAAGTAATGACGTTTTATCAGAGACGTTATTAAAAGAAATTGTTTTTTTTTAACATTAGAGTGTTCGGAAAGTAATGACGTTTTATCAGAGAGGTTATTAAAAAGAAATTGTTTTTTTTTAACATTAGAGTGTTCGGAAAGTAATGACGTTTTATCAGAGAGGTTATTAAAAGAAATTGCTTTTTTTTTTTTAACATTAGAGTGTTCGGAAAGTAATGACGTTTTATCAGAGAGGTTATTAAAAGAAATTGCTTTTTTTTTTAACATTAGAGTGTTCGGAAAGTAATGACGTTTTATCAGAGAGGTTATTAAAAGAAATTGCTTTTTTTTTTTTAACATTAGAGTGTTCGGAAAGTAATGACGTTTTATCAGAGACGTTATTAAAAGAAATTGTTTTTTTTTAACATTAGAGTGTTCGGAAAGTAATGACGTCTTATCAGAGAGGTTATTAAAAAGAAATTGTTTTTTTTTAACATTAGAGTGTTCGGAAAGTAATGACGTTTTATCAGAGAGGTTATTAAAAGAAATTGCTTTTTTTTTTTTAACATTAGAGTGTTCGGAAAGTAATGACGTTTTATCAGAGAGGTTATTAAAAGAAATTGCTTTTTTTTTTAACATTAGAGTGTTCGGAAAGTAATGACGTTTTATCAGAGAGGTTATTAAAAGAAATTGCTTTTTTTTTTTAACATTAGAGTGTTCGGAAAGTAATGACGTTTTATCAGAGAGGTTATTAAAAGAAATTACACTCTAAAACGTCATTACTTTCCGAACACTCTAATGTTAAAAAAAAAAACAAGAAACACTCTAATGTTTAAAAAAAACAAGAAATTTCTTTTAATAACCTCTCTGATAAAACGTCATTACTTTCCGAACACTCTAATGTTAAAAAAAAAACAAGAAATTGTTGTTTTTTTTTACCATTAGAGTGTTCGGAAAGTAATGACGTTTTATCAGAGAGGTTATTAAAAGAAATTACTTTTCGAACACTCTAATGTTAAAAAAAAACAATTTCTTGTTTTTTTTTTAACATTAGAGTGTTCGGAAAGTAATGACGTTTTATCTGACACCATATAAAAAGAAATATAAATTGAGTTTATTTAAATATAAAAAATGTATTCACTTCTTTTTAATGACTGCAGCCAAATAGGACGGCAAATTTTCGCTTTCACGTTTAAAGAATTCATGAGTTTTCCTCGGGGAAAAAAACTGTTTGAAAGAACATTACACGAATTTATTTGTTTCTGAATGTTTTTCTTTATTTGAAATATTCTTGTGATCTAAATAAAAATGAAAATCTGTGTGTGGTTGGTTGGTTGGGTTTTATGGCATACCAACCATTGTAGGTTATTTAACGCCAAATCCATTTTCATGTAAATAATCAGTTCTATTTCAAACAATTCAGTTTAGCATGAGTACATAGTTTAAATTGTCGAAAACATTGCTATTTCAAGCTATTCAGTTTATTCAAACAGTTTTAATTCAGCTAATTCAGTTTAGTATAAGTACAGATTTGGTTTACACGCAGTTAAATGTCAAAACAGTTCTATCTTAAACAAATCAGTTTAGTGTAAGTACTGTTTCAATGTCAAAAAACAGTTCTATTTCAAATAATTCAGTTTAGCATAAGCCTGCAGTTTAAATGTAGGTACGGTTTAATTGTCAAAAACATTTCTATTTCAAGCAATTCAGTTTAGTCAAACAATTCAATCTAGCATAAGTATGCCGTTAGTTCTATTTAACCCATAAATAGGCCCCTATCAAGTGCTACCACGCCGGGCCAGAGTGGACCTGGGAGCGATGGCAATAAAAGGGTACTCTGCATTCCCCAAAGCTCTTACATTACTGAAATCTCATCATCAGATTGTTTAGTGTCATATACAGGACATTCGTTGGGGAGGGGTCTTACTCCTCTGCAGAGGTGCAGTCAGTGTATTCTACAGCGTCAGCCGACTGGCAAGAAAATCTATGTGTGTGGTGGGGTATTGTGGAACCTCCCATTCTAACAATCTTTTTTTTTTTTTTTGGTGGGGGGCTTCTGCCGGTGAAGTGAATTTGACTTGTTTTTATATCCTCTCCAATTGTTGTATACTCGCATAATAAATATACTTATATACACATATACATATTTTTATACTGAATGAATCACAACGACACAAGGATAACGGACGAGCGAAGACTTCTTTAGAAAAATATGTACCTCTCACTTTATTGTAAGGGTTCGAAAAGGGTTACTCAGGGTTTTACTGTGAGAGGGAGTTGGAGACCGAACAGAACTGCTATATATTGACCCCCACTCTTATGGCCGTCAGCATTGTGTCTTTCTCGTTCTCCTGGGCTGCTCAACCGGAGGCCCAAGGGCCCAGCTCTCTGCTGGATGATGGCTTTCTTTACTGCATCTTATCACCAACTGGTCTTCAAAACTCCATCGGGGGTCCCGAGGGCCCCTTCGGCCCGGTGTGGCTTTCCCTACCACCATTTCTCTCCGACTTCTCTGATCCCCAACTGTCTGACTTCCTGTCTTGACCGAGTTATATAAAAGTTCAATGTCCACTCAATCACCCACTCAATCTTTGGAATGGCATGTTTGATCGTCATCAAGCGAAAATAACTGTCATGCAGTTCAGAGGTCACTCTCTTCCGGTGCATCAGTCTCTGAGTGTATCATGGGCTTTTAGCTTGTCCCATTACTGGCCATTGGAATGTGTCGCTTCCTTCCGGTGCATCACTTTGGAATGGCATGTTTGCCCGGGCCGAAGGTCAATATATAACACAATTACCGTAGGAACACTTTGATACTATCGTGAATGCGATTTTAATTTGGGGACTTCGTTACTGTGGGCTTGTGCCGGACTTAATCAAAGATAAAATGTGTACGATTATTGACGGTGGACAAGGGTCAGCAACCCCCGGCCCGTGAGCCACATCCGGCCCTTTCGTGGTTTTCTGTCCAGTCCGCCATCTTACAGTGGATTGACATTATATTACAACTGACTTACAGTACGACGAATCTTTGAAATCGAAATTTCATTATTTGGAAGTACATATGTTTCTGAACAACTTTTTTCAAAAATGAAATTTACTAAAAGTCATTTACGGTGCCTCGGGTGGTGTAATGGTTAGCAAGCTAGACTTGAAAACCTTCACGAGTGAGTTCGAGTCTCATTGAGTGCCCTATTCATACGGCTTTGTGTCACATCTAAGCAAAAAGCTAAGTAGATTACTAAGGGCGCCTCGGCTGGTGTAATGGTTAGCAAGCTATACAAGCAAACCTTCACGTGTGAGTTCGAGTCCCACTGAGTGCCCCATTCAGTAAATTATTACTAAAAGTCATTTCAGAACAATGTTGCATGACGCCCACCTGGATGATTGCTCTGTCGGCTGGGACTGTAGACTGTAGAAGCAGTCGGTATATTCTACAGCCCCACCCGACTGGGCAAATCGGCTACCTGGAGCGCTCAAGTCTTGGGAAGAGCTATTTCTTTTCAGCTTAAGTGGTTGCCAGCATATTCCCAGCTGGAATATATATATATATATATATATATATATATATTGCCAACATTTATGTGTCCATTTTATGTTTATTTATTTATTCATTTATTTATTTGCTCACATACCTATTTTCTGTCTGTCTGTCTCCTCCAAAGGAGTGAACTCGAGAACTTTAAAATAAATAAATAAAAGTAGCAATCAACTTGTAAATATAGATAACAAAAATCATGGCGAAAACGTTGTCAAAATGAAAACTTCCCACAACTTAAAGTGCAAAACCTACCCATATGAAAGAATAAACACCTCAGAGGGAGTTATAAAAAACAGGGAGTTATCCTTATGTACACCAGAAGAAATAAAAATCAGTTCTGGGAAAGCAAGAGGTAACAATCTACAAAAAGATAACCACTAGAAGGGAGAGGGAAGAAATACAAACACATTTACATTCTGACATTCAGTGGGGGCGTGGTGTAATGAATTTGGTTGTAGGAAATGGAAACGACGACACGAGTTAAAATCCTTCAATGAATCTGTTTGCCTTTTACCTTGGAAAGGTATGAATTCAACTATTCTCCATCAAGCTATGGGTAAAATAGTAGGGCAAACTGAGAGAAGGAAAATTCTAAATGCAAACCTGTTCAACTCCGCATACATTTTGACTAATATCCTCGGGAAAGGCATGAACTCGTTTATACCCTCTCCCAGATTTGGGTTAAATAATACCACTACTGTTTTTCTACATATATTGACTTGGCATTAAATAACCTATGAAGGTTAATATGCCATTAAACAAAGAAAACAAAAAACTCTCTTAGCCCGCTAACTAAAGATTAAATAGTACCACTACTGTTCTACGTGGATGTCTTTGACATTAAATAACCTATGAAGGTTGAGATGCCATTAAGCAAAGAAACCAAAGAACCTTCTTATCCCTCCAGCGATAGATTAAATAGTATCACTGCTGTTCTTCTACAAGGATGACATTGGCATTAAATAACCCATGAAGGTTGATATGCCATTAAACAAAGAAACCAAAGAACCTTCTTATCCCCCCCCAGCTATAGATTAAATAGTATCACTACTGTTCTCCTACAAAGATGACCTTGGTATTAAATAACCCACGAAGGTTGATATGCCATTAAGCAAAGAAACTAAACCTTTCTAAAGGCCCAGCCTTAGGAAGTGCTGGGTCCATTTGAGAACATATATATTGCAATATGTTTCATGTAATTACGAGCCGAGAGAAGGTTAAACTCTAGTGTGGGGATCCTTTACGCATGGGGGAGTAATAGATTGATTTGTTTTCGGTTTCTTTTTTTAAGCCATACCAACTTTTTGGGGTTATTTAATACCGAAGCCATCCTTGTTGAGGGTTATTATTGGTTCTATTTAACTTATATGATGTAAAAAAGTAAGCAAAGTTGTCTCCCTTTAGTCGAGGTCGACCCGAAGGTTCCCTTTTCAATAGCTACTACACCGAGGTGTAGGGGAGGGCGCTACTCCTTTCCCTGGATTACTCCACTTTACCCTTGATACGTAAATTATAAGCAAGGAGGTATCTAGTACCATTTTTAAAGTCTTTGGTATGACCTGACCTGAGATTGAACCCAGGTCTTCCGGACCATTGGCGAACACACTACCCACTAGGAAAGTAATAGCATTAAATAATCTGCAATGATTGATATACCTTAAAAGCCAATCAAATCACACACACACACACACACACACACACACACACACACACATATATATATATATATATATATATATATTTAATAGATATGTATAAAGAGGATTTGGCATTAAATAACCTACAATGGTTGATATGCCAGAAAACCCAATCAAACCAAATTATATATATTTAATATATATGTATAAAGAGGATTTGGCATTAAATAACCTACAATGGTTGATATACCATAAAAGCCAACCAAACAAAAAATATATATTTAATATGTATGTATAAAGAGAATTTGGCATTAAATAACCTACAATGGTTGGTATGCCATAGAACTCAACCGAACCAAATCATATATATTTAGTATATATGAATAAAGAGAATTTGGCATTAAATAACCTACAATGGTTGATATGCCATAAAATCCAACCAAACCAAATCCTATATATTTAATATATATGAATGAAGAGAATTTGGCATTAAATAACCTACTATGGTTGATATGCCATAAAACCCAACCAAACCAAACCTGAGAAGTCGGTATACTCTAAGCTTTACCGATAGGCCAATTGTTCGTATGGAAGAGGCTTGTTTCCTAAAAAAAATTGTGTATGGTAAACTGAATCCTGCAAAAAAAACAAAACAAAAACAAACAAACAAAAAACAAAAACAATGTCCAAACTGTTTAATATCTGGGTGAATGTAATATTGAAGTTGTAGTCAAAAATAGATTAAGTTAGTGCTGCATCGTTTATCATTTCTATCTGGGTAAATGCAGCTTCAGTCCCGATACTCTCATACTGTCTCCCGTTTCCTAAGATTAAAAAAAATTACAGCATTATCTATGCTATTAAAGATATGCACCCTCCGCCGGGCGCAAGTATTTTAGTTTTAATGAAATCTCATATTGAATTAGAAAGATTTACAAAAATAAATAAATACATATAAAAAGATTACACTTATTTTTATTGGTTTCTTAATGAAATTTATTCAAAAGCACCATATTTTGGACCTGTTCTTTTGTTCATTATATATACTAGCAAATATGCGTCCTCCGCCAGGTGCACTTGTTTAAGTTTTAGTGTAATAAAATATATTAGATTAGAAAGACGGCAAGTGAGATCCCTGTTGAATTTGTTGCAATCCTGAAAGAAAGAAAGAAAGAAAGAAAGAAAGAAAGAATCATGTGATTTGTTGCTTGTCACATCGAAAGAGAAAAGAAAAGAAAGCGGACAAGTCAGCAGTCGTAATAGAAGAAAGAAAGAAAGAAAGAATCGTGTGATTTGTTGCTTGTCACATCGAAAGAGAAAAGAAAAGAAAGCGGACAAGTCAGCAGTCGTAACAGCAGAAAGAAAGAAAGAAAGAAAGTGAGATGTCTGGTGTTTTTGTTGGTGTTTTTGAAATCTTAAACAAAGAAATGAACGTAAAAAAGAAAGAAAGATTGATGAAATTAAGTGATTTGTAGTTTCCCAGCGTCGAAGAAGACACCAAAAGAAAGTAAAACAAGGAGAGTTGTGTCAACGGAATGATTTGAAAAGTTATGAACACTTTTATTGCAATGTTGTTTAAACAGTTAAGTGTCTGAGGAGAAAAATATTTCCCAAATTGGAAAATGTTTCACTTGGAAATAAATTTTATTTTTTTTTTAGTTTAAAAAATCCTGAATTCATTTTTTTTAATATGAAAGAAATTTCTTTGGGGTATATTTTATTCATTTTTTTTTTCGCTTTTCATATCGATTTTTGCTCATCATATTATTTGATACTTCTTTATGTAACATAGCCATACTTGAATATGTGAAATGTACATAGAATGTTCATAATTCATACGTAGATAAGATGTATCCATAGGACATAGGAATCCCGAAACACGAAAAACACTTACGACTTCTCAGTTCAGGTACGAAACCTTTTATTACCTTTGAGTTTGAAAGGTTTTTCGACATAAGGAGAGAGATACCATCTTTCTATGCTGACTTTTCCATCTGTCCCAAACCACATGCAACACCTGCCACAAGGCCTCGGCGAGCGGGTGAGGGAGCGAAAGTCAACCGTCTTCTCCCGAGGCAGAACTCAACTCAACTGACTTTTCAAATCTCAGCCAACGCTTCCGGTGCGTGACGTCACTCACGTGCCTGGTCACATCCCCTTATCTGGGATTCTTATTGTGACATCTCTGAATGACACGTCCGCTCCGCGCACGCGCGTGAACACCTGCGCTCATGTTTGCACTTAACTAACCCACGCACTGAGCCGAAAGGTTCTCAGCCTAACTAAACCGAAAGGCAAGATATATAAAACGAAATCCCTCGGCCATTATATTACATTCATGGAATCATCAGTTTATATTGAAAAAATTGAAATTCTTTTGTTTTTCATTCATTTATTCATTTTGATATCATCATCATCATCATCATGTCGTGCCGCCAGCACAGATATCCCTGATGATCTCTCGCCACTTCTCCCTATTATTCATCGCCTCTGGCAGGTCTTCAGTGTTACATCCCGTGTCCTCACATAGCTGCTGTATGTAAGTTTGAGCTGGTCGTCCCGCCTTCGTTTGGCCCTATGTGGGGGTCCATAGGAGTACATCACTTATGAGCTCGTCCTTGCTTCTCCAGCAGTGTCCTGCGTGTCTGGTTCGTCTAACTTGTATAGTTTTCGTGATGGGAGGCAAGTGGCCGTATAGTTGGTGTCTTGTGGGGTGTTGTCGCCAGGACTTGTTCAATATTGCTCTCAACATTCTCGTGTAATTGCCGTCTAGCTTCTTCTCCAGCCGTTTAGTTAGCGTTCATGTAGTGCATCCATATAGCAGTATCGATACAACCGCTGCCTGGAAGAAACTGCGCTTCATTTTATCGGTCAGGTCTGATTTCCATATGATCGAGAGCCTATTGATAGCTGTCCATGCTTTCGTTAGTCGTGTGTCGATGTCTTTTTTGGTTGATGAGACGCTACTTCCTAGGTAGGTGAATTTGTCTACTAGTTTCAGAGAGGCTCCGTATTTTATATAAAATTCAACCGTCATTATTGATGGATGTATTCTAGTTTAAAGATAAAATTATAATTTTAGAAAGAGATTACACAAAATAATTATTTTCTGCAGCCAAATTATAACGTACCACTGTTATTGTCTCATCAGGGAATAGTCATTAATTGTGACAGCGATTGGGTGCTCCAATCATTCGGCTTTATGCGACATCGAAGCAAAGAGCTTCGTAAATCACCATTAATTGTGACAGCGATTGGGTGCTCCAATCATTCGGCTTTATGCGACATCGAAGCAAAGAGTTTCGTAAATCACCATTAATTGTGACAGCGATTGGGTGCTCCAATCATTCGGCTTTATGCGACATCGAAGCAAAGAGCTTCGTAAATCACCATTAATTATGACAGCGATTGGGTGCTCCAATCATTCGGCTTTATGCGACATCGAAGCAAAGAGTTTCGTAAATCACCATTAATTGTGACAGCGATTGGGTGCTCCAATCATTCGGCTTTATGCGACATCGAAGCAAAGAGCTTCGTAAATCACCATTAATTGTGACAGCGATGCATATCAAGAAAAAATGACTAGTTTAAGAGACAACGTCCATCGCAACAACAACCAAAAGAGCATTACATTAGCTCCAAGAAATCTGGATCGAATGACAAAGAAAACTCACCAAAATCAGTCTGCCCAATGTCAGAGGCCTAGTCGAAAAGATTCAAAAGATATGTAGTCTATATGATATCAGGACAATATAAGGCTGACCATATAGGAAAATAAAATAAAAACCTTCACCTCTAATGGCATGAAGTTTTGATAAGTAAGTAAAGTTGGCGACCATAGTCGAGGGCGACCTGAAGTCTTCCTTTTCCATAGCTACAACACCGAGGTATTGGGGAGGGCGCTACTCTTTTCCTGGATTGCTCCACTTTACTCTTGATACGTACCTTATATTGCTGAGTGTTAAGCAAGGAGGCATCAAGTACCATTTTTAAAGTCCTTGGTATGACGCAACCTGGGATTGAACCCAGGTCTCCCGGACTATTGGCAATGAAGTTATAATAATAGATAGGGAAGAACACTGGAGAATAAGACCTCTTAAAGAACCAGCGTATATGTTGGGCCACAGTGACCTCTTGAGCAGACCATGCATTGAGATGAATACGATTTGGGAATCAATAATTAAAAAGGTCTGATAAAAAAAATTGCGATATTAGCTTAGGTAAAAATCGTACATAATAATTAAAAGTTGTCAGAGAAAACAGCTTCGAGCTGACAAAGAATTGATAGAATCAGAGATAACGGCTTCGAGCTGACTAAGAAAAGAAGCAGAAGGTACCCCGCAAAAAAGAAAAGAAGCAGAAGGTACCCCGCAAAAACAATTACCGACGACGACTACGATTCTGGCAAATACGCCCAACCAAGCCGAAACACTACTGCATAGTTTGGAACGAGCAGCCGCATGTTAATGCTCGCAAAACTGAATATATGTGCTTTGATCAAGCATGTGACATTTCCACACTAGAGGGAACCTCTCTGAAACTGATAGACAAGTTCACCTACCTAGGAAGCAGTGTCTCATCAACCGAAAAAGACATCGACATGCGGCAAACGAAGGCATGAACAGCTATCGATAAGCTATCGATCATATGGAAATCAGACCTGACCGATAAAATGAAACGGCTGGAGAAGAAGCTAGACGGCAATTACACAAGAATGCTGCGAGCAATATCGAACAATCCTGGAGGCAACACCCCACAAGGCACCAACTATACGGCCATCTACCTCCCATCACGAAAACTATCCAAGTTAGACGAACCAGACATGCAGGACACTACTGGAGAAGCAGGGACGAGCTCATAAGTGATGTACTCCTATGGACCCCAC
Source organism: Sepioteuthis lessoniana (assembly GCA_963585895.1). NCBI lineage: Eukaryota > Metazoa > Mollusca > Cephalopoda > Myopsida > Loliginidae > Sepioteuthis > Sepioteuthis lessoniana. The sequence goes on along the minus strand of OY757944.1, from coordinate 39,032,239 downwards.
ATATGGCCGACCAGCTCGAACATACATACAGTAGCTCTGTGAGGATACGGGATGTAGCCCTGAAGACCTGCCAGAGGCGATGAACGATAGGGAGGAGTGGCGAGAGAGGGTCAGGGATATCCGTGCTAGCGGCACGACATGATGATGATGATACCTAACCTTATTTACCCACCCCTCCGCTTGGGCAGGTTATGACACAAAGTCAACTTTTTTTAGCGGCGTTTTACAGGTTTGAATTCAGAGTTTTCTTTCTCCTAGACTAGTTGTCTCAACAAGGCTAAAGAACCTAGTCTGCCCTACTATTTACCCATAGCTGGAGGGAGAATAATTGGATTCATACCTTTCCCAAGGGTAGTAGTGTTATGTGAAATGCACTCAGTCTCGTCCAGGATTTGAACTCGTGTTGCCGTGTCCATTTCCCACGACGATAACCATTACACTATGGGCACCTCCAAATGATGATAATACCTAACGATATCCGTTTTCATTGCACAATGTTCCATTAAAGATAATAAAATCCTGGTATCTTTCGTTTAAAAGAAAATGAACATTTATAAAAAGTATTGTTTAGATTTCTTTGTTTTAATAGCATATCAACCTTTGTAGGTTATTTAATGCCAAAGCCATCTTTCTAAAAGAACAGTAGTGGTTTTATTTAGCCCCTAGCTGGGATGATAAGGGGGTTCTATACCTTTCCGGAGGGTATTTGTCCAAAAGTGAGCATAATAGTGCTACTGGAGTTTGAACTCGTTACTGCGATTCCACAGTACATCGATTTAACCATTACACCACATGAACTCCACTTAAATTGCTTAGGCTGTACTTATTTATGGTTGATACTGTAATACTTCATAGTTTGGTTTTGGTTTTGGTTTGGTTTGGTTTTATGGTATATCAACCTTTGTAGGTTATTTAATGCCAAATCTTTTATATACATATATATTAAATATATAGGGTTTGGTTTGGTTGGGTTTCATGGCATATCAACCATTGTAGGTTATTTAATGCCAAATCCTCTTTATACATATATATTAAATATATAGGATTTGGTTTGGTTTGGTTTTATGGCATATCAACCATTGTAGGTTATTTAATGCCAAATCCTCTTCATGCATTAAATATATATGATTTGGTCTGGTTTGGTTTTATGGTATATCAACCTTTGTAGATTATTTAATGCCAAATCTTTTATATACATATATATCAAATATATAGGGTTTGGTTTGGTTTGGTTTGGTTTGGTTTTATGGCATATCAACATTTATAGGTTATTTAACGCTAAATCCATTTTTATGTAAATAATCATTAAATCCATGCATGGTTATTTAATGCCAAATCCTCTTCATGGTTATTTAATGCCAAATCCTCTTCATGCATGGTTATTTAATGCCAAATCCTCTTCATGCATTAAATATATATGATTTGGTCTGGTTTGGTTTTATGGTATATCAACCTTTGTAGATTATTTAATGCCAAATCTTTTATATACATATATATCAAATATATAGGGTTTGGTTTGGTTTGGTTTGGTTTGGTTTTATGGCATATCAACATTTATAGGTTATTTAACGCTAAATCCATTTTTATGTAAATAATCAATTCTATTTCAAACAATTCAGTTTAGCATGAGTACACAATTTGTCAAAAAACATTTCTATTTCAAACTATTCAGTTTGTTCAAGTAGTTATATATAACAATTCAGTTTAGTACAGTTTCAATGTCAAAAATAGTTCAATTTCAAATAATTCAGTTAAGCATAAGCACGCAGTATAAATGTAAGTACGGTTTAATTGTAAAAAAACATTTCTATTTCAAGCAATTCAGTTTGATCAAACAATTCAGTTTAGCATAAGTATGCTGTTAGTTCTATTTAACCCATAGATAGGGCCCTATCTGGTGCTACCATGCCGTGCCAGAGTGGATCTGGGAGCAATGGCAATGAAGGGGTGCTTCATATTCCCCATTACCTCAGCATTACCGGGACCTCACCATCCGACTGTTTAGTGTCATAAGCAGGACATTCGTTGGAGGGGTCTTCTACAGCCCCAACCGAATGGGAAAAATACTACATCATATTCATTTTGGTTGTATAATGTTCGTGTAGAAATTTTGAAATCCCTATATTTTAGTTTAGAAGAGACGTATTTTTTTATGAAAAGAATTGTGAGAGCTGTATTGATTTCATACGTAATAATATCTGTTTTTTTATTTATTTTGTAATGTTCCTCTAGAAACAATAAAATCTTGGTATGTTAAGCTTTAGAAGAAAATAAACTTTTTATAAAAAGAATTGTCAAGGCTGTACTTATTTATAGGGGAAACAAATATCTACACCCTTGTAGTAAACAACAGATTATTTCGACATTCCCATATATTGAAATCATAGTACGGATTTGTTCAATTAACTTTTTATTAAAAGTTGTTAGGTATACACACTGAATAATCAGAGTAATGTAAGTAGGTGGTTACTTATTGAAGAAGTCTGACACAAGGTCATGATTAAATGAGGCACCTTGAGAAAATCCATGGTTAGGGACACGTGGCAAGTACTAAGCTTAGCTTTGTATGGTAAAAAGGTATGATCATGTAAGATACCCTGTGGGGATCAGATACCTGACAATATAAATGGCGTGAAAAACAAGCCTATTAACCACTGTTCCAAGGCGAGGGTTAGGGATGTTTATATTCGAAGCTCGAAAACGTACTGTCTTCATTTTTTATTTGTGCTGTAGTTGTGATAAGGATAATGCTCACACACACTTAACCTGGCGTTACATCTAAATAAGGCGTTGCATTCACGGCAAGGCTGGGTACCAGTACCCGAGGCGGGAGGAGCGTACGGTAGAAATTTCAAGACAAGCACTGATCAGATTTTTTCGTTTTTGGCTTGGCATGAAGATAACACTCTCTCTCTCCTACACTCTGAATGGAAGTATGGATATGTAGGTGTCTCTGTCTCTGTATGTAGTAACATATATATATATATATATATATATATATCAGTGCCACTGATATGTCCGACTGCGCCTGACTGCAAATTGTTTTATTTTCGTCCCTCTCAAAAGTACTGGAAGCTTCACAGACTATATAGATAGATAGATAGATAGAATACCATAGACACAGTGTCAATGGGGCTTGGTGACATGAGAATAACACTTAAAGTAAATAGAGCTTTCTCTGTTCTCTCTCTCTCTCTCTCTCTCTCTCTCTCTCTAACACTCAGACACACACACACTTTCTTTCTCTAATACTCGCACACTCACTCCGTCTCTTTTGCTCTCTCTCTCTCTCTCTCTTTCTCTCTCTCTCTCTCTCACAGACACACATTCACTCAATTGCTCTTACACACTCACACACATTCTCTCTCTTCCTCTATCTCTCCCTTTTTTCTCTCCCTCGCAGAGATACACACGCACTCTCTTTCCCTCTCACACACACACACACACACACACACTCTCTCTCTCTCTCTCTCTTTCTCACACAAGCACACACTCTCTTTCTCTTACGTACACACCGACACTCTCTTTCCTTTGCACACACACACATATTCTCTTTCTCTCTCTATAACTCTCACTCTCTTTCTCTTATACACAAACATACTCTCTCTCTCTTTCGCTTCCTCTTTTCCTCTCTCCTTCTCTCTTTCTATTTGAAAGTATGGATCTAGGGGTATTTCTGTGTCCCTCTGTGTGTTTGCATGTGGGTATATATATATATATATATATATATATATATATAAATCAGTGGCAGTATTTGACTAAATGCATTAGCATGGAAATTGAAATATTTTAATCCCTTACCAAAATATAAGAAACTTGCTACCTTCACGGATAATAGATAGATAGATAGATACAGAGAGAGAAATAGAGAGCGAGAGAGAGAGAGAGAGAGAGAGAAAGAGAGAGAGAGAGTGGTAGAGAGATTAGTTGGAATAGCGTAGACACAGTTGATGGTGCACGGTGTCTACGCTATTATAATATATATATATATATATATATATATAGATAGATAGATAGATAGGTAGGGAGAAAAACTAGAATAGCGCAGACACAGTTGATGGCTCTTGGTGTCTAAGCTATTCTAACTATTATAGATAGATAGATAGATAGATCGGGAGGAAAGTAAGGAAAGTGATTAGTTTGAATCGTGTAGACAATGAATCGACGGTGCTTGGTGTCATAAATATAACAGTTGATGGAGAGTCTATTTGGTGTAGTGGCGGACTAACTGAGCTGCAGTCTTGAAGTAAGCAAGTTCGAATTCCAGAAAGAATTTAAGAATGAAATGAGATTTAAGAAAGCGCTTATAAATAGTTGTATAAAGAAATGTCCTTATATGATTGTAAAGTCGATGCTATTTTGGTATACGATGTAGACGTTATATTGTGATTTACAATTTTTTTCTTGATTTTCCATTTTTTTTTTCTTTTTATTATCAAGAGTCAATGTAAATACTTGTCTTGGTTTCGAGAGAATATCTGTTTCGAGAGTCTGAAGCATGAACTGAATTTCTTTTCGAGTGTCGCAAACTCTGGTTTTAACTCAACAAGGTAACTGTGGTAACAGCATACTTCGTTCCAGCATAGACGTCAGCTTCGAGAGTGGACCAGCGATCCCTTCCATGAACCAACGTACTTATTGACATCTGAATGTCTAAAAGATCCTTAAAATGTTAACGAAAGAGTTTTACAACGAGATTACAGATGAGACGAAAGCAGTTGTATTTCTAGGTAGAAATGGCTTTTCAGACGCAGAAAAATAGCTAGTATATTCTTATTTAAATCGTTTAAAAAACCATCAATTAAATGTTAACCAGACATTATGTTAATCCAAACATATGTTAATCCAAACATATGTTAATCCAAATAATCCAAACATTATTGGAACATTGGAACAAATAGTCAGGCAATTAAAAGAAGCTGGCTAGATTCAAAAGTTCCCATTTTGAAAAATAAATAAAATGTAGAAATTCTATTAAGGAACTAGTGATCCTGTTTCACCGAATATCAGCAGACCCTTGGGGTCACGTGGTGTCCACTATAAAAAAGAGCTCCAACTAGAGATTCGTTCTCTTTTTTCCACTCCCACCACTGTTAGCAACAGGTCCATTCGTAGCAGCCCTTGACGCCAAACGTATTTGGTACCTTCCACCAGCCAGGAGCCAAGAGCGACGAACGCACCTGCTGAGTTAAAAGGAACAGGACACACAGCTATGTTCCAGCAGGCATTTTATCTGCAAACCTTACCTTAAACCTTTACTTTATAACTTTATCTAACAACTTTACCTTATAACTTTATCTGATAACAACCTTACAACTAAACCTTACAAACCTTACAAAACCCTACCACCTGTATGAACCTTGAACTCTTTTTTGAACTCTTACATATTTGTAGTTTGTTCCATTTGGTGTAAATCCCTGTTTATTGTTGTTGTTGTTGTATATAAATTTTGTTATACTAAAAGTCGTTCGTCTCCCTTCTTCAAAAGTTGCCACCCATTTCCCTACTGCTATTGAAGTACGGTTTATTCTTTTACAAAACGGGCTTTTCGGGGCTTATAAAATTCCCCATGAAAAGAGCCAACTTTCCAATCGTAGTTTTATTTTTGCTTGCGTTTGATGAGAAAAACTTTGAAAATCTATTCCTTGCTTTTCTTGCTGAACTTCGTTCGATCTACCAATAAAACCAATATGTTTGTTTAAAATTTGCTTCATTTTGACTTTTTTTTTTTACGAATAAATAAATGATTTTTTACATTCTTTTTCTATAATAAAGTTTTACATATAAATAGTAATAATTCTCCATGAATAGATATACGTGTATGTTGAATGTTGTCTTCAAACTATAATAAATCAATGAAACATGTTGATAGGATACCAAACTAGTACAATGAAACCTCGAAAACCCCATTCTATGAAAAAATCAAAAAACAAAACGAGTTTCGAAGGAATTTCCATCCCATTTAACAAAAATATATTGAAGATACGAAAACGAGGATCGAAAGTGCCACCTGACAGTGATGCTTCCAGAATTTATTTAGTGAACGTTTTGATGTGCTCTTATCTTTTTTAACATTTATGTAAATGACTATGTTGTTTTTAACGTACATATTCCTTCAGGTGGGTATCATATTTACACTTTATACGACTGCTTTTGGGGACTGGAGCGAATTATGCAATTTATAGAGGAAATCTTGTCCCATAATACGAAAATTCCAAGATACGAAATCCCCTCCGGGACGAATTAATTTCATATTTCGAGGTATCACTGTACTTCATTTTCATCATTGTCGGTGCACTATATCGGCATTATTTTCATAATTTGATTTTTTTTTAATGACAAATGCATAGAATTTTTAATTACTTCTTATAATGAATATATATATATATATATATGTGTGTGTGTGTGTGTGTGTGTAGCATTATTCGGCCCAGTTAAACCGGAGTTGGGAGTAATTCTATCAGGAAAAAAAACCATTCAACAGTGAACATTTAAATTTTCCTGGTAAAGAGCTCAATGTAACTGACATTACATAGCAATAATTTCTTAAAGAAAAAAACAAAACCGGTCTCATTAGAATTATAAATTTATTTCCATCCTGTTATGGGTTTTGATATAAATCAAAAACACCAAAAAAGACCCTTCTTTCCCGTGTCTATTCTGAATTATTTTATCCATAAGATCTAAGGAAGTCCTGTTAATTTTTTTTGGTGTTTTTGATTTATATCAAAACCCATAACAAGATGAAAATAAATTTATAATCATAATGTGACCGGTTTTGTTTTTTCATAAAGAATATATATATATATATATATATATATATATATATATATATATATAAAATGATATGATGAGTGTTTTATTTAAACCATAATAAATAAATCAGACGTGTAGATCATACACCAAAGTTGCATTTTCGTTGTAATTATCATCCATTTTTAATTTTTTCATCATAAATCGGTAAATTAAAAACGTTGGTTTTAAATAGGTTGATACAAATCATTAACAATTATGTGATATTAAGTTTAGGTTATTTGGTTTTATGGCATATCAACCCTTATGGTTTATCTAATGCCAAATTCTGAATAAATATATATATATATATATATATATATATATATATATATATATAGTATTATTCGGTCCAGTTAAACCAGGGTTGGGAGTAATTCCATCAAGACAAAAAACCATTCAACATTGAACATTTAAATTTTCCTGGTAAAGAGCTCAATGTAACTGATATTACTGAGCAATAATTTCTTTAAGAAAAAACAAAAACCGGTCACATTAAAAATTATAAATTTATTTCCATCCTGTTACGGGTTTTTGATATAAATCAAAAACACCAAAAGAAAACTAACAGGACTTCTTCAGATCTTATTGATAAAAAAATTTTTTATCCATAAGATCTGAAAAAGTCCTGTTAGTTTTTTTTGTGTTTTGGATTTTTATCAAAAACCCGTAACAGGATGGAAATAAATTTATAATCCTAATGTGACCGGTTTTTGTTTTTTCTAAAAGAAATATATATATATATATATATATATATATATATTGGCATTTCTTCATTAATTCTCAAAGCACTACATATTAGGAACATGTAACCCAAACTTAACAGAATTAATTTTCAAACCAGTGCTAATGTGCTTAAATGTCTTTAGCAACTGACACTAATTATAGAACAATTTTAAAAGTAAACGCTACACAATACAACGGTACAAACGCTCTTTTTCTTTCAAAGTAGTAATGTACATACGAAAGTTACATCACTTTTGTAATAGATCCTCCCCTGATGATGGCCCAAAGTCGGGCAGAAAGTACTTGGAAAATAAACAATGATAGAAAATATATCAATCAATTCCCGCTGAATACTATAAAATCAATACGGCAATATGAAAGGATCAACAAGAAAATATGTAGACAAAAAATTTCTATTATGTTCAACGAAATTGATATATATATATATATATATTGTCATCCACAGACTGACTGTTTCGTTGTATTAGAACTCTTCAGTGTGGCTAGACACATAGGACGCTTGAAGCTGAGATCGAAACTCCCCCAACTTTACGTTAGACTTAGTATCATACCACTCAGCCATCAAGCAAACCCCGTCAGCTCGGGAATTATAAGGCATTATGTAGTAGCGTTCGTTTGTTTACATTTTTGCCTTACCAGATACCAGAGTGCTCAATTCATTCGAAGAGCTTTTGCATTATGCGAGTGGCAGCCGTAAATTCCTTCGTCAGAGTGCTCAACCCTCGTAGGGGAGCCTATATATTGGCATCCACAGACAGACTGTTTCGTTGAATCACAACTCTTTAGTGTGGCTAGACACGTAGGACGCTTGAAGCTGGGATCGAAACCCGGTGTGTGTGTATATATATATATATAACTAATATAATAACTAATGTTAAATTTGATAGAAACACTTGAATTATATAGAATTACTAATGTTAAATAGCAATACTTAAAACCATTTGATAGCGTTCAAACAAATCTAGCCTCACATTCTTAAAAATAAAGTTACCTACAAACTTGCAGATCATACATACACACACACACACACACACATATATATATATATATAGTAACCCCCCTATATATATATATATATATATATCAGTGGCGACTCTAGCCTATTTTTGCTACTTGTGCCCCCCGGCACTCTGTCAACTTCAGTTTCCAACCCGTGGTCCGTGGACCCAAAGTAAGTCATCATAGTTGCTATTGCGTGATTCTCCATTGTATAGCACAGATTGACAAACGTACCTTGCATGGTGTTTTTTCTTTTTGTAAACAATCAAGATACTATATAATTTGTAGTCTTGTTAATACAGTAGATAAGATAATTTTTTTTCCTTTCAAAAGTATAGAAGAATACTATGACGAGAAAAATATGTTTATTAGAATAAAGAAACTGATGACAATATACACAGACACAGCTAGGAGTTTCAATTTCGCTTAAAATAAAGATTATTTGTTGAAAATGTATTCAAATAAACAAATTTTAGTTACAGAATGTAATATATGCAACATTCATTAAAGAAATAGAGATCTGTTAGTGAAAAAACGAATTAAAACACGCCGTTTAACCAACATTTACCATAGCGATGATGATGACGTCGGCGACTGCTCTAATCTGCTATCCTCTCTCTCTCTCTCTCTTTGTCCCTCTCCCTCTTCCCAATATATCTATCAACAGTCGCACGTGCTAAGATTTTTGAGCACAGTGGTAGGGTTGCTCTTACTATTGGCTACAGCCAAAAGCGTATTTCTCTAACATTACTGTTATTATAAGGGTCTAGTGCCTGGCACGGATCGGGCGTTCAACATTATAGCCGATTTCATGGGATGTTCAATGGATCTGACGGTGGCCGGACAAAGACCATCCGTTCAAAACAGCATCGTTGTATTATTCCCAGATATATTTATGACCTTTTGGCTACTTAGTTATCGAAACTTGAATAGATACGTAATTTAATTGAGATCAGACTAAGTATGTTTGCTTGAAATTAATGGATGATTTTTAATCCATTTTGAATAACATTGACCGAGTTATTGGTCGTGCCGGGCACGAGTAGCACTAGTCCCGTCTCCGCCCCTGATATATATATATATATATGCGTATATATATGTGTATGTGAGTTACCCACCGAAATTAACCGTAGTCAGTTGGAAACTGGAAGCCTTAGAACCAGGCTGCGTTTTTTTACTCCTCAATTCAAATGGAGCTGAGGAAAAAGAATTAAGTCGACTTGAACGATTTTGTGTTTCTTACAGAATTCCAGGAGGGAAATCAAAAGTGGCTAGAAAGCCAAAAAAAAAAAAAAAAAAAAAAAAAAAAAAAGAGGCTAGAAAGCCAAAAAAAAAAAAAAAGAATAGAAAATAAACGAGAAGAATCTAAATCCACCTGAAATATTTTGAATTCAGAATTCCAGAAGAGAATTCGAAGTTAGCACAAGCTAAAAAAGAAGATAAAAGAAGGAAACCGAAGAAAATAGGTTTCTACAGCTCAAGCCAAAAAGAAGAGAAAAGAAAGAAAGAAGCCGAAAAAATAGGTTTCTATTACATAAATTTATATTTTAGAGGTATAGTTTCTCTAAGAAAAAGAATTAACGACTTCAGTCAACTCCAACAATTACACAAACCACAGATGTCATTACTTGTTTTATTGAGAGGGAAGACGACTGACAAAGAAAGAGAAAAAGAAAAAAGAACATTATTTGAAACATTGTCTTGCAGAAGAAAGAAAGACAGAAAGTGGGTTTTTATCAAAAGAAAAGAAAAAGATTATTTTTAGGGACTTGGTCGCTAAGAAAAAAGGAAAAAAAAAAAAGGATATTTTTAGGGTTTTCGTCTATAAGAAAAAAGAAAAGATACACGTGTGAAGCCTTGCTTAGCTGAAGCGAAAAAGTTGTAACTTCTTTCTCCATTTTGTGAATGTAGTAGTAGGTAAAAGATTTAAACAAATTCTTTACTTCTTTTTGTATTTATGAGTTACTTGTCATATTTGCATTGGGACACATATGCAACTAACTGGAGTGACCTTCTATTTGTCATAATAAACTACTTTGAATTGTAAACAAGGATCTCTTTCCCCTTTTTTTCATTTTATTTTATTTTTGCCTTGTTATATTATTATTGTTACTAGTGTTCAATTTTGTTGACCAAATAAAATTGCGTATTAATCCCACTTCGCTATCCGTAAACAAATGATTAACGTTGAATAGAATTAATTATATTAGATTGCAATGATTGAAAACATTCAACTGTGTTGAAACAATTGCATTACCAGTGTGTAAACAAATTAGTTGTATCTCATTTAAAAATGTAATTGCCTACAAACTATGTGCAAACAAATGACTGATGTTAAATTGTGACTTTTATATAGTAATACTTAAAACCATTTAACTGTGTGCTAAAAAAAGTGCTCGGACTTGTTTAAAAATGTTATCTACAAAATGTGTTTATAAATCATATATATCTAATATATATGAATAAACTGGATTTGGCATTAAATAACCTACAAGGGTTGATATGCCATAAACCCTACAAAACCAAATAAACCTAAGACACATTTTAAAGATTATTTTCATTATCTTAATCAGGACATTAGAAAATTTTCGTTTGTTTGATTTTCATGAGTTCTAAATAACTTGGCCCAGTCGATTGCATCTCTGCAGAGAGGTAAGACCCCCCCCCCCACCGACGAGTGTCCTGGATACGACTAAAACATCAGATTGTGATGTTCCAGTAATGCTGGGGGGTTGGGGAATGCAGAGTACCCCCTCATTAACATCGTTCCTAGGTCGACTCTGACCCGGAGTGGTAACATCTGATAGAGTCCTATGTATGGGTCAAATAGAACTAAACTGTCTACTTATGCTAATCTGAAGGGTTTGAAATAGAACTGTTTGACTAAACTAAATAGCTTGAAATAGAAATGTTTTTGACAATTAAACTGTTCTTATGCTAAACTGAATTATTTGAAATAGAACTGATTATTTTTATGAAAATGAATTTGGCATTAAATAACCTACAAAGGTTGAAATGCCCTAAAACCGAAACAAACCAAATTAATCTCAGTTAACCTTGCTCTACAATAGGTCTTTGAAATAGGTCGATGTAGATTTCGCTAATATTCTTATGAAGAAATTTTTTTCTAAATTTAATTAGAATAAGATTATTTCTACTTTTCAGGTTTTGATCTTAAGGTGAAAGTGATTGAAATATCAAAATACATTATATTCTTCTCTGGAAAGAAAAGTCGGGACAAGGGAAAAATTACCAAATTTTAGGAAAATATAAGTCGCAAAAATTGTTCTGCTACGTGCTATAAAAAAGCAATTTGTGGTTTCGCATGGAACACGCCTCCCCTGTTTTAATCTTCTATTTTCATCTTATTTTTGTTGCTTTTTATCACAACCTTCCAGTCTCTTTTACTTTCTCCGACCGATAACTGAGCTGCAGGTTTAATAAATACAGAAGTAAATTTCCGACCAAAGTTGCTTAAGGTATATTTATTTCTGCCTCCCACCAGACAGGACTTGACACAAGGTCAATGACCTGAAGGTCGATTATAGTGGGGATTTAGGGGAGGGGAAGGTCGGGCTCGAGCCTCGGCTAGTCTATACTGGTTACTGGCCCACAGTGCAATGTGGGCCTGATGAGCCTAGCTGGACTTGGACCCAAATCTGGGTCCATGCACGTATGCCTGATTATAGCTTAAACTGGACAACAAGGTCCAGCACTATACAAGGGGGACAAAGGTGTCAATGAAGCACTCACCCAACTTTGCCTTTGTTGGATAATACTCGCTAGGGTCAAAGCCAACAGCAAATTAATGCCGTCGGCCTCGACGCCGGAGCAAGGATCAATGTTGCTTAAGGGACGGTCGTAGAATTGTAAAACGACCTTAAGGTCGCGATAAAAAACAATAATTCAATTCAATGGGTATCATTATCATCATCATAATCATGAACAAGATATGCTGATAGCGCAGATTCCCTTCTCTCTCTCTCTCTCTCTTTCGCTATCCGTCCCTATCGGCTACCGTTCTTCGTAAGTCTTCTAGACGGTATCCAGTATCCACATCGAGCTGATAAAAGTAAGTTATTGCTAGTCGGCCTATATTGAAGTGCCCATGTGTAGGGTCCATCAAAGAACATCGATTATGAGTTCATCCTTACTTTACCAGAAGTGCCGGGGTGGGGGGTTTCATCTTGGACGATTTGAGAGGTGGGAGGTGAGTTAAAACCTGGAAACATTAAGGTAAGCAGATTCTTTTTCCAGAATAGTTCCCTGATATAGTGGTTGGGTTAGTTGATTTGGTTTGGTTTCGTGGCATCAATAATGTTTGGGTTGATTCGGTTTGGTTGTTTTTATGGCATATCAACCATTGTAGGTTATTTAATACCAAATCCTCTTTATACATATATATTAAATATATATGATTTGGTTTGGTTGGGTTTTATGGCATATCAACCATTGTAGGTTATTTAATGCCTAATCCTCTTTAGACATATATATCAAATATATATGATTTGTAAACACATTTTGTTAATAACGTTTTTAAACTAACCTAAGCTTATTCTCGGAAATCAGACATGACCGATAAAATGAGTTGCACAGAGTTAAATGATTCCAAGTATTCCTATGTATCACTAACAATTCAATTAAACATCGGTCACATTATTACACACAGTTGAATGACCAAACAGTTCTATTTCTAACAATTCAATTTAGCTCACTCAAGTACGCTTGTATTGCTATTGTTTCTACACAGTTAAATGGTTCCAAGTATTGTTACGTATCACAAATAATTAACTTAAACATCATTCATTTGT
>OY757944.1:38963890-39013890 GCA_963585895.1 Sepioteuthis lessoniana | reverse complement strand
AGCACTTTAGCCATGGACACGACCTAACAGGAAAATGTTTTAATTTTTTTTTCTTTTATGGCATATCAACCTTCGTGGGTTATTTAATGCCAAAGCCATTCTTGTTGAAGAACAGTAGTGATATTATCTAATCTTTGGCTGGGGGGATAAGAGGGTTCTTTGGTTTCTTTGTTTAATGGCATATCAACCTTCATAGGTTATCTAATGCCAAAGCCATTCTTTTCGAAGAACACTAGAGATATTATTAAATTCTACCTGGGGGGGGGGATAAGTGGGTTGTTTAGTTTCTTCATTTAATGGCATAGCAACCTTCATGGGTTATTTGATACCAAAGCCATCCTTGTAGAAGAACAGTAGTGATATCATTTAATCTATAACTGAGAGGATAAGAGGTTTTTTTTGTTTAATTGCATATCAACCTTGGTGAGTTATTCAACGCCCAAAATATCCCAGAAGAAGAACGGTAGCGGTACTAGGGGAGATAAGAGGGTTTATACCTGTCTCCAAGGGTATTTGTCCTAAAGCGAACGGATTAACACGATTGGAGTTCGAACTGGCTTACTACGACTCTTCAGTCAGGCGTTTGAACCATTACACCATGAGGACCCCCCCCTCCTTATTACAAATGGATTTGTCTATACATATTCAACTAGCATTAAGTGATGGAATATTATTTACTGAATACTTTCTCGAGATATTTATTTTGAGAGAAAATCTACATTCTTTTTTTTTTCCTGAATGCATTTTATCTTAATTCGTTTGAATTAAAAAAAATCCCTGTTGATTCTTATTCGCAGCAGCTCACATAGATTACGTTTAAACTAATTATACATCTCTCTCTCTGCATGACACTCTATACAGGGATTTCTTTAAAATCACACAAAACATGTTTCTTTAGTTTAAGCAAACAATTACTGCTATACTTCATTGCCAGAATCTTAATTATATCAGTTAACCTTATCTACGCATTAACTAATCATATCTTTGCTTACAAGAAATTCAATTTAAAGAAATGAAATTTGAAAATTTGAAAATTTAAACATTAAAATTTAAAAGTTGAAAAAATTAAAAAATTCAATTTATAGATTGAATTTTTATTCCTTCATTTTCTCCTTTTTCCGCTGCACGTATGTCAACATCATTTTCAGTAGATGAGATATTGCTATCGCGATATATGAACTGGTTTACTTATTTTTAGAGGCTTGCCATTTTATGATTAAACACTTTGGGATTCTGTTTTATCTGAGTTCACGCAGAGACAAACGTTTCTTGCTGCTTGCTTCACGCTGTCTAGCAGAGATAAGGTTTATAAACGGCATTTTGTTGTAGTATCACGTGTCATTAATGAAGTCGTCATTTTTAAGATGGCGTCCATGATGTTCGACAACCAATTCGTCAAAATTGTTCCTAACTTTGATCAGACTTGAAGTTTATTATTCCCAGCAAAGATTTCTGTTGTTTGAAGAGTTTATCATCTAAATTAAAATTCACTTGACTTAAGATTCTATTTTTTTTTAAAATCCTGTAACGGTTCTACATACGTGGTACATTCAATAGGTTTCCAGACATTTTTTTGTACAGGCATTTAAAATTGTCGTAGACTCTTAAAGATTCAGTATGTTATTCTTATACATCTTATGAGATGACTGACCAATTTTTATGATTTCAGCTTCAAATCAACAGCTACAGTAGCAATTGGAATACACCCTACTAAAGCCTGATTGTCACAGCTGGTGATTTTCAAAAATGCAATCTGGACGTGAGGACACTTTAGAAGAACGATATGCAATAAAATTCTACTTTAAACTTGGAAAAAATGCCACAGAAACGTATGGAATACTTCAGACTGCTTTTGGGAAATCTTGCATGAATCGAGCATCGGTTTTTGTGTGGCATAAGAGATTCAAGGAAGGCAGGGAGTCTGTGAGGGATGATGAGAGGTGTGGGAGGGGTAAGGAAGTCAATACACCAGAGTTGATTGGCCAAAGGGTTAAGGTTAGGATTACTATGTTGAGGTTTTAAGGGAGTTCAGCAAGAGATTCCGTCGGAAGAAGCCAGCACTCTTCAAATCGTCTCAGTGGCATTTCCACCAGGACAATGCACCAGTCCACAACTCCATCCTTGTCACAGACTATTTGAACAAGATGGGCATCAAAACAGTTACCCACCCTTCCTATAGTCCAGACCTTGCTCCCCGTGACTTATGGTTATTCCCTAAGCTCAGAGGCTGTCGTTATGAGACAACTGAGGAGATGAAATAGGATTTGACGAAGGTCATTGACACGCTCACACAAGAGAACTTCCATGGGGCCTTCCAGAAGTTGTTGGGACGGTAGAATAAGTGCATTGCAGCCGGAAGAGATTAATTTGAAGGGGACTTGAGTTTCATGTGTGTACTATCAATAAAAGTGCCCATACGAAAAAAGTCGTGAAACTTCTTCAATGATCCTCGTACAATTGTGTGGCGCGCTTAGCATAAGGGTTATCCATGTAGCAAAGGGAACCGGTAACCCGAGTTCGAACCTGGACGAAGCCGTTTGCATTTACCGTCGTGCTACTTTCGGAAAGGCATTTTTTTTCACTCACCCTCCGCAATCATGAGTGAATAAATTTGCTTTCTTTTCCATTAGGCTGATCAACCTTCGTGGGTTAATTAATGCCAAAGCCATCCTTGTAGAAGAACATCAGTGATACTATTTAACCCTTAACTGGGGGGGGGATAAGGGTGTTCATACCTTTCTTTGTTTAATGGCATATCAACCTTCGTGGGTTAATTAATGCCAAAGTCATCCTTTGCGAAGAACAGCAGTGATATTATTTAACCTATAGCTGGGGTGGGGGATAAGGGTGTTCATACCTTTCTCAGGGGTATTTGTCTGAAAGTGAACGTAATAGCATGACTGGAGGTCGAACTACAGTGTGCCGAAGCAAAATATGGAATATTCTTTAAAACTTTTTTTTTGTCCGATTCTTCCAATTTAAAAAAAAGAAAAAATACGATGAATCTAAATTTTAATGATTAGCTTTATTACTCAAACACATTTTCATTAAAATTCAGCCCAATATGAGTGAGCAAGAAAAGAAACAACAAAGAATCTATGATTTGCTTAACGCCGAAACCAAGCCAAAAAATTTCTGAAATAATTGGAATTTCCTTATGGCCTCCATCATGCTCAGAAGTTAACCCTTTTGATTAATCTATATAGGGCTTTTTAGAAAACAAAACAAATGCAACTTCCCATCCAAATATTGGTTCGCTTCAGACTCCTATTGAGGAGGAATGGAATAAAATACATGACGAATTTATTTTGAAGGCATGCAAATTGTTTTGAAGGCGTGTTGATACAATAATTTAAAAAAAATGGTGGCCATATTGAACAAATTTACTGTTTTTTGTCTATTCTTGTTTTATGATCGTGTTATTAATTATCATACTAGAATATTCCTAATTTTGCTTACGAACCCTGTACTATTTACCCATAGCTGGTGGTGGTGGTGGGGTGCAACCGATGGATCCGTGCCTTTCCCAAAGGCATGAATCCATTTCTTAGTTTGTGAAAAGCAGGAAGCTTTGTGTAGGATTTGAACTCGGGTCACCGTTTTCATTACTTGCGACGATAAGCGCACCTCCTTTAAAAAGATATTGTATGTATTTACCCAACCCCTCCACTACGAGCAGGGTGTGACACAAGATAAATTTTTAAGTGGAGTGCAGCTGGTTTGAATTTAGTTTTCCTTCTCATAAACTGGTTGCCTAAAGCTAAAGGAATCAGTATGTCCTACTATTTACCCATTGCTGGGAAAGAGAACCAGTGGACTCCCTCTCTGAAGAGCATCAGCTCATTGGGAAACACAGAAAGTTTCGTCAAGGATACCCTGCAATGGTAATCAGCGATTGTTGAAATAAGAACGGAAAAAGTATTATTTTCAAGATATCGTCCAAGATGGCCGCCAGCTAAATCCTTAATTGTAAAAAAGTAAAGTTGGTGACAGTAGTTGAGGGTAACTCGAAGGCTCCCTTTTCAATGACTCGACTTGATCCGTCGGACTATTGGCGAACACTCTACCCACTAGGCCAAAAGATCGGTTTATATATATATATATATATATATATATATATATATATATATATATATGTACACTTTTACTTACCGTCGTCAAGGGCGAACCAGAGGCTACTTTTTCATTAGCTTCTACACTGAGGTTTACGGGAGAGCATTACTCCTTTCCATGGATTACTCCACTTACCCATGATTATCATATTTACCCAACCCCTCCGTTCGGGCAGGATATGACACAAGGTCAATTTATAAGCGGAGTTTAACAGGTTGAATTCAGAGTTTTCCTTCTCCTAGACTAGTTGCCTCGCCAAGGCTGAATAACCTAGTCCGCCCATAGCTGGAGGGAGAATAATTGGATTCATACCTTTCCCAAGGGTATTAGTGCTATGTGAAATGCAATCAGTCTCGTCTAGGATTTGAACTCGTGTTGCCGTGTCCAATTCCTACGACGATAACCATTACACCACGGGCACTTCTATGATTCGTACATTATAATGCTGAGTGTTAAGCAAGGGTTAGCAAGGCATTAGGTACCATTTTTTGAGATTTTGGTATGATTCGATCTGGGATAGAACCTCGGTTTCTCCGGCCATTGGCGAACACTCTACTCGTTATACCAATGGGTCGATAACTATCAATTGTAAATATTTTTTATTGAAGACAAAAACAAAAAAAAAAATGATGAAAAAATATTCTCCTCATTAAGGTTCATAAAGAGAATTTTTTCACTCCTCCTACTTTCATTCTATCATTTATTCTCCTCTCTCTTCTCCTCTGCTCACTGTCGTCTCTGTGTGCATTTCACACGAAGAAATGGCGCGAAAATGAAGCAACATTAAAAAATGTTGCTTCATTTTTTCTGTTTATTTTCTGCTTCATACTTAACCAGCTATTTTTATTTGCAGCTTTCTTGGAATAATAGCGAGACATGGCCGATAAAGCCCACCCATAATCAGGCATTGTACTTGATATGTCACCCGAAGACATGCTACCCACGGGATGTGAAAGTGAGCGTCTGGCTACGTTGAAGAGAGTGTTATTTGGTGGGTAGATTTGTTTACCTGTTTGTTGGTTATTTATTTCATTGGCTTCTTTTTCTTTCTTTGTTTGTTTGTTTTGGGGTTCTTTCTTTCTTTCTTTCTTCATATTGGTCAACCTTATTTTCTTTCCCTTTTTATCTAGGGCTTTTTCTTTCTTTCTTTCTTTCTTTCTTTCTTTCTTTCTTTCTTTCTTTCTATTGGTCAATATTTCTTTCCCTTTTTATCTTGAGGTTTTTGTTTGTTTGTTTCTTTCTTTCTTTATATTGGTCAATCTTTCTCTCTCTCTTTTTTCCTTTCTTTTTTCTTTCTTTTGTAGGCTCTTTCTTTCTTTCTTTCTTTCTTTCTTCGTATTGATCATTCTTTCTATCTGTATCTTGTTTTTTTCTTTTCTCTCTCTCTCTTTCTGTGTTTTTTCTTTTCTTTCTTTCTTTCTTTCTTTCTTTCTTTCTTTCTTTTTCAACTTTTTCTATCTATCTATCTATCTATCTATCTATCTATCTATCTATCTATCTATCTATCAGATGCAGTTCACATCAATTATGTTCATTTCTTTCTTTCTTTTTTCTTTCTTTCTTTCTTTTTCAACTTTATCTTTCTTAGTTTCTTTCTTTCTTTCTTTCTTTTCATTATCTATCTATCTATCTATCTATCTATCTATCTATCTATCTATCAGAAGCAGTTCACATCAATTATGATAATTTCTTTCTTTCTTTCTTTCTTTCTTTCTTTCTTTCTTTCTTTCTTTCTTTGCTTTGACTAACAAAATTGCAAGCCAAGTAATGGTTAGCAAGGTAGACTAGCAAACCTACACGAGTGAGTTCGATTCTCATTGGGTGCCCAATTCATGCGGCCTTGTGCTACATCTAAGCAAAAAAGCTTAGTAAATTACCTCATTTGAGTTTACGAAATATAAGTTCACTGATATGTAATGTGCTCGAACTTGAAAGCTTTGAGCTAGATGCAACTCATCTCTCTCTCTCTCTCTCTCTCTCTCTATATATATATATATATATATATATATATATATCCTTGCTCTAACGATAAAATTGCAAGCCAGACTTATTTAGGCTTACAAAATATCAGTTCGTTGATATATTACGTGCTTCACTCGAATGGCCTTGAGCCAGATGCAGCTCATCTCATTTGAATAATCAACCTTTTCTTTCTTTCTTCCTAACATCCATTTCCCGTTTACGGGTGGGAAGGACATTTTTCTGTCTGAGGGGTATACACCCATATCATTAGTCTCGATTCTGTTCATCACCGTGGTCCGTTACCGACGAGGGACGGGGAGGATGTTGTCTCCCCAGAAGAAGAAGAGGAGAAGGAGGAGGGAATTAACATCTATTTTGTTTACGTCTCACATCAACACAGAAAAACGCAGACATCAAGCAGGTGCAACCCCTCACCGTCTAACATCTCGTGTGGGAGGGGAATCACACACACACACACACACACACACACACACACACACACACACACACACACACACACACACACACACGAATGAAAATCTGCAAGAAGTCCGTGATATTTGTTTACCCCGGGTACGCTGACACCCGCTTTTCAATATGCACCTCAGTTTCCTCTTTTTTTGAAGGGTACCCATCCGTTATTTTCCTCCTTATTAAATTTCAATGTTCTATGGGTGGTGCAGAAAAAAAAGGTTGTGAGGAGCTAGATTTTTCCACCGATGGGTAGTATTCATTTTCAACTAGTTTGCAAGTACTCATCTCAAGAATATGCGATTTATCTCGTGTAAAAATGATCTGGGTGTTGTGTTAAAAATGATTAAGAAAAAAAAATTTACAATTGTTAAAATTTCACCGAAAAAATTTACGAAAAAGCAAGAGAAATAAGATGAAAGAAATACTTGTCAAAAATTAATAATAATTGACAATGTCTCATCTAAGAAATTCACACAACTTAACACTATTACTACGAGGTGTAAAAGCAAGAGAAATAAGATGAAAGAAATACTAGTCAAAAATTAATAATAATTGACAATGCTTCATCTAAGAAATTCAGTCAACTTAACACTATTACTATGAGGCGTAAAAGCAAGAGAAATAAGATGAAAGAAATACTAGTCAAAAATTAATAATAATTGACAATGTTTCATCTAAGAAATTCACACAACTTAACACTATTACTATGAGGTGTAAAAGCAAGAGAAATAAGATGAAATCATCATCGTCATCATCATCATGTTGCGCTGCCGGCATGGATCCCCATGACCCTCTTTCACCACCCGTCTCTATTGTTCATCGCTTCCGGGAGGTCTAGAGGTCTTCCAGTCTACAACCTGTATCGGCGAAGACCTGTTGTATATATGTTCTAGCTGGTCGTCCTGCCTTTGCTCGTCCATGTAAAGAGGTCCACAGGAGTACATCGGTTATGAGTTCGTCCTTACTTCTCCAGCAGTATCCCCCATGTCTGGTTCGTCTTACTTGGATGTTATTTTTTATGGGTGGTCGGTGGCCGCAAAGCTGCTGTTTTGTGGCGTACTGCCTCCAGCGCTTGTTCAATATTGCTCGCTGCCTTCTTGTGTAATTGCCGTCAAGCTTAATTGCCGTACCTTTTGTTAGCGTCCATGTAGTGCATCCATAATACAATATCGACACGACTGCTGCTTGGAAAAAACTGCGTTTCATTTTATCGGTCAGGTCTGACTTCCATATGACCGATAGACTATAGTTAGCTGTCCATGCCTTTGCTTGTCGCGTGTTGATGTCATTCTCACTTGATAAGACACTGCTTCCTCGGTAGGTGAACTTGTCCTCTAGTTTCAGAGGACAACCCTTTAGTGCGGAGATGTTGCCTCTTTGATTAAAGAACATGTATTCTATCTTGTCTGCGTTGACATGGAGGCCAATGCTCGCAGCTGCTCGAATCCTGAAAGAAATACTAGTAAAAAATAAATAGTAATTGACAATGCTTCATCTAAAAAATTTACACGACACAATTACTACTAGGTGTAAAAGCATGATTGGTTGGTAGGTTAGTTAGTTATTTGGTTTTAGGTTGTATCAACCCTTTTCAGGTAATTTAAAGCCGAATTAAATTTCAAACAGTTCGATCGTCAGTTCGATCAGGGAACTACTGCTGCTCATCTATAAGAGTGGCTTCTATAGATGAGAATAAAAAAAATAGCCATCGAAAGATAACCATGACCCACACTCAAACCACAGAAGCTGGACGGCAATTACACAAGAATTGGTGGTGCCCGTGGTGTAATGGTTATCGTCGCAGGATATGGACACGGCGACACGAGTTCACATCCTCGACCTGACTGATTGCATTTCACATAGCACTAATACCCCTGGGAAAGGTATGAATCCAAATATTCTCCCTCCAGCTATGGGTAAATAGTAGGGCATACTGAGTTCTTCAGCCTTGGTGAGGCAACTAGTCTAAGAGAAGGAAAACTCTGAATTCAAACCTGTTAAATTCCGCTTAAAAAAATTGACCCTGTATCATATCCTGCCCGAGCGGAGGGGTTGGTAAATATTATTACATAAGAATTCTGCGAGCAATATTGAACAAGTCCTAGCGGCAACACCCCACAAGGCACCAACTATACGGCCACCTGCCTCCCATCACGAAAACTATACAAGTTAGACGAACCAGACATGCAGGACACAGCTGGAGAAGCAGAGACGAGCTCATAAGTGATGTTCTCCTATGGACCCCCACACATGGCCGTGCAAAAGCAGGACGACCAACTCGAACATACATTCAGCAGCTATGTGAGGATACGGAATGTAGGCCTGAAGACCTGCCTGAGGCGATGAACGATAGGGAGAAGTGGCGAGAGAGAGTATGTAAGTAAAAATCTGTTAGGATTTCGTTATTCTTAATTGTCTATTTGTTTTCACAGTGCGTAGTATTTTCAGTATTCTAATGACGACTTTCTCCTTAAAAATTACAGACCTTTCGGCTAGGCTTAGAATATACTGTCTGCATTATCTGCAGAAGGGTAAGACTCTCTCCTCCAAAAGAGAGGTGTCCTGAGTATGACACTAAACTGCTTTTGATTGTAGGGCCCCACTTCCGTAGATCTGGATAGAGTGGAGTGTCCCTTCATTGCAATCAGTCCCAGGTTGCCTTTGACCCAGAATCTTACGATCCAATCGACGGGTTACATTGATCTGTTTAAAAAGTATTCCTATTCGATAAGTGGCCAAAATTGGAAGTCTAATACTCTGCCCAAATAGCAAAAGTGAGCTTCGATCTGCATCACTTATGCAGATCGAAGTTCACTTTTGCTATCCGGCGAGTTAAGTCAAGTGGTCTATTTTCATTCATCGGACGAAGCGGAAACATGCCCGCAGCTTTTTCGGTGCGTGACGTTACGGGTCAGTCGTGAAGGACACAACGTCCCAACATAGAAGGCAGTTTAACATTTCCTTAGTACGTGTTCATAACTGCCAGCTAAGGAAATTGCTGCTGTGACACAGAAATGAAAAATAAATTGAAATGCAATACTTACATTCATCATTCAGATGAGAGAAAATTTCAATCTTATTATAGGAATACATGGCCTAAGAATCTTACAGTAGGAATACATTGGTCAATGAATCTTATCTTTGGAATCTTACTATAGGAATGCATTGGTCAATGAATCCTATCTTTGGATTCTTACTATAGGAATACATTGGCCGATGAATGTTACTGTCGGAATACATTGGCCAATTAATTTTACGATAGGAATACATTTGCCGATGAATCTTACTGTACGAATACCTTGGCCAATAAATCTTACTATAAGAATACATTATCCAATGAATCTTACTGCAGGAATACATTGGCCAATGAATCTTACTATAGGAATACACTGGCCAATGAATCTTGCAATAGTAATACATTGGCCAATGAAGCTTACAGTAGGAATACATTGGTCAATGAAAATTACTGTAGGAATGCATTGGTCAATGAATCCTATCTTTGGAATCTTACTATAGGAATACATTGGCCGATGAATGTTACTGTCGGAATACATTGGCCAATTATTTTACTATAGGAATACATTGGCCGATGAATCTTACTATAAGAATACATTATCCAATGAATCTTACTGCAGGAATACATTGGCCAATGAATCTTACTATAGGAATACATTGGCCAATGAATCTTACCGTAGGAATACATTGGTCAATGAATCTTACTTTAGGAATGCATTGGTCAATGAATCTTATCTTTGGAATCTTGCAATAGTAATACATTGGCCAATGAAGCTTACAGTAGGAATACATTGGTCAATGAATCTTACTGTAGGAATGCATTGGTCAATGAATCCTATCTTTGGAATCTTACTATAGGAATACATTGGCCGATGAATGTTACTGTCGGAATACATTGGCCAATTATTTTACTATAGGAATACATTGGCCGATGAATCTTACTATAAGAATACATTATCCAATGAATCTTACAATAGGAATACATTGGCCGATGAATGTTACTGTCGGAATACATTGGCCAATTAATTTTACTCTAGGAATACATTTGCCGATGAATGTTACTGTTGGAATACATTGGCCAATAAATCTTACTATAAGAATTAATTACTCTAGGAATACATTATCCAATGAATCTTACTGCAGGAATACATTGGCCAATAAATCTTATTATAGGAATACATTGGCCAATGAATCTTACCGTAGGAATACATTGGTCAATGAAAATTACTGTAGGAATGCATTGGTCAATGAATCCTATCTTTGGAATCTTACTATAGGAATACACTGGCAGATGAATGTTACTGTCGGAATACATTGGCCAATTAATTTTACTAAAGGAATACATTGGACGATGAATCTTACTATAAGAATACATTATCCAATGAATCTTACTGCAGGAATACATTGCCCAATAAATCTTACTTTAGGAATACATTGGCCAATGAATCTGACTGTAGGAATACATTGGCCAATGAATCTTTCTGTAGGAACACATTGGCCAATAAATTTTACTATAGGAATACATTGGTCAATGAATCTTACTGTAGGAATACATTGGCCAATGAATCTTTCTGTAGGAATACATTGGCCAATAAATCTTACTATACGAATACATTGGCCAATGAATCTTACTGTAGGAATACATTGGCCAATGAATCTTACTGTAGGAATACATTGGCCAAAGAATCTTACTATAGGAATACTTTAGCCAATGAATCTTTATGTAGGAATACATTGGCCAATAAATCTTACTATAGGATTACATTGGCCAATTAATCTTACTGTAGGAATACATTGGCCAATAAATCTTTCTGCAGAAATACATTGGCCAATAAATCTAACTATAGGAATACATTGACCAATGAATCTTTCTATAGGAATACATTGGCCAATGAATCTTACTGTAGGAATACATTGGCTAATGAATCTTTGTGTAGGAATACATTGGCCAATAAATCTTACTATAGGAATAAATTGGCCAATGAATCTTACTATTGGAATACATTGGCCAATGAACCTTACTGTTGGAATACATTGGCCAGCAAATCTTACTTTAAGAATACATTGTCCAATGAATCTTACTATAGTAATACATTGGTCAATGAATCTTACAATAGGAATACATTGTCCAATGAATCTTACTGTAGGAATACACTGGCCTATGAATTCTTCTGTAGGAATACATTGACCAATAAATCTTACTGTAGGAATACATTGGCCAATAAATCCTACTGTAGGAATACATTGGGCAATGAATATTACTGTAGGAATAGATTGGCCAATGAATCTTACTATTGGAATACATTGGCCGATGAATCTTACCATTGGAATACATTGGCCGATGAATCTTACTGTAGGAATACATTGGCCAGCGAATCTTACTATTAGATTACATTGTCCAATGAATCTTACTATAGTAATACATTGGTCAATGAATCTTACTATAGGAATACATTGGCCAATGAATCTTACTGTAGGAATACATTGGACAATGAATCTTGCTGTAGGAATACATTGGCCAATGAATCTTGCTGTAGGAATACATTGGCCAATGAATCTTACTGTAAGAACACATTGGCCAATAAATCTTACTGTAAGAATACATTGGCCAATAAATATTACCGTTGGAATACATTGGCTAGCGAATCTTATTATAAGAATACATTGTCCAATGAATCTTACTATAGTAATACATTGGCCAATGGATCTTACTGTAGGAATACATTGGCCAATGAATCTTACTGTAGGAATACATTGGCCAATGAATCTTTCTGTAGTAATACATTGGCCAATAAATCTTACTATAGGAATTCATTGGCTAATGAATCTTACTATTGGAATACATTGGCCAATGAACCTTACTGTTGGAATACATTGGCCAGCGAATCCTACTATAAGAATACATTGTCCAATGAATCTTACTATAGTAATACATTGGTCAATGAATCTTACAATAGGAATACATGGTCCAATGAATCTTACTGTAGGAATACATTGGCCAATGAATCTTTCTGTAGGAATACATTGGCCAATGAATCTTGCTGTAGGAATACATTGGGCAATGAATATTACTATAGGAATACATTGGCCAATGACTCTAACTATTGGAATACATTGGCAGAAGAATGTTACTTTTGGAATTCATTGGCCAGGGAATCTTACTATAAGAATACATTGTCCAATGAATCTTCCTATAGTAATACA
Organism: Sepioteuthis lessoniana; assembly: GCA_963585895.1. Classification (NCBI taxonomy): domain Eukaryota; kingdom Metazoa; phylum Mollusca; class Cephalopoda; order Myopsida; family Loliginidae; genus Sepioteuthis; species Sepioteuthis lessoniana. The sequence continues at coordinate 39,001,122 of OY757944.1, read as the reverse complement.
TTGGCCAATGGATCTTACTGTAGGAGTACATTGGCCAATGAATCTTACCGTAGGAATACATTGGCCAAAGAATCTTACTATAGGAATACATTGACCAATAAATCTTACTGTAGGAATACATTGGCCAATGAATCTTACTATTGGAATACATTGACCGATGAATCTTACTATAAGAATACATTGTCCAATGAATCTAACTATAGTAATACATTGGTCAATGAATCTTACTATAGGAATACATTGGCCAATGAATCTTACTGTAGGAATACATTGGACTATGAATCTTGCTGTAGGAATACATTGGCCAATGAATCTTACTATAGGAATACATTGACCAATAAATCTTACTGTAGGAATACATTGGCCAATGAATCTTACTATTGGAATACATTGGCCGATGAATCTTACTATAAGAATACATTGTCCAATGAATCTTACTATAGTAATACATTGGTCAATGAATCTTACTATAGGAATACATTGGCCAATGAATCTTACTGTAGGAATACATTGGACTATGAATCTTGCTCTAGAAATACATTGGCCAATGAATCTTACTATAGGAATACATTGACCAATAAATCTTACTGTAGGAATACATTGTCCAATGAATCTTACTATAGTAATACATTGGTCAATGAATCTTACTATAGGAATATATTGGCCAATGAATCTTACTGTAGGAATACATTGGACTATGAATCTTGCTGTAGGAATACATTGGCCAATGAATCTTACTGTAGGAATACAATGGCCAATAAAGCTTACTGTAGGAATACATTGGCCAATGAATCTTACTATAGGAATACATTGGACTAAGAATCTTACTATAGGAATACATTGACCAATAAATCTTACTGTAGGAATACATTGGCCAATGAATCTTACTATTGGAATACATTGACCGATGAATCTTACTATAAGAATACATTGTCCAATGAATCTAACTATAGTAATACATTGGTCAATGAATCTTACTATAGGAATACATTGGCCAATGAATCTTACTGTAGGAATACATTGGACTATGAATCTTGCTGTAGGAATACATTGGCCAATGAATCTTACTATTGGAATACATTGGCCGATGAATCTTACTATAAGAATACATTGTCCAATGAATCTTACTATAGGAATACATTGGCCAATGAATCTTACTGTAGGAATACATTGGACTATGAATCTTGCTGTAGGAATACATTGGCCAATGAATCTTACTGTAGGAATACAATGGCCAATAAAGCTTACTGTAGGAATACATTGGCCAATAAATATTACTGTTGGAATACATTGGCTAGCGAATCTTATTATAAGAATACATTGTCCAATGAATCTTACTATAGTAATACATTGGCCAATGGATCTTACTGTAGGAATACATTGGCCAAGGAATCTTACTGTAGGAATACATTGGCCAATGGATCTTACTGTAGGAATACATTGGCCAATGAATCTTACTATAGTAATACATTGGCCAATGGATCTTACTGTAGGAATACATTGTCCAATGAATCTTACTATAGTAATACCTTGGCCAATGGATCTTACTGTAGGAATACATTGTCCAATGAATCTTACTATAGTAATACATTGGCCAATGGATCTTACTGTAGGAATACATTGGCCAATGAATCTTACTATAGGAATACTTTGACCAATAAATCTTACTGTAGGAATACATTGGCCAATGAATCTTACTATTGGAATACATTGGCCGATGAATCTTACTATAAGAATACATTGTCCAATGAATCTTACTATAGTAATACATTGGTCAATGAATCTTACTATAGGAATACATTGGCCAATGAATCTTACTGTAGGAATACATTGGACTATGAATCTTGCTGTAGGAATACATTGGCCAATGAATCTTACTATTGGAATACATTGGCCGATGAATCTTACTATAAGAATACATTGTCCAATGAATCTTACTATAGGAATACATTGGCCAATGAATCTTACTGTAGGAATACATTGGACTATGAATCTTGCTGTAGGAATACATTGGCCAATGAATCTTACTGTAGGAATACAATGGCCAATAAAGCTTACTGTAGGAATACATTGGCCAATAAATATTACTGTTGGAATACATTGGCTAGCGAATCTTATTATAAGAATACATTGTCCAATGAATCTTACTATAGTAATACATTGGCCAATGGATCTTACTGTAGGAATACATTGGCCAAGGAATCTTACTGTAGGAATACATTGGCCAATGGATCTTACTGTAGGAATACATTGGCCAATGAATCTTACTATAGTAATACATTGGCCAATGGATCTTACTGTAGGAATACATTGTCCAATGAATCTTACTATAGTAATACCTTGGCCAATGGATCTTACTGTAGGAATACATTGTCCAATGAATCTTACTATAGTAATACATTGGCCAATGGATCTTACTGTAGGAATACATTGGCCAATGAATCTTACTATAGGAATACTTTGACCAATAAATCTTACTGTAGGAATACATTGGCCAATGAATCTTACTATTGGAATACATTGGCCGATGAATCTTACTATAAAAATACATTGTCCAATGAATCCTACTATAGTAATACATTGGTCAATGAATCTTACTATAGGAATACATTGGCCAATGAATCTTACTATAGGAATACATTGGACTAAGAATCTTGCTGTAGGAATACATTGGCCAATGAATCTTACTATTGGAATACATTGGCCGATGAATCTTACTATAGGAATACATTGGACTAAGAATCTTGCTGTAGGAATACATTGGCCAATGAATCTTACTATTGGAATACATTGGCCGATGAATCTTACTATAAGAATACATTGTCCAATGAATCTTACTATAGTAATACATTGGTCAATGAATCTTACTATAGGAATACATTGGCCAATGAATCTTACTGTAGGAATACATTGGACAATGAATCTTGCTGTAGGAATACATTGGCCAATGAATCTTGCTGTAGGAATACATTGGCCAATGAATCTTACTGTAAGAACACATTGGCCAATAAATCTTACTGTAAGAATACATTGGCCAATAAATATTACCGTTGGAATACATTGGCTAGCGAATCTTATTATAAGAATACATTGTCCAATGAATCTTACTATAGTAATACATTGGCCAATGGATCTTACTGTAGGAATACATTGGCCAATGAATCTTACTGTAGGAATACATTGGCCAATGAATCTTTCTGTAGTAATACATTGGCCAATAAATCTTACTATAGGAATTCATTGGCTAATGAATCTTACTATTGGAATACATTGGCCAATGAACCTTACTGTTGGAATACATTGGCCAGCGAATCCTACTATAAGAATACATTGTCCAATGAATCTTACTATAGTAATACATTGGTCAATGAATCTTACAATAGGAATACATGGTCCAATGAATCTTACTGTAGGAATACATTGGCCAATGAATCTTTCTGTAGGAATACATTGGCCAATGAATCTTGCTGTAGGAATACATTGGGCAATGAATATTACTATAGGAATACATTGGCCAATGACTCTAACTATTGGAATACATTGGCAGAAGAATGTTACTTTTGGAATTCATTGGCCAGGGAATCTTACTATAAGAATACATTGTCCAATGAATCTTCCTATAGTAATACATTGGCCAATGGATCTTACTGTAGGAGTACATTGGCCAATGAATCTTACCGTAGGAATACATTGGCCAAAGAATCTTACTATAGGAATACATTGACCAATAAATCTTACTGTAGGAATACATTGGCCAATGAATCTTACTATTGGAATACATTGACCGATGAATCTTACTATAAGAATACATTGTCCAATGAATCTAACTATAGTAATACATTGGTCAATGAATCTTACTATAGGAATACATTGGCCAATGAATCTTACTGTAGGAATACATTGGACTATGAATCTTGCTGTAGGAATACATTGGCCAATGAATCTTACTATAGGAATACATTGACCAATAAATCTTACTGTAGGAATACATTGGCCAATGAATCTTACTATTGGAATACATTGGCCGATGAATCTTACTATAAGAATACATTGTCCAATGAATCTTACTATAGTAATACATTGGTCAATGAATCTTACTATAGGAATACATTGGCCAATGAATCTTACTGTAGGAATACATTGGACTATGAATCTTGCTCTAGAAATACATTGGCCAATGAATCTTACTATAGGAATACATTGACCAATAAATCTTACTGTAGGAATACATTGTCCAATGAATCTTACTATAGTAATACATTGGTCAATGAATCTTACTATAGGAATATATTGGCCAATGAATCTTACTGTAGGAATACATTGGACTATGAATCTTGCTGTAGGAATACATTGGCCAATGAATCTTACTGTAGGAATACAATGGCCAATAAAGCTTACTGTAGGAATACATTGGCCAATGAATCTTACTATTGGAATACATTGACCGATGAATCTTACTATAAGAATACATTGTCCAATGAATCTTACTATAGTAATACATTGGTCAATGAATCTTACTATAGGAATACATTGGCCAATGAATCTTACTATAGGAATACATTGGACTAAGAATCTTACTATAGGAATACATTGACCAATAAATCTTACTGTAGGAATACATTGGCCAATGAATCTTACTATTGGAATACATTGACCGATGAATCTTACTATAAGAATACATTGTCCAATGAATCTAACTATAGTAATACATTGGTCAATGAATCTTACTATAGGAATACATTGGCCAATGAATCTTACTGTAGGAATACATTGGACTATGAATCTTGCTGTAGGAATACATTGGCCAATGAATCTTACTGTAGGAATACAATGGCCAATAAAGCTTACTGTAGGAATACATTGGCCAATAAATATTACTGTTGGAATACATTGGCTAGCGAATCTTATTATAAGAATACATTGTCCAATGAATCTTACTATAGTAATACATTGGCCAATGGATCTTACTGTAGGAATACATTGGCCAAGGAATCTTACTGTAGGAATACATTGGCCAATGGATCTTACTGTAGGAATACATTGGCCAATGAATCTTACTATAGTAATACATTGGCCAATGGATCTTACTGTAGGAATACATTGTCCAATGAATCTTACTATAGTAATACCTTGGCCAATGGATCTTACTGTAGGAATACATTGTCCAATGAATCTTACTATAGTAATACATTGGCCAATGGATCTTACTGTAGGAATACATTGGCCAATGAATCTTACTATAGGAATACTTTGACCAATAAATCTTACTGTAGGAATACATTGGCCAATGAATCTTACTATTGGAATACATTGGCCGATGAATCTTACTATAAGAATACATTGTCCAATGAATCTTACTATAATAATACATTGGTCAATGAATCTTACTATAGGAATACATTGGCCAATGAATCTTACTGTAGGAATACATTGGACTATGAATCTTGCTGTAGGAATACATTGGCCAATGAATCTTACTGTAGGAATACAATGGCCAATAAAGCTTACTGTAGGAATACATTGGCCAATAAATATTACTGTTGGAATACATTGGCTAGCGAATCTTATTATAAGAATACATTGTCCAATGAATCTTACTATAGTAATACATTGGCCAATGGATCTTACTGTAGGAATACATTGGCCAATGAATCTTACTATAGTAATACATTGGCCAATGGATCTTACTGTAGGAATACATTGTCCAATGAATCTTACTATAGTAATACCTTGGCCAATGGATCTTACTGTAGGAATACATTGTCCAATGAATCTTACTATAGTAATACATTGGCCAATGGATCTTACTGTAGGAATACATTGGCCAATGAATCTTACTATAGGAATACTTTGACCAATAAATCTTACTGTAGGAATACATTGGCCAATGAATCTTACTATTGGAATACATTGGCCGATGAATCTTACTATAAAAATACATTGTCCAATGAATCCTACTATAGTAATACATTGGTCAATGAATCTTACTATAGGAATACATTGGCCAATGAATCTTACTATAGGAATACATTGGACTAAGAATCTTGCTGTAGGAATACATTGGCCAATGAATCTTACTATTGGAATACATTGGCCGATGAATCTTACTATAGGAATACATTGGACTAAGAATCTTGCTGTAGGAATACATTGGCCAATGAATCTTACTATTGGAATACATTGGCCGATGAATCTTACTATAAGAATACATTGTCCAATGAATCTTACTATAGTAATACATTGGTCAATGAATCTTACTATAGGAATACATAGGCCAATGAATCTTACTGTAGGAATACGTTGGACTATGAATCTTGCTGTAGGAATACATTGGCCAATAAAGCTTACTGTAGGAATACATTGGCCAATAAATATTACTGTTGGAATACATTGGCTAGCAAATCTTAATATAAGAATACATTGTCCAATGAATCTTACTATAGTAATACATTGGTCAATGAATCTTACAATAGGAATACATTGGCCAATAGATCTTACTCTAGGAATCCACTGTCCAATGAATCTCGAATTCATGGCGAAATAAGTTTTACTCTCGAAATACACGCCTAATGAATCTTTCGATAGGAATACATTGGTCAATGAATCTTATAGGAATACATTGGCCATTAAGTTTTACAATTGAAATATACTGGCCAATGAGCTTTACTCTAGGAATAGATTGTTGAATGAGTCGCACAATATCTCTCAAACGAACATCGAGTATTTTTATACAATTTTCTGATTTGTAATTTTCCCTGGTAAATTATGTTGGCGATTAAAAGCCACGAAAAATAAACCAAGTTTTTAACCGCTTGTTATTTTTTCTCTGACGTTAATTAGCCGTTTTAATATCCCCAAACAAAAAGAGGAACTTTGAGAAAAAGACAGACAAAAAATGTCATCTGAAGTTTAATCCGAAAAAAGAATCTCGAATTTCTGTAAAGTAAGGTCTGAATTAATAGGTTTCGGTTCTCAATTTCAAATTGGAATTGGGTCAATTATCAGTTACTCGGTAGCATGGTGAAAAAGAAGGTTGAGCATTTGGCTTGGTTTCTTTGTTTAATGGCATATCAACCTTCGTGTCTTATTTAAATCTAAAGTTAACCTTTTAAAAGAAGAGCAGTGGAACTTTTTACTAATAGCTGAAGGTTGGATAAAACGGTTCACAACTTTCCTAAGGCTAATTTTTATCACCCCTTCCCCCGAGCAGGCAGGATTTCACACAAGGTCTTTTTTATCGTGGAGATTTAGGAGAGGGGGAGGTCATGCACGAATTTTGGCTTGTGCCCCGCTGGACTATGTTGGTCATAGGATTATAAGTGCAATGTGAACGATAATAGCCTTTGCTAAGTCTTCCGACATGTATGCTAAGTGACTTTACTGGTCATAGATATTCACTCGATCCGGTAGTCCAGCGGAATCTGAACCTAAGCTTGTAGTCGACACTCCACCCGGCACTTATGCCAGGCTGCCAAGCCGAGGCCGGTCCCCTCTTAGGTAATGGTCCGAAAGTGAAAGTAATAGCGCGACTGGAGTTCGAACACGTTCACTACGGTGTCGCAGTCCAGCCTCTACGCCACCAGTACTCTCTCAGGTTGTGGACTGTTAGAATTTTTACTTGCGAAAACAGCACGATTTCTATTATTCCAGCCGTTGATAATATCAGTTATTTTATATTAATTAATAATATTGATTAATAATTACCAGTTTAAGAATTACAAACAAAATTCCCAATTTTTAATGAAAATTAGACATCAGTAAAAGAAAAATTGCTTGAGTATCTTTCTTTAAATAGTAGCTATTTTTTTTAACTGTAAGAGAGAATAGGGATATTTACGTTAGGTTAGATCATTGGGTTTTCTTCGAATTCTTAGATATCCATAGAACTTCACTTCCCACAATTCGTACTTGGATTCGTCGCTGTTAAAAACAGAGTCGCTGTTCTGGCCTCATAACCAGTTGGAATTCGAGAAGCTATTTTTGTCTTCTAGTTGTGGAATTGTTAAAACAAAAGGTACGTCTTATCAGTAGATGACTACAAGACGTTTTGATAATGAGAATAACTTGCCCCTCCTTATATATGCTCTAGTCATCGCTGATTGACCGATCTCCAGCGTGCTTCTAACGGGCAAGTCTATAAATACAATCTACCAATTTGTAGACGGCTTGTACCCTTCACAAAGAATCCAACAGGTTTAATGGCATATCAAATCTTGATAGTTATTTAATGCTAAATCATTTTATACATGATTTTAAAATGAATAGTTTGTCGGTAACTTTATTTTTTAACTAGTTTGAGCTCATTTGTTTAAATAGTTTCAAATTGCTATTTGTTATGAAGAAGAATGTGCCGATGCCGACTTTTATGGTCGAACACAGATCTCCCGCCAACAAACACAACTGCTGAAATGGATTGTGCTACTAAGGTCACGTGTCTGGCAGAGGTAATGTAGACTAGCATTGTATTTGACTTACTGCCGACGTGCCTCAAGGCATTTTTGGAACCACCGGGTGTGTGTGTGTGGGGGGGGGGGACGGTCCTGCGCTTGATTCCTACAAAAAAAAGGCCATGTGCCATACTCGCGCGTATGTGGAACGCTCGACAAATATCAGGTAATGTAGTAAAGTCAAGTTGTCTCCCTTTAGTCGGGGGCGGCCCGAAGGCTCCATTTTCAATAGCTACTACACCTGGGTGTAGGGGAGGGCGCTACTCCTTTCCCTGCATTGCACCACTTTACCCTCGATACGTACCTCATATTTCTGAGTGTGAAGCAAGGAGGTATCAAGTACCATTTTTAAAGTCTTTGGTATGACGTGACTTGGGATTGAAACCAGGTCTCCTGGACTATTGGCGAACACTCTACCCACTAGGCCAATGAGTCGGTATTTAGGTAATGTAGAGTAGCATTATCTTTTGACTTGCTACCTTGCCCTACTGGACTGGGACACACTTCGGCCGATCGTGTTGCCTGATATTGAAAGGTCAAGTTGGGTGTGTCTTGGTTCCGGTTGGCAGTCGGTTGTGGCCGTCTGACATGGATTCCGGGAAACCGGTATTCATGTCACGTGCGCTAAGACCAGCGCTGCTTAAACCTCCGGGAGCTGTCACCCCAAGCTCCAATCCTCTCCAGAGGAGTTAGACTTATCAACTGGTGCCTGAGGCACCCCTTTTTTAGGTGAATACCGACGAGACTCAAGGCATTTTTGCAATTACCGGGCGTGAGGTGGCTACGGTCCTGCGCCTGGTTCCCACCAAAAAAGCCTTGTGCCATACTTGCACGTACGGTGGAAGGGTCGCTCGACAAATACACGGGTATATATTACCCCTCTCACGGAACGTTATAAAACTATTTAACTCTAAAAATACTATTTGATTGGTTTGGTTTGGTTTGGCTTTATGGCATATCAACCTTTGTGGGTTATTTAATGCCAAATCCATTTTTATACATATAAGCACGCATTTCAAACAATTCAGTTTAGTATAAGTATAATTTTTGGTTACTCACAGTTAAATGTCAAAACAGTTCTATTTTAAACAATTCAGTTTAGCATACAAAAACATTTTTATTTCAAACATTTCAATTTAGCATAAGTACGCAGCTTAAATGGAAAAACAATTCTATTTCAAACAATTTAGTTAAGCATAGGTACGCAGTTTAAAAGTCAAAACAGTTCTATTTCAAGTAATTCAGTTTAGCTCAAGTACGCATTTTAGTTGTATTTGACCCATGGATGGGACCCTATCAGGTGCTACCACTGAACATGAGAGCGATGGCAATGAGGGGCTACTTCGCATACCCCAAAGCCCCGGCATTACAGGAACCTCTGTAGCACTATGTGGTTGGGCTGCCAAAGCAGACGATTCAATTGTCTGTTTTGGCGCGAAACCAGACAAAGGATTCTTGGACATGAAATCTCGCCGTATCCGGAAGTGGGAAGGGGACGCGAGAGAGGCAGTTGACGGGGGACCCGGACGAGGCAGTTGACGACGCGACCCAGCAGAGAGGCAGTTGGCGGCTGGACAGCAGAGAGGCGAACAGCAGAGGTTGGCGTGGATCCACGGACAGGGGCAGTCAACACCAGACACCGGAGCAGAGAGGCGAGGCAGCATGGGATAGGGTCCAGCGAGAGTGAGTCAAGATGAGTCTGATTCCAGTAGCATTGTGGAATTTTCGCTAGTAACCCACGCTAGCGTTAGTCCATATCTGCTATCGGGAATGCAAAGTGTTGCATACCTTCCTCTGCTCTTGGTTAACCCCAAGCTTTGTTCGTATTTGTTCGTTGTCCTTCTATTTTCTCCGTTCCCTCGATCGTATTCTTGTGTAGGTAAAGAAATGTGCGTTGCCCCCTCAGCCACTAGTTGATCACCGGCCGGCGTAAGAAGTGGACATGGTTAGAAGAAAGTTAACGTGTGTGGGGGCGAGAGGGGGTAACGTTTACAAATGGTGCCGTTGACCAGAGAAAAAAAACCTGATGAAAAAAAAATTGGAATTGATCAGGGAGGCTGACAGACGAACGGAAAAAGAAAAAAAAAGAAAATGCTATAAGTGCCCGCCACCAGCGAGACAGAGAGAAAAGAAAAAGAAAACGGAAGAGACAAAGAAAAAAAGTGGAAAAGAAAGAAATCTACAAAGGTAGGAATACACATTCCCCCCTTCCCCACTGCACTCGAATATAAGAACAAAAAAAAAAGATTTGTTAGATTAAGGAAATTTTAAGATGTAGAAAAAAAAAACAAAAACAAGTAATCTATTTCGTTTTTGTGTGTGTGTGTATGTTTAACCCCTTAACTGCTGATAATTTTTGTTGTATTTTTGTTAGAAGGTAAGGGAAGGTCTTCTTCTTCCCCTACCCGGTTTTCACACTTAACTTGACCGGTAGAATTCAAATGCTTTTTTTTCTCCTTCTTCGTAGCAGTTTCACATAGTAATTTTTATACTTAAGTGTTAGGACCAGTGGCTTAAGAAAGAAAGTTAGTCCGTTCTGGGAAGTTTTATAGTAATTTTTTTCTTAATGCTGGAAAGGTGATAAGTCACCGATTAAAAAAAAAATTTTTTTTTTTTGCTGCAAGGTTCACTAAAAGAAAAAAAAAATTTGTGGTATTTCAAAACCCCAGAGAAAGGGAAGATGAAACGAAAAATAAGAGAGAGAGTGAGATTTCTAAGCTACGTTAAAATCGACTGGTCAAAGTCGGGTCGTTCCGAGTGCAGAGGGTAGAAGGTGGAGGAAAGCTTCTACCATAAAAACAATTAAAAAAAATGGAAAATATAAAAAAAAAAAAAAAATGGCGGAAAAGTTGAACAAAGAAAGAGAAGGAAGAACAGATAAAGTCATGAAAAAGAAAAAAAAAAAAAAAGAAAGAAAAAGAGAGAACGAAAAGTAGAAAGAAAGAAAGATTGCGAGGGAATTTTTGTCACTGCATCCATGCCTATCTCAGTTAAAAAAAAAAAAAAAGAAAAAGAAAAAGAATAAGTAAACTTTGGATTTTAGGAAGAAAAGAAAGTTTTTGTTTTTTGTGGATTTAAAAAAAAAACGGTTGGAAGCAAACGCTATCCCCTCCCACACCACCCCCGGTAGAGGGAAGAATTCAAGTGGACAGGAGAGAAGGAAAGAAAGACGCAAAGAGAAATGGTGGAAGTGGGCAGAGATCTCAAGGGAAGAGAGACAAGGGTTAGAAGGTGGATGCGTGACAGATTCCTTCAGAACAATTTTATTTTTATATATTTGTCAATTGTAGTTATTTTATTTCTTTTTTATTTTTTGTCTGTGAATTGTTTATTATTAATTTTTTTGTTGTTGTTTAATTTGTGTGGATTTTTTTTTTGCTATCCTTTGTTTTTTTGTTATACTTTGCCTTGTTTTTTGTTGGTTTTGGGGGACTGGGCTTACCGTGTCATTTGCTTTGTTGTTTATTGTTATTTGTTTATTTTTATTTTTATTTTTTTCTAAATTTATTTTTTATTTTTTTTTACCTTCATGGATTTTCTGGGTTTATTTTTTTTTGTAAGTTTAACTGCTCTTGGCACTTCTTCACTTCGTCTGATCGTGTTCTCCCTGGGGGGGTTGGCTGCACGGGGGCCCCGTTTTGCGGACTGGTATCGAGGGGTAGTAAGTTATACAAATGATGATTTGGGAAAGCGAGTGGCCTGATTGACATAGAATTGATGAACATGGTACCGAGGAAACGGTTGACGATGGGTTGGGAAGACGATACCTGGGCGCGGGGCGGTGTCCGGTTGCTCCTCCCCCCTGGCTGGTCATGGCTGGACGATCTGGGAGATGGTGTCAATTGCTTTGTTTTTTTTCTTATCTTTTGAAAATCCATGGTGATTGATGGCTGAGAGACTTGTTTTGTTTGTTGCAGGGGGCAGTGAAGGCCCCCAGGTTGGGAGGTGAATTCCACAGTGCTTTCTGGAACATTATTCCTGTTACGACACCGATCGAACTGCGGAGATTACTGATGCTCCCACGTCGTAAGGAAAGGGGGGAGACAAGTCCAAAAATACTCCTGAATTGTTGGGTAGGGGTGGTTAAAATTCCCCTGTGTTCTGATGGGTTGGAGAATGGGGTGAAATGTTCGAAAATTGAATAACGTGGAGGTGAATGGAAAAGTCCTCTTAAAAGCGTTGGGTAGGGGTGGTTAAAATTCCCCTGTGTTTTGTTGGGTGGGGGCGGGGCGAATTGAAAGAAAATTGAATAATGTTGGAGGTGAATCGAAAAGTCCTATTGGAATGAAGAATAGGGATGAGTCAGGAGACCCCAGAATTGTTCACAGGAGAGCAAGGTGGAAGAGCTGAATACAGCAATATTTTTTTTTTTATTTAAAAAATTTTCTTTTTTATGTGTATGATGATATGGTGTTGTTATATTATTTATTATTTTTTTTTTTTAGGGGACGACCAAACCCCTTTAAAATTTTGTAATTTCGGTTTTTACTTACTGTAAATGTTTTTGTTCTTTTGCTTGTTGTTGAATTGTGTTGTAATTTATTGAGAATAAATGACAAGGATAAGAGAGGGAGGTATGTAGCACTATGTGGGTAGGCCGCCAAAGCAGACGAGTCTGTTTTGGCGCGAAACCAGACGAAGGATTCTTGGACATGAAATCTCGCCGTATCCGGAAGTGGTAAGGGGACGCGAATGAGAGTTGACGACGCGACCGAGCAGAGGGGCAGTTGGCGGCTGGACAGCAGAGAGGGCAGTTGGCGGCTGGACAGCAGAAGGGCAGTTGGCGGCTGGACAGCAGAGAGGGCAGTTGCGGCTGGACAGCAGAGAGGCGAACAGCAGAGGTTGGCGTGGATCCACGGACAGGGGCGGTCAACACTGGACTCCAGAGACAGTAGGAGACAAGATAGGGTCCAGTGAAGAAGATCGACTCAAGATGTCTGCATTCGAGGTGCTTGTGGAATTTTCGCTAGTAACCCACGCTAGTGATAGTCCGCACATGCATATAGTGTTGCAATACCTTTTTTCTGCTCTTGGTTAACCCCAAGCTTTGTTCGTGTTTGTTCGTTTGTCCTTCTATTTTCTCCGTTCCCTCGATCGTATTCTTGTGTAGGTAAAGAAATGTGCGTTACCCCCTCGAACCACTAGTTGATCACCGGCCGGCGTAAGAAGTGGACATGGTTAGAAGAAAGTTAACGTGTGTGGGGGCGAGAGGGGGTAACGTTTACACCTCACCATCAGATTATTTAGTGTCATATCCGAGATACTAGTTGGAGGGGGTCTTACCCCTCTGCAGAGGTGCAGTCGGTGTATTCTACAACCCCAGCCGACTGGGCAATACATGTATATTTAACTCTAAAAATGCTATTTAATATTAATCATTTGTTTGCACACAATTAAATGGTTTCAAGTATTGCTATCTAACACTAATAATCATTTAACTCCCTTATTCAAGCCATGAGTTAAATAATGCTACTGCTATTCTTCTACAAGGATGGCTTTAGCATTAAATAACCCATGAAGGTTGACATGCCTTTAAATAAAGAAACCTAACTAACTAACCTCTTCTCTTTTTCTGTCTGTTTCTCACTTTTTTCTTCTTGAGGAGGAGTCTCTGTGGCATAAGGGCAAATACTCTCCTTCAACAAGGATGGCTTTGGCATTAAATAACCCAGGAAGGTTGACATGCCCTTAAATAAAGAAACCGAAAGCTAATTATTTTTAATCATATCTATTTGACCCTAAGATTTAACCCTTAAATTTGACCCGACGAGACTAATTGCATTTCACATTGCACTTATACCCTTGGGAAAGGTATGAATCCAATTATTCTCCCTCCATCTATGGGTAAATAGTAGGGCAGACTGATTTCTTCAGCCTTGGTAAGGCAACTAGTCTAGGAGAAGGAAAACTCTGAATTCAAACCTGTTAAACTCCGCTTAAAAATTGACCTTGTGTCATATCCTGCCCAAGCGGAGGGGTTGGGTAAATATGATAAGTACTACCACACCGGGCTACCACCAGATGTAGTTTAGTGCCATACCTAGGACACCACTTGTGTGTGTGTGTGGGGGTCTTACGCCTCTTTAGGGATACACTCGGCAGATTCTCAGCCCCACTAACAGGGCGTGATATGCTTTCAATTATTGCTTCAAGTAATTATTCTTAATTCTAATAATTCATTACCATACATAAGTATTGGCCAGTCGACTGGGGCTGTAGAATACACCGACTGCACCTCTGCAGAGGGGTAAGACCCCACCCAACGAATGTCCTATATGACACTAAACAATCTGATGGTGAGGTTCCAGTGATGCTGGAGCATTGGGGAATGCGGAGCTCCCCTTCATTGCCATTGCTCCCAGGTCCACTCTGGCTCGGAATAGTAGCACCTGATAAGGGCCCTATTTATGGGTTGAATAGAAGTAACTGCCAAAAGGGTTTTCGGACTGTTGCCTTCATCTTTATTGTTATTTCCACAACGTTTCGGTCGATATGTCCTCCGGCCTTCTTCGGGTGTTTGTCGAACTCGGGAACCTATACGGAACTTCGAACTACGTCCACCCCGTGGATTCAATAAAGGACATAATTCGAAGTTCCGTGTAGGTTTCCGAGTTCGACAAACACCTGAAGAAGGCCGGAGGAAATATCGGCCGAAACGTTGTGGAAATAACCATAAAGATGAAGACAATAGTCCCAAAACCCTTAATGATAAAAATCATCAAGCTTTTTCTCAGAAATTTAGAAAACTAGTAACTGCATACTTATGCTAAACTGAATTGTTTGAATTAAAACTGATAGACTAAACTGAATTGCTTAAATAGAAATGTTTTTGACAATTAAACTGTGTACTTACATTTAAACAGCGTTACATTTAAACAGAGTTAAATGGTTCCAAATATTGCTATGTTCAATTTAAAATCATATATTTGTTTGTATACAGTTAAATGGTTTTCAGTAAAGTAACCCTAACAAGTACTTCCACTCTGTGTCAGAGTGGAACTCGGAGTAATGCTAATAAATATGGGTTCCAAATTCAGTTAGATCTCATTTGTTTGCACACGGTTGAATGGTCAAACAGTTCTATTTGACCCACAGACAGGACACTAAAATCTACTACCACGCTGGGTCAGGGTGGAAGTGGGAGTAATGGCAATGAAGAAGTACTCCCCACTCTTCCAGCTCTCATTTGTTTGTACACAGTTGAATGGTCAAACAGTTCTATTCGACCCATAGATGGGACCATAACAGTTACTTCCACATTGGGTCAGAGTGGAACTGGGAATAATGGCAATGAAGAGGTACTCCACATTCAGCAAGATCTCATTTGTTTGCGCACATTTGAATTGTCAAACAGTTTTATTTGACCCAGCAATGGGGCTGTAACAGGTATTTCACATTGGATCAGAGTGGAACAGGGAGTAATGGCTATGAAGAGGTATTCCCTACTCTACTAAATTTCATTTGTTTGCACAGAGTCGAATGGTCAAATAGTCCTATTTGACCCATGAATGGGACCCTAACAGGTACAAGCACACTGAGTCAAAGTGGACCTGGGAATAATGGCAATTCCGCAAAGCTCCAGGACTCGAGCTTCACCATCACGTGCAGTTTAGTGTCATATCCAGGACACCCGTTGTGAGACGGGGATCTTACCCCTCTGCAGAATTGTCATCGGCGTAATCTACAACTCTAATTGGTTAGTTGGTCTAGTGTCATAATCAGGACCCTCGTTGGAGGTGGGGGTCTTATTCCTATGCAGAGATGTTGTTGGCGTATACAACAGCCTCAGCTGTATTAGATATAGACAATTTACTTTTTGTGTTGCCTTTTTTTTGCACGTGGTCAAATCGAATAAAAAAATATTTGACCCCGAGATGAGACCCTAACAGATATTACCCCTCCGTGTCCGAGTGGATTTGGGAGTAATGGCTATGAAGAAGTACTCCAACCCCCAGATCACTAGAATTAGAGCCTCAAAACCGATGCAGTTTAGTGTCATATTCATTGTTATATAATTGCGGAAGGATTTTCTTTATATTATCATTTTTCATTGGTTATATCTTATCTTTCAGTTTAGTTAGGCTTACAACTATTCGGCTTAGTGCACGGGTAGGGGCACACATTGAGCGCAGGTGTTCACGTTCGCGCAGGGAGGATGTGACAATCACAGATGTCATAATAAAAACCCTGGATAGGGAATAGGACTGGGGATGTGAATGACGTCATACCCGGAAGCGATGGCCTGAGGACCTTGGGTGATTTTTGAAAAAAAGCAGTTAGTTGAGATTTGAACCAAGACGAGGCAAGTTGGGATCCGAAGCTAGGCGAGTCCAGTTTGTGGACGGCGGGGTGCGCACGCGCGTTTGTTGGATCAGTTAGTTGAGATTTGGACCTAGAGGAAGCTAGTCGATTTTTGAGCTGGGTGAGGCCAGTCCAGTGGATCTACGAGATGCGCCCCGCGTGGTGAGGTCAAATGGAACAGTCAAAATTGTGTCTCTCTCTCCTCGTGTTGAAAACCTAAAAGTCAAGAAGGTAATAACAGTTTCGTACCTGAACTACCGAGAGTCGTCAGTGTTTCGAGTGTTTCGGGATTCCTATGCATATGAACGTTTTACATTACCATGCATATGGGTATGTTACATCATGACCCCCCCCCCCCGTATTTGCCCCTTTGGAGAAGATACACTCACCATATTCTAAGCCCCACCGACAAGACTTTTTATAGCTCTGGAAAACTTACAGACATGCATTAGTGGTATTTTTGTCAATGGTTTGGCTCGGTTTTATGGCATATCAACTATTATAAGTTATTCAATGCCAAACCCTATTTATACATATATATCAAATATATATGATTTGTAAACACATTTCATTGAAAACATTTTTAAACGAGCCTGAACTCATTTTTTTTGTGCACAGTTAAATGGTTTCAAGTATTTTTTAAAAATCTAAAACAAATAAATAATTACAATTAATCATTTGTTTCCATGCAGTTAAATGGTTTTACGTATTGCTATGTAACAGTGACACTTTTGCAAAAGTCATTTGTTTGCACAAAGTTTAAATGTCAAACAATTCTATCCGACCCATAGATAGGAACCTATCAGGTGCTACCACTCCGAGTCAGAGTGGACCTAAGACCTAAGAGTAGTACTCCTCATTCCCCAAAGCTCCAGCATTACTGAAGCCTATTCATCTGATAGTTTAGTGTCATATCCAGAACACTCGAGTGCAGCGGAGTGGGGGGTCTTACCCCTTTTGCAAAGATGCAGTCAGTGTATTCTACTGCCTCTGTTGACTGGGTTATATTTTTGTTGAGGATACATTGAAAATAGATTTGATCAACGATAAGAATATGTTGTCGTTCCCACTTCAAAAGAAAAAAAACATATGTTATATGGCAGGATTCAGATGTCTCCCGATTTACGATTTCATTCAAAAAACGTACACGTGGCTGAAGAAGGGTAGCATTCGACTGGATGTTAGCCTGACGGCTGCTGACGAGACAATGAATAAAATGTGTCTTTGCGCCAGAGGCTCCGCGCAGGGCTTCCGGGCGAGAATGCAAGAAATTAATTCACATTAACAAAATACCCTTTTTCAGCCAATCATAAATCTTCCCTCTAAAAAAATTCCCAACACCGACTTAATCCAAGGGGGAACTACTTAAGCAGCGAAAATCTTCAAAGGTGTCAGACTGGCCCACCGAGGGTTGAAGGGAAGAACACGCTACGGCCATAAGAACTCATCTGAACTCTGACAGATTTTTGATACACTACCTGCTGTGAACAACTGCTGACTTAGCTACAACGCCACCCCGTCCACGACTACTACCACCACCAAGATCATCTGATTCCCTTACCACCCTTATACCACCATACCCACCAAGTGAGTTTCTTAACTTATAACATACGTGACCGTCCATGAACTCTGGCTTCATACACACACCACGTTCACTCTTTCTCTTGATATTGAACGCTACAAATTTGTACAGTTGATTCATTGCTTTGTCGTCTTGTTTTTCCTTTTTGTTAATATTGTTTAAAACTTTCAACCTGTATTTGTCTTTTCCTTGTTACCATAAGCTAAATATAACACACACACACACACACACACACACACACACACATATATATATATATATATTCATGCAATTTTATTTCCGATCAACCGAGCGCAGCAGTTTTATTTTCAGCCTTCCCATCAGTGGGACTTCGAACAGACAGTCTGCATCCTAAGCTGAGAGAGAAGACCCCCCCGCAAAAAACAAAACAAAAAACAATAAATAAAAAAAAAATAAAAAGGAAAAATAAAAATAAAGATAGATAAATAAATAAATAAATAATGAAAATTTAAAATAAAGTAATGTCCGGCGTTAGTATGACACTAAAGTTTATTTATTTTAGCCCTTTCAAAAATAAAACTGTTTCTGTATTAGCCTCTTTATAGTTTGAGCTCTCAGGCACTGGCCAGTTGCTTAAATGCTCAGTTCGCCCCTATTCTAAAACAGCTTTTCTGAAATACTGATTATGACTTTCATCACGGAAGACATAATCGATGTTTGAAAAATGTTTAAGACTGAAAGAAGAAAACAAACAAACAAGCAAACGAAAAAACAAACAAACAAACAAACAAACAAACAAATATGTAGAAAATAAATGAGAAAGAAAGAAAGAAAGAAAGAACGTGTGATAAGTAAATAACATGAATAGAGGCGCGTGGATGTTACCAGGCCACTGAAATGTCTTGTGCGCATGTCTGAACACGTTGCTCCATTTAGGCGTAAAATATCAATGACGCACACACAGATACAAACACAGGCCAAGTGTACGAAAGCCTTTATGATCTAAACAACTATATATTACCCACAATCCATCACAGCCACTGTCACTACGAGAATGATACTCTAAAAAAATAAATGGTGCGTCTTAAAAAGAAGATCAGACACGTAAGGTCATTCCAGTATAAAAACCAACAAACTGGCCCATTGGTCTAGTGGGTAGAGTGTTCGCCAATGGTCCAGGAGACCGAGGTTAAATCTCAGATCGAGTCATACCAAAGACTCAAAAAAGGGTACTTGATCCTATTTACCAACCCCTCCGATCGGGCAGAATATGACACAAGGTCAATTTTTTTAAGCGGAATTTAACAGGTTTGAATTCAGAGTTTTCCTTCTAGTTGCCTCACCAAGGCTGAAAAACCCAGTCTATCCTACTATTTACCCATAGTTGGAGGGAGAATAATTGGATTCATACCTTTCCCAAGGGTACTAGTGCTATGTGAAATGCAATCAGTCTCGTCCAGGATTTGAACTCGTGTCGCCGTATCCATTTCCTACGACGAAAACCATTACAACACGGGCACCCCTGGAGATTTATAAGAATATTTAAATTGAATCATTCCCATCTCACATTCTCTCTCTCTCTCTCTCTCTCTATATATATATATATATATATATCTGATGGCACAAAATGTAAACAAAAGAAATTTGATACATATGCGTTAAGTCCTGACATGACGTCGAGTCACAGGTTTGGCTTAGGGGTATGTCATCACGTAAAGTTAAGCGGGTTTCGATCCCGGCTTGGAGCGTCACGGGTGTCTAGCCACACAGAAGAGTGATACAATGAAACAGACTGTTTGTGGATGACAATATATATATATATATATATATATATATATATATCTTTAAAGAAAAAACAAAGACCGGTTATTTTAGAATTATAGATTTATTTCCATCCAGTTTTTCGTTTCTAGTGTGAACCAAAAACACGAAGAAAAATATAACAGGACTTCTTCAGATCTAATGGATAGATAAAACAGAATAGACACGGGGGGGAGAGTTAAAGAGTTACCTCCTCGTTTTATTGAATTTCCGTTTTTTTTATTTACCTATTTATTTTATTTTCTAGGAAAATTTAAATGTTCAGCTCCTGAATGATTTTCTTGTCCTGAAGGAATTACTCCCAACTCTGGTTTAACTGGACCGAATAATACTATATATATATATATATGCGTGGTGCCTTCAATAAGTTTCCAGACTTTTTTTTTTTTGTACAGGCACTTAAAATTGTCATAGACTCTTGAAAATTTACCATGTTATTGCTATACATCTGATGAGATGACTGACTAATCTTTATGATTTCAGCTGCAAAGTAACAGTTACAGCAGCAATTGGAATCCACCCTACTAAAGCGTGATTGCCACAGCCGGTGATTTTCAAAAATGCAATCTGGACGTCAGGACACTTTAGAAGAACGATATGCAATAAAACTGTATTTTAAACTTGGAAAAAATGCCACAGAAACGTATGGAATGCTTCAGACTTCTTTTGGAGCATCTTGCATGAATCGAGCATCAGTTTTTGAGTGGCATAAGAGATTCAAGGAAGGCACGGAGTCAATGAGGGATGATGAAAGGTGTGGGAGGAGTAAGGAAATCAATACACCGGAGTTGATTAGCCAAAGGTTTAGGGTTAGGGTTACTATGCTGAGGTTTTAAGGCAGTTCAGCAAGAGATTCCGTCGGAAGAGGCCAGCACTCTTCAAATCGGCTCAGTGGCATTTCCAGCAAGACAATGCACCAGTCCACAACTCTATCCTTGTCACAGATTATTTGACCATGATGGGTATCAAGACAGTTCCTCACCCTCCCTATAGTCCAGACCTTGGTCCCTGTGACTTTTGGTTATTCCCTAAGCTCAGAGGCTGTCGTTATGAGACAATTGAGGAGATGAAAGAGGCTGTGACGAAG
The DNA here is from genome assembly GCA_963585895.1 of Sepioteuthis lessoniana. NCBI lineage: Eukaryota > Metazoa > Mollusca > Cephalopoda > Myopsida > Loliginidae > Sepioteuthis > Sepioteuthis lessoniana. The sequence goes on along the minus strand of OY757944.1, from coordinate 38,979,923 downwards.
GTCATTGACACGCTCACACAAGAGAACATCCATGGGGCCTTCTGGAAGTTGCTGAAACGGTTCAACAAGTGGATTGCAGCCGAAGGAGGTTACTTCGAAAGGGACTAGAGTTACATGTGTGTACTATCAATAAAAGTGCCCATACGAAAAAGTCTGGAAACTTATTGTAAGCACTTTGTATATATATATATATATATATATGCCCTGATTACACTGATTATCTTCAGCAAAACAGGTTTCCTGTATATAAATCAAAACTACATCTGATGGAGCGGTTCCAGTTCTTAAGAAGTGGGGCGTATAGAGTTCCCCTTCATCATCGTTACATTGATGGCCCAAAATACCTATTAAAACAAAGACTGTAAATACCAACGTACAATGAATGCGTTTCCCTAACCTCTAGGTATGAAATAACCCTACGCAGGTTGACATGCTATTAAACTCATTTAGTCAATATATATATATATATATATATATATATATATATATATATATCCGGTAAGGCAAAAATGTAAACAAACGAAAGCTACTACATAATGCCCTATAATTCCCCAGCTGACGTGGTTTGCTTGTTGGCTGAGCGGTATGACATTAAGTCTGTGGACGACAATATATATACATATATATATATATATATATATATATATATATATATACAAATGTACTCGGTCCATGACTGAACTAAAATGAAATTTACGAACACCAATAAGTGAGTTAGAAAAAGGGGAAAGAAGGAATAAGCTAACAAATGAAAATGTGTCCTTATTTATAGTTGAAAGATTTCGCTTTTAATTCAAATGAAAAGCACTTTTTATTTTATGAATTTTTTTTTTTTTCCATTTTCAATTTACAGTTAGAATAATTCAAAATAATTCTAAGATTCTTTTATTGTTAAATTTTTTAGAGAGTAAATAAATTTGAAAACAAGCTGGGCTGCTTTTAAAAAATAATCCTTAAAGAAATTGTTCTGTTACTGACCACTAATTGTAAAAAATAAAAACTTATTGCTGATTAAAAAAATACGAACATGTTTTAAGCGTTTCATCAAAATAGGGTTGAATATATTTTCTAGCCGGACACGAGATAAAAAAAAAGTCTACATAAATGCCGAAGCACCAATATATTAACACCATCTGATGAAGGTCATAACGACCAGAAATTAATTTATTAAGGAAACTGTAAGTCAACGTTTTCTCCGTCAAATTTATAAAAAAAATATATATTCATATATATAGCTAGTTATTCAGACTGTTCAGAAATCTTCAGTGTGGCTAGACACGATGGACGCTCGGAGCCGGGATGGAAACCCGTCAAACTTTACACTAGACTGTGATTCGGACCACTCGCCCACCAAGCGGACCACGTTGGCTAAGGGAATTTTAAGGTATTTTAATTTTTAGAAACAGCAGCAGCAGCAGCCTTTGTTTACTTTTTTTTTATACCCTATCGGCTACCAGAGTGCTCAATTCTTTCGAAGAGCTTTGCATTACGCTAGCGGCGGCCGGCAATTCCTTCGTCAGAGAGCTCAACCCCCATATACATAGTTAGGTATAACACTGACATCCATAGCAGCCAAAATTTACAATGCCCTACTACGCAACCACATAGAACCCAAAATCGACAACATCCTTAGGAAAAACCAAAATGGCTTCCGAAGAAATACATCAACGGCCTCACAAATATTGACCATCCTTAGAATCCTTGAGGGCGTTCGGGCAAAAAACCTACTGGCGACATTACTATTTGTCGACTTTACCAAGGCCTTCGATTCCATACACAGAGGGAAGATGGAACAAACCCTACTAGCATACGGCCTACCAAAAGAAACCGTAGCAACAATAACGATTCTCTATAGAAACACTAAACTGAAAATACGTTCACCAGATGGAGACATAGAATACTTCGACAATGTTGCGAGCAATATTAAACAAGTCTTGGCGGCAACACCCCACAAAGCACCAACTATACGGCCACCTGCCGAAAACTATCCAAGTTAGACGAACCAGGCACGCAGGACACTGCTGGAGGAGCAGGGACGAGCTCATAAGTGATGTACTCCTATGGACCCCCACATATGGACGAGCTAAAGCAGGACGACCAGCTAGAACATATACACAACAGCTATGTGGGGATACGGGATGCAGCCCAGAAGACCTGCCAGAGGCAATGAACGATAGGGAAAAGTGGCGAGATAGGGTCAGGGATATCCGTGCTAGCGGCACGACATGATGATGATAAGGATATTGGATTCACACAAAATTAATCTTTATTAGGTCTAAAGCCGTTTTAAGGAATGTTGTGAATGAGCTGAAATATACATATATATATATATATATATATAAACTTATTGAAAATATTAACTTATTACTTTATTAATGTATATTAGATTATACCACGTAATATACATAATGAATATAAGTCGTGGTAGGATTGAATTACACCCTCCCAAAGAACGAATATTTAGTCCTGCAATTGCCCACCACCATCTGATGATTGTACAACCGTAATGTGATGATCAGGGAAGTGAAGCCGGTTTGTCTAATAATTATAATTATTAAACATAGAGGCTTTACTTCCCTGATATATATATATATATATATATATATATATATCTCAACATTTTCGGAGGATGATTTTATCTTTAGAATTAGTTGCCAACGTTTAGCGTTTCAGTTTTTGACCTTCTTCAGGGCGTTTGAGTTTTAAAATGTTTAATAACTCACATGTAGGTCGAAAAATGTAAACGTTTTACGTTAGTAAATAATTCTTTAAATAATTCTTCAAATAATTTTAAAAATAATTCTTTAAACAAAATCATCTTCGGTAGACCTTGCATTTTAATTAATCTCTGTATAAGTTTTTACTGTCGGATTTATTTCCAGTTTCCTCCCAATACACACACACACACACACACACACATATATATATATATATATATATATATATATATATATATATATTTGCTTAAAAGACAAGAAATTTAGAAATAGTATTCTATTTCTTGTTTTTTAAACAAAAATATATATTTTGCTCTGCTGGTTTTGTTGGTTGGTTGTTTGGGTTTTTATGGCATGTGAACCTTTGTAGGTTATTTAACGCCGAATCCATTTTTATGAAAATAATTCTATTTCAAACACATCAGTTTAGCAGAAGTACGCAGTTTAAATATAAGTACAGTTTAATTGTGAAAAACATGTCTATTTCAAGCTATTCAGTTTAGTCAAGCAGTTCTAATTTAGCTAATTCAGTTTAGTATAAGTACAGATTTTGTTTACACACTGTTAAATATCAAAACAGTTCTATATCAAACAAATCAGTTTAATGTACGTACAGTTTCAATGTCAAAAAACAGTTCCATTTCAGATAATTCAGTTTAGCATAACCATGCAGTTTAAACGTAAGTACGGTTTAATTGTTAAAAACATTTCTATTTCAAGCTATTCAGTTTAGTGAAACAATTCAGTTTAGCATAAGTATGCCGTTAGTTCTATTTAACCCATAGATAGGGCCCTATCAGATGCTACCACGGTGGGCCAAAGTTGACCTGGGAGCAATGGCAATGAAGGAGTGCTCTGCATTCCCTAAAACCCCAATATTACTGGAATCTCACCATCAGACTGTTTAGTGTCATATATCAGGACACTCATTGGCGGGTGGGGGTCATACCCCACTGAAGAGATGCAGTCGGTGTATTCTACAGCCCCAGCCGACTGGGCAATCCGAAGGTTTATTTTGTATTAAACAGCCGTGCATTGAGCACTCTTTTTTTTGGATATTCACTGTTGTTCTTTACTTTATATATATATATATATATATATATATATATATATATATATATATTAGTATTATTTGGTCCAGAGTTGGGAGTAATTCCATCAGGACAAAAAAAAAAAAAATTCAACAGTGAACATTTAAATTTTACTCGATGTAACTGACATTACAGAGTAATAATTTCTGATATCAAAACCCATAACAGGATGGAAATAAATTTATAATCCTAATGTGACCGGTTTTTGTTTTTTCTTATATATATATATATATATATATACATATATATATATATATATATATTTGCCCTTGAGAGACATTCCGAACATTATATCTATTTATTTCCTTAAAAAATAAGACAAATATGGGTGGCACAATAATACCCCAAGATATTTAAATGTCTAAGATACCAAACATTATTGTCTTTTGGCTATGCTTTTCCACCGGCGATTATCGAAAACATTTGCACCATGGAAGCGCCCTATGCGTTGTGGGGGAAAATGTTGTCTACGTTGTCTATCTTTCATTAATACATTTCGAGCTGGTCAATTATACAGAAAATGTCTTCTTATCCTTCAAACTGTTGTATCCTCGATGGAAAAGCTTTACCGACCACCTTACAGGTTTCACATCCACCGTTTGATCTCTACACAGACAAACCACAATAAGATTTAATGAGATGTTAATTCGTTCTTATAATCATATTTACCCAACCCCTCCACTCGGGCAGGATATGACACAAGGTCAATTTTTAAGCGGAGTTTAACAGGTTTGAATTCAGAGTTTTCCTTCTCCTAGACTAGTTGCCTCACCAAGGCTGAAGAACCTAGTCTGTCCTACTATTTACCCATAGCTGGAGGGAGAATAATTGGATTCATACCTTTCCCAAGGGTATTAGTGCTATGTGAAATGCTATCAGTCTCGTCCAGGATTTGAACTCGTATCGTCGTGTCCAACTCCTATGACGATAACCATTACACCACGGGCACCTCCGTTTCTTATAATAGATAAAGTTATCCAAAAGAGAGTAACCGAACACAGAATATTCGGTAGGAAAAAGTACAGACAAGTCAATTAACAATATATAATATTTAATACAAGGAGGTGCCCATGGTGTAATGGTCATCGTCGCAGGATATGGACACGGCGAAACGAGTTCAAAATCCTGGACGAGACTGATTGCATTTCACATAGCACTAATACCCTTGGGAAAGGTATGAATCCAATTATTCTCCCTCCAGCTATGGGTGAATAGTAGGGCAGACTAGGTTCTTCAGCCTTAGTGGGGCAACTAGTCTAGGGGAAGGAAAACTATGAATTCAAACCTGTTAAACTCCGCTTTAAAATTGACCTTGTGTCATATCCTGCCCGAGCGGAGAGGTTGGGACAAAAAAAAAAAAAAAAAAAAAAAAAAAAAAAAAAAAAAAAGGGAGGTGTCCATGGTGTCAGGGTTATCGTCGTAGGAAATGGACACGGCGAAACGAGTTCAAAATCCTGGACGAGACCGATTGCATTTCACATAGCACTAATACCCTTGGGAAAGGTATGAATCCAATTATTCTCCCTCCAGCTATGGGTAAATAGTAGGGCAGACTAGGTTCTTCAGCCTTAGTGGGGCAACTAGTCTAGGAGAAGGAAAACTCTGAATTCAAACCTGTTAAACTCCGCTTAAAAAAATTGACCTTGTGTCTTATCCTGCCCGAGCGGAGGGGTTGGGTAAATAGGATATTTAATACAAGGAGGAAACAGATTTCCTGTCCCAAGTCATGAAAACGTCACAATGTGTTTAGGGAACATGAATGCAAATCCATACAACGAAAGGCGGAAGTAATTTATTTTTTTCAGTTTTGTAAAATAACGGAGGTAGCCCCCAGGGGTTAATGCTGAGACGCGAAACGACAACGTCTATCACTTCTGAAGTCCCGTTTATGAACTTGTTACGTGACCAAAAAAAAAAAGAACTTGTGGCGTGGGAGAGTTCCTCAAACGCAGTGACAAGGGAAATCACTCCGTTTAGTCTTCCAATACCGCTAATTTCATGTCAGACGCCATTTTGCCACGCCTTATCAGCTGCATTTCTACTTACACTCTAAATGTGTTCAAGATAACTGCATCTGAATGATGAGACTCCAGTCCTGGAGCGTTTGGTAATTTGGAGTACTTATTCATTGCCATTAATCCCATATTTACCCTCCGCTCGAGCAGGATATGACACAAGGTCAATTTTTTAAGCGGAGTTTAACAGGTTTGAATTCAGAGTTTTCCTTCTAGACTAGTTGCCTCACTAAGGCTGAAGAACCTTGTCTGCCCTACTATTTACCCATAGCTGGAGGGAGAATAATTGGATTCATACCTTTCCCAAGGGTATTAGTGCTATGTGAAATGCAATCAGTCTCGTCCGGGATTTGAACTCGTGTCACTGAGTCCATTTCCTACGACGATAACCATTACACCACGGGCACTTCCTTTCCCCTCCGCTCGGGCAGGATATGACACAAGGTCATTAATCCCAGGTTCTTTTAGATCCGTACTTGTAGTACAGATTCGCGGCCCATCTCTGAGTTAAATTCAATCATTCTTCAAAGGTAATCATTATTAGTTGAATCCATAAAACTATATGCCAATGGTTCGTAATAGATAAGAATAATTGATAAATAGTATTACTGACATTAAAAGGAAAAAACTTTGTAGCAGAAAGCATTTCAAATCATTATCTAGCGCAGGAATTGTTTTGGCCGTGGGAGTTTCGAATTTACATATTTCGTACAATGAGAATGACTAATGCCATTCTGCCCGGGTCACCTCACCGGGCAACATAAAAAGCCGCGCTAACCATTCCTGTCCTCTCTTCGCTTCTTCACTTTCTAGTAGCAGGACAGACCTCAACACGAGAGAGCACATTCTCTCTTTTCGTTTCCTCCCTTGCTAGCAGCACGACAGACCATCTTGTTCCTCTCTCACCACAGAGAGTTCACTAAGCATTATGCGGAGAGCACATCCAATTTAAGGGCCATTGGTGTCTGGGAAATCATTCTTTCATCATTCATCTTTTCTTTTAAACCAACGGATCCCCGGAGAAACAAATTGGATATTTTCAACTCCTGCTTTGACTTCAGCATTTTAATTCCTGTCCTGACGACAGATATTTTCAACTCCTACTTTTACCTTCAGCATTTTAATTCCTGTCCTGACGACAGCATCTCAACTCCTGCTTTGACTTCAGCATTTTAATTCCTGTCCTGACGACAGCATCTCAACTCCTGCTTTGTCTTCAGCATTTTAATTCCTGTCCTGACGACAGCATCTCAACTCCTGCTTTGTCTTCAGCATTTTAATTACTGTCCTTATGACAGCATCTCAACTCCTGCTTTTACCACCAGCATTTTAATTCCTGTCCTGACGACAGCATTTCAACTCCTGCTTTGACTTTAGCATTTTAATTCCTGTCCTGACGACAGATATTTTCAACTCCTACTTTTACCTTCGGCATTTTAATTCCTGTCCTGACGACAGCATCTCAACTCCTGCTTTGACTTCAGCATTTTAATTCCTGTCCTGACGACAGCATCTCAACTCCTGCTTTGACTTCAGCATTTTAATTCCTGTCTTGACGACAGATATTTTCAACTCCTGCTTTTACCTTCAGCATTTTAATTCCTGTCCTGACGACAGCATCTCAACTCCTGCTTTGACTTCATTTTAATTCCTGTCTTGACGACAGATATTTTCAACTCCTGCTTTTACCTTCATCATTTTAATTCCTGTCATGACGACAGCATCTCAACTCTTGCTTTGACTTCAGCATTTTAATTCCTGTCATGACGACAGCATCTCAACTCCTGCTTTGACTTCAGCATTTTAATTCCTGTCTTGACGACAGATATTTTCAACTCCTGCTTTTACCTTCATCATTTTAATTCCTGTCCTGAAGACAGCATCCCAAATCCTGCTTTGACCTTATTCATTTTCAACTCTACAACTGTGTTCTTCTTACGACTTACGGCAAAAGGTTCCTTTCGTCTCACGCTGTTAATAAAACTTCCAAATTGAAAACTATCAATATCTTCGTCGACTCATTTGTTCTTCCTTTTAACATAACAAGAGGCAGCAGAACTTTACAACTTCATCTGCCATTTTTGTATAATTGGTAATATCTGACTTTTGTTATAACTTGAAACTATTGAGATTGTGTTCAAACAAATGATTAATATTAAGCAGTATTATTAGCCATTGGCTTTGTGGTAGACTGTTCGACAAAGGTCTGGGAGACCAGGGTTCAATCTCAGGTCGAGTCATACCAAAGACTCAAAAAGTGGTACTTGATACCCCCTTGTCTAACACTCAACATTATAAGTTACGTTTCAAGGGTAAAGTGGAACAATCCAGGGAAAAGAGTAGCGCCCTCCTCTACACCTTGGTTTAGTAGCAATTAAAAAGGGAGCTTTCAGATAGCCCTCGATTATGGTCGCCAAATCTACTTACTTATTAGTGCTAAATAGCAATACTTAGAAGGATTTGATTGTGTGCAAACGAATGATTAATACTCGATAGAAATATTAGGGTTGAAACTATATAACTGTGAGTTATCAAATGAGTTCTAACTCGTTCAAAAATTAACTAGTCGCTTACGAATCTCTCTCTCTCTCTCAGACACATATATATACACACACACACACACACACACACATATATATAACAAGCTCATTGGGCCAGTGGGTTGAGTGTTTGCCAATGGTCCGGGAGACCTGTGTTCAATCCCAGGTCGCATCATACCAAAGACTTTAAAAATGGTACTTGATACCTCGTTGCTTAACACTCAGCTATATAAGGTATGTATCAAGGGCAAAGTGGAGCAATCCAAGGAAAGGAGTAGCACCATTCCCTACACCTCGGTGTTGGAGCGATTGAAAAGGGAGCTTTCTAGCCGCCCTCGACTACGGTCGCCAATTTAACTTTTACACACACAGACACACACACATATATATATATATATATTTATTTTAATAAAGTTTGGCATTAAATAACCAACAAGAGTTGATATTCTGTAAAACCCTAACCAGCCAACCAACCAACGAACCACCCAAACAACCAAGCCAATCAACCAGAAAAACAACATACCAGCCAATCAACCCATCAACCAGCCATCCAGCGAGTCAACCAAACAGCCTATAAATCGACCAACCAGCCAAACAACACACCAACCAGTCCCACTTTGTACAACTATCGTTCTGTTGCTAGCTATAATGAATAAAAAAAAAACTTAGTGGGAAGATTTTTTTTCCTTCTACACCGGTTGGCCTGCCAAAGTTAAATTTTTCAAATGTGAATAATTTCATTTATTCATATATTTACTGCAAAGACCTGAAATAATTCCTCGCGCATATTTGCCCACACAACACCTCCATTTCATCTTGTCTTTTGCTAGACTTTCCACAGGTAGCAGAAGTCATTTTGTCTTCTCTCATTTCGCTAATCAATCCCTTTGGTGTTCGTTCCCTGGTCTTCTATTAACAAAATTGTCGTTATATGAACAGCTGGTAGAACTGGTGTTTTGCCCAATCAACTGGGGTTGTAGAAGATACCAACTGCACCTCTGCAGAGAGGTAAGATCCCCTGCCAATGCGTGTCCTGGATATGTTACTAAGCAATCTGATGGTAAGGTTCCAGTAATGCTGGAGCTTTGGGAAATGCGGAGTACCCCTTCATTGCCATCGTTCCCAGGTCCATTCTGACCCGGAGTGGTAGCACATTATACGAGCCAAAGTCTCAAAAAATGGTACTTGACGCCGACCTGCTTAACACTCATCATTATAAGGTAAGGCTCAAGGGTAGAGTGGAACAATCCAGGGAATAGACCCGCGCCCTTCCCTACACCTCGATGTAGTAGCTATTGTAAAAGGAGCCATCGGCTCACCCTCAACTAAGGTCGCTAACGTTACTAACTTTTCAGTTTTAATGTTAAAAACAGTTCCATCCCAAGAACACTATTTAGTTCTATTTGACCCATAACCTATCAGGTGCTACCATTCCAGGCAAAGTGCAACTGGGAGCGATGGCAATGAAGGGATACTCCGCATTACCCTAGGCTCCAGCATTACTAGAACCTCACCATCAGATTATTTAGTGTCATAAACCGGACTCTTATCGGGGGTCTTATCCCTTTGCAGAGACGCTGTCGGTGTATTCTACAGCCCCAGCAAACTGGGCAAGGGAGCAATGGCAATGGAGGGGTACTCCATATTCCCCAAAGTTCCAGCATAACTGGAGCCATCAGATTGTTTCGTGTCATATCCAGAACACCCGTCGGGATGGAGTCTTACCCCTCTGCAGAGATGCAGTTGGGGTATTCTACAACCCGAGCCGACTGGGCTTTCCTTATTGGGTTTCACGTTCCTCATACATACTTGTTCACACAATAACGAAAAATGATGGGGAAACTTTGAGTTTGAAGAAGGAAGACAATTGAAAACCAAGTGTATTTGAGAACGACTGTCTTGCAACTATAGTGTGAGTTTCTTTCATGACTCGCATCAAAATTGATGATTTCAGAAGTGACTTTTGGATCCCCAAAGAAAATCAGGGACATTATCAAGAAGAAAATTTAAGTGGTTAGGTAAGTAAATTCACTGCTTGCTATGTCAATCATTTATCCAAGAACAACTTTACCATCAAAAGATTGCCCAGTCGGCAGGGGTTGTAGAATTCACTGACTGTTTCTCTACAGAGTGGTAAGACCCCCCACACACAAACAAGTGTCCTGGATATGACGCTAAACAATCTAATGGTGAGGCTCCAGTAATGCTGGAGCTTTGGGGAATGCGGAGTACTCCTTTTTAGCTGGTCCGTCTGGCCTTCGTGCCGGATGGATCTCAACAAATAAAGCATTGCACTAGACCTGGTTTAGTTCAAGCTATAAGCAAGCATACGTGCTGGATTCTCGTAACATCTAATCAGTTCAAGTCCAGTAGGGTCACCTGACTCACATTGCGTAAAGTGAGCCGATGACCAGCATAGTCCAGCAAGGTACGAGTTTCGGCTCAGGCCCAATTTCCTCTTCTCTAAAACCTCCCACTATAAAAAAAAGACTTTGTGTCAAATTCTGTCTGGTTGGAGGCAGAGATAAATATATCCTGTAAAATAATTTAGAGACGTATACGGTTATTTTCTGGCATTATCATTATATATCTGTGTGTGTGTGTGTGTGTGTGTGTGTGTGTTAATATTGATAATGTCGTTTCTTATATTTATTAATAAAGAATTCTCAATATCATTGATAGAATGTGTGTATTTTTAAGTTAGAATTCTGTGTGTACGTGATCTTAACTTATATATATATCTGTGTGTGTGTGTGTGTGTGTGTGTGTGTGTGTGTGTGTGTGTGTTAATATTGATAATGTCGTTTCTTATATTCATTAATAAAGAATTCTCAATATCATTGATAGAATGTGTGTATTTTTAAGTTAGAATTCTGTGTGTTCGTGATCTTAACTTATATATATATATATATATGATTGAAATAATTTGTAATTTGATTTCCACCTTATTCTTATTTTTATTTTTATTTTTTTATTGTTTTTTTTTTTTTTTTTCTTTTTTTCTAATTTTTATTTCTTTTATTTTTTAATTCCTTTATTTTATCTTCTGAATATGAACTGTAACTCCACATTCGCAACTCTGCGACGAGAGAGAGAGAGAGAGAGAGAGAGAGAGAGAGAGAGAGAGAGATGCATGTAAATAGTCATCTAACGAGACAGAGAGTATGGCAATAATATTATCCGCCGAAATAAATTTATTATGACGACTTAACCGAGTTTGAGTCTCCATTAAATTGTACTATATATACATATATATATATATATATATATATATATATATATATATATATGTGGCGGGGTATTTAAAATAATTCCTTAAATATCTTACTTAAGATAAAATGTATTCCTCGATGTTAGCGGTAAAAAGAAATATACTTCCGTTCAAACCCCATTGGAAGAGCTCGTTGATGAGCTGGTGAAATAAATATATAATGGAGTATATCTATTAATTTTCTTGTTATTCATGATATATTTTGTTCTGCGTGTGAATTATATATATATATATATATATATATATATATATATATATATATATATATGTATATTAATTCTAGTATATGTATTGCTGGAGCATTGAGCACTGTATTTGGGTAGTTCATTTTAAGTCTATTCGCAGATTTAAATTATATATATATATATATATATATATATATATACATTACCATGGCTAGAAAATTCGGCAAACACCTACACGTGACATACGGAACACTGAACAGCTGTTTCGACCTTATTGGTTCTCATCAGCAGTGCATACCGTGATCTCCACCACTGGAGATGGAACCAGCAACCACAGAATTCAGAAACCGAAAAATATACCATTGGGCCACCAGTCCATGCTACACATAAGCGATGCCAAATCAACTAGTCACGGTAAGAATGCGCGGCAAATTTTTAGTCAAGATTCTAATGTCTTGAAAGTACGTTTTTCCGGACAGAGGACACGGCCACCTCTTGGGCTACGTCTTCCCAAGATGGCGTTATGCATCTGCATACACTTTAACCTCATGGGCTGCAATTAGATTATATTTATAGTTTGGTTTGGTTTGGTGGGTTTTATGGCATATCAACCATTGTAGGTTATGTAACGCCAAATCCATTTTTATTTAAATAATCTGTTCTATTCAAAACAATTCACTTTAGCATAAGTACACAGTTTAATTGTCAAAAACATTTATTTCAAACTATTCAATCAGTTATATATAAATTCATTTAAGTGTAAATACAATTTTAATGTTGAAAAACAGTTCTATCTCAAATAATTCAGTTAAGAATAAGCACACAGTTTAAATGTAAGTACGGTTTAATTGTCAAAAACGTTTCTATTTCAAGCTATTCAGTTTACTCAAACAATTCAGTTTAGCATAAGTATGCTGCTAGTTCTATTTAACCCATAGATAGGGCCCTATCAAGTGCTACCACTCCGGGCATGAGTGGGCCTGGGAGCGATGGTAATGAAGGGGTACTCCGCATTCCCCAAAGCTCCAGCATTACTGGAACCTCACCATCAGATTGTTTAGTGTCATATCCAGGACACTCGTTGGGGGGGTTCTTACCCCTCTGCAGAGGTGCAGTCAGTGTATTCTACAGCCCCAGCCGACTGGGCAAATTATATTTATAAATAGAGGAATTGATTATATTAATTAAATTACCATAACTAGAAAATTCGGCAAACACCTACATGTGATATACGGAACACTGAACAGCTGTTTCGACCTTATATATATATATATATATATATATATATATATATATATATATATATATTCTCTCTCTCTCTCTCTCTATATATATATATATATATATATATTCTCTAAGCAAAATTGAGATTGAGTTTTAATTTTGAACTTAACATTTATCAAATAAACGAAATATCAACCGGATTGACACTCTAATTATTTGTCGTTTCTATTAAATGACAAATACGCTCACAGAAATCGGAGTAAAGGAAAGAACAAATATTATTGCATCATAGGATAATATAAATTTTTCGATTCAGTATTATACTAGTAGAAGTAACCAACATTGCCCGGGTAAAACGACAAAAGGTTTTCATGAAATGATTCTGGTGCATATTCAAGCAAGATTCTATGGATACAGAAAAGTAAACCTGATATTGTGACACTATGGGTTCTTGACGTGGTTGTACATCGGACTAGATACGTGGGGCCTTCAATAAGTTTCCACATTTTTTTTGTACAGGCATTTAAAATTGCCGTAGACTCTTGAAAATTCAATATGTTATTGCTTTCCATCTTATGAGATGACTGATTAATTTTTATGATTTCAGGTTTAAATGAACAGCTACAGCAGGAATTGGAATGATTGTCACAGCTGGTGAATTTCAAAAATGCAATCTGGACGTGAGGACAATTTAGAAGAACGATATGCAATAAAATTCTGTTTTAAACTTGGAAAACATATGGAATGCTTCAGACTGCTTTTCGATCATCTTGCATGAATCAAGCATCAGTTTTTGAGTGGCATAAGAGATTCAAGGAAGCCAGGGAGTCTGTGAGGGATGATGAGAGGTGTGGGAGGAGTAAAGAAGTCAATACACCAGAGTTGATTGGCCAAATGGTTAGGGCCAGGAAGAGATTCCGTCGGAAGAGTCGAGCACTCTTCAAATCGGCTCAGTGGCATTTCCACCAGGACAATACACCAGTCCATAACTCCATCCTTGTCACAGACTATTTTACCAAGACGGGCTTCAAGACACTTCCTCAGCCTCCCTATAGTACAGATCTTGCTCCCTGTGACTTTTGGTTATTCCCTAAGCTCAAAGGTTGTCGTTATGAGACAATTCAGGAGATGAAAGAGGCTGTGACGAAGGTCATTGACACGCTCACACAAGAGAACTTCCATGGGGCCTTCCAGATGTTGTTGGAACGGTACAACAAGTGCATTGCAGCTGGAGAAGATTACTTCGAAGGGGACTAGAGTTTCATGTGTGTACTATCAATAAAAGTGCCCATACGAAAAAATTCAGGAAACTTATTTAATGATCCGCGTATATGTGTGGAGATTGTCTGGTCACATACCACATGGATACATCTACGTACATGAGCAATTCCAGTCCTTTAAACCTTGTATTCGAACTTTCTTTTTTTTTTTTTTCCTTTGTCTTTTGTGATACTACCTTGGGCTTTGCACAACGATCACAGCGTGGAGTCACACAATGCAATGAGTAGATGTACCACAACAGCCGTGACAGTTCCGTCCAAACATAAGTGTAGAACAAAAATCTGAGGGATGTAGATAAGTTCATGGCCCAACCAGAATGCGAATGTTCTAGAGACATGAAACGTGTATGCCGTTCTACATTATCAAAGTGTTGGTTGGTTGGTTGGTTATTTGGGTTTTATGGCGTATCAACCTTTGTAGGTTATTTAACGCCAAATTCTGTCTATATGTATATACATTCAACCAAGGATTTCATATCGAATACTTAGTGGGTAAAATTTTCTATGAGCATGATTTCATTTGTTGGCACATGATTAAACAGTTTTAATTCGTCATATTTTTTTCGTACAACCCTGTCTCTCGCAAGAAGGACAGAACGTCATCTATTTTGGCGTTTTCGAACAAATCGGTTAACTATTCGCTTTGAAAAATCGCTTTCTGATAACAGCAAAAGCTCTGCATTCTATAAGAATGTGTCTAACCGTGCAAGTTGTCTGACACGTCAAACACTGTAGTTGTAGTTCCTGTTTCAGTATAAAAACGTGAGTAAGGCTTATATGACCAATGCGCAATCGGGATATAACGACTTGTTCTCTTCTCGATTTTCTAAAAGCTGGTCTTCATTCTCCCAAGGTGGGCTGAATTTGGAAAAGTTTATTATGAATGTTCATGTCCCATCGTTGTTGCCATTTTGTGTGAAGGAATTTACTGATTGTCATTTTCAAATTGGTACATGGAATGAAGATAACATCTGGGCTTAGATCTACGGCCGATTTGGCTGCCGAGTCAGCTCTTCCGTTTCCGCTCACTACGATGTGGCTTGGAATCCAATACAAAATTATCTTTTATGACTAGACATTGAGTCCATTCTACTGAGCAGTTTAACAATTAATGGGTTCTCCAGTTTTTTTTTATTTACCAGTGATGTTAATACAGAGAGCGAGTCAGAGAATATGATTTATCAAACTGACAATTGTTTAATGCTCTGAACCCCAACTCTTACATAGTGTAATGGTTAATGAGCTATTGTTATTATCAAAGTTACTATGGTCCCTGTTGTGTTTCCTGCAAAAATATATCAAAAGCTTTACTTCATGATTATATATATATATATATATATGGAAGAAAATAATGGATTGTAATCCGAAAATTTGTAAAGAAAAATTGATAACAAGGTAATCCAAGTAGAAGGGGAGATTTATTGAGAAACAAAGTCGACACTATAGCGTTTCGGTTCTACTGAACCATCATCAGGACTATAGGGGATTATATTAGTGATGTTAAATTAACGATGGATTTGTAAAAAGAGTAAAAATATATAAAAAACTTTGGAAAATTTGTATAACAAGTTGGCTGTTTATGACAAGAAAAAAGTTGGCTGTTTGATCAATGAATCAGCGTTTGTTGCTTTAAACTACGTCACCTGACTGATTATAAACATTGTGCAGAATCCACGTTCCGTTCGTTCTTCGAGAAAGATTTCGAATATT
>OY757944.1:38913890-38961390 GCA_963585895.1 Sepioteuthis lessoniana | reverse complement strand
AAAGAAAGTGATATATATGTATATACATATTTATTTTCTCGATATATATATATATATGTGTGTGTGTGTATGCATGCGTGAGTGTGTGTGTGCAAAATTTAAAAAAAAATGTTCTATTATAAGGCTCCAGCCTATACGACTAATTTGTCAAGCGCTCTTCCAGGAAACTAGAAGCAACTTGAAAAATATTGTTTTTCGATAATTACACCCGAAAAACTGGATGTCTTGAAAACCTAGGGGTGGGAGGCAACAAAATTGTTGATTTTTTTTCTTTTTTTTTGGTATTGGTGATTCCATATTTTTCTTCCGAACTTAATGATTCCATTATTTGTTCATTAACCTTATGTTGAAATAAACTCTATTATTGATTAAAATAAGTTATTTTGACGAATTTAATCTATGTTCCGTGAAGCCAAAAAATTTTAGCGTCAAAGAGATGAGGGTTTATTTGAGATTTGTACTTAACCATATTTACCAACGCCTCCGCTCGGGCAGGATATGACACAAGGTCAATTTTTAAGCGGAGTTTAACAGGTTTGAATTCAGAGTTTTCCTTCTCCAAGACTAGTTGCCTTACCAAGACTGAAGAACCTAGTCTGCCTTACTGGAGGGAGAATTATTAGATTCAAAGGGTATTAGTACTATGTGAAATGCAATCAGTCTCGTCCGGGATTTGAACTTGTGTCACCGTGTCCATTTCCTACGACGATAACCATTACACCACGGGCACCTCCCAATATATATATATATATATGTGTGTGTGTGTGTGTGTGTGTGTGTAGTTAGGCAGCAGCCCTTCATTTAAGCATGTTTGATTAAATAATAAAGACACAATTTGTCTCTATAATTTTATTAGGATCCTTTTAGATTTCCTGATAAGTTTCTTGGTTTCAGGTTGAATTGGTGGATGAATTTACCAAAATTTTCCCGAGTGCTTTTGGACCTTTCATAGGCCATCATCAGGGGTTGCTGGCATGTGAAAAGAATGTTTTTTTTAAGAGTTTTTTGAAAGAGTTTTTTTTAGTTTTTTTTTATCATATTACAAAATTACGTAAACGCAGAATTGGATAAAACTGAGATGCTGATGAATTTAAAAACAGAACGCTATCAAGAAATATAGAATATTAAAAAACAAAACAAAACAAAACAAAACAAAACTAAAGGCATTTCAAAGCGTTGTCGCTATTTTCAAAATTAATTCTAGTTTTTTTTAGCTTTTATATGTAGGGGTTCTAGTATTTTTAGTCGTTGCTTATTAATTCAGTGCACTATCATAGTAGAATTCAACTAGAATTTTTTGAAATTTGGAATTGGGAATAGAATGGGTTTTAAAGTGTAAGGCTATTGGGATGGAATCATAGTAAGCCGTCTTGAAAGAGTTGTAGTGGTTAGGCCAACGTACGTATTATTTTCGTCAGAGACATAGTCTCCTGTAATATAGCCATAATACGATATGGAAAATATACGGATCTGGAAAACGTTCTGATACGTAGAACGTTCACATGCATAGGAATCCCGAAACACTGACGACTCTCGGTAGTTCAGGTACGAAACTTTTATTATCTTCTTGACTTTTAGGTTTTTAACGCGAGGAGAGAGAGAGACAAAATTTTTACTATGCTGACTGTTCCATCTGACCTCCACCACGCGCGGCGCATCTCGTAAACCCAACTGGACTCGCCTAGGTTCGGATTTCAACTCGCTTCGTCCAGGTTCAAATCTCAACTAACTGCTTTTTTTCAAAAATCACCCAAAATCCTCAGCCCATCGCTTCCGGACATGACGTCATTTACATCCTCAGTCCCATTTTCTATCCGGGGTTTTTATTATGACATCTGTAATTGTCAAATCCTCCCTGCACGAGCGTGAACACCTGCACTCAATGTGTGTCCCTACCCGTGCACCAAGCCGAATAGTTCTAAGCCTAACTAACCCGAAAGATAAGATATAACCAACGAAAAATGATAATATAAAAAAAAATCCTTCCACAATTATATAACACTCTCAAGGGATATTTGAACATATATAGGACGTTTGTCCTGTCAAGAAGTTCAGTGGACGGGGAAGAGTTTTTGGAAATAATTAGGTTGGAGGTTTTAAATTTGTTGTAGTAAATGATAAGTCTTACTTTTTTGGTAGGATCGATAGGGAGAATATTATTTTGGATAAGGTTTTTTAAGATATGTTCATCTATCTTATAATTACTATAAAATTGTTTTTTTGTTTTTTTTTGAGTAAAGGCTTATTGATTGCTTATGGTTTAGGGTATTGTCTATGTTATGCTGTTCAGGTTTATTAATGAATTGTTTTATTTCTGTATCAATAATGTAGTTGGGAAACCCATTATTAATAAGTGTTTGTTTTATATTTCTAAGTTCATTAAGGAAGATAGTTCAGGAGGAAGATAGTAGTTAAACTCTGGAAATAAGTGTTTTTATGATTGTTCTTTTATAACGGAGGCGACATTCACTTTGGAAATTTAGAGGGCAGGAATCAATGTTATCAGGCTTTTTTTTTATTTGTGGAGGTGATGAATAGGTCAATATTGCTTGTGTCTATTAATACACCAAGAAATGGGATTTTATTATTGATATTGATTTCTTCTGCGAAATTAAGAACGGAATTATTTTGAAAGGTCTCTTGTATTATATATATATATATATATATACATCATCATCATCATGTCGTGCCGTAGGCATGGATATCCCTGACCCTCTCTCGCCACTTCTCCCTATCGTGCATCGCCTCTGGCATGTCTTCAGGGCTACAAACCGTATCCTCACATAGCTGCTGTATGTATGTTCGAGCTGGTCGTCCTGCTTTTGCCCGGCCATATGTTGGGGTCCATAGGAGTACATCACTTAATGGTCCGGGAGACCTGGGTTCAATCCCAGGTCGCGTCATACCAAAGACTTAAAAAATGATACTTGATACCTCCTTGCTTAACACTCAACAATATAAGGTACATATCAAGGGTAAAGTAGAGCAATTCAGGGAAAGGAGTAGCGCCCTCCCCTACACTTCAGTGTAGTAGCTATTGAAAAAGGAGCCTTCTGGTCGCCCTCGACTACGGTCACCAACAACTATATGACATGCGGGACATTGCTGGAGCAGCAGGAATATATATATATATATATATATATATATATATATATATATATAAGAGATAATGTATATAAAAAGAGAGTATGAGATATATGCCTATAGACAGACAGACAGACAGAGAATGTGTGTATGTGTGTGTGTGTGTGTGTGTGTGTCTGTGAGAGAGAGAGAGAGAGAGAGAGAGTGAGAGAGAGAGAGAGAGAGAGAGAATATTTTGACTACCGCAGGCAAAAGAGTTCTTATATTGCTTTGTTATGTGTGCTATTTATATGAAAGTTAATTAGATATTTCAGTAAAATAAATAAATAAATAAATGAACAAACAAACAAATAAACCAAGAAAAGAAGAAAAAAAAAAAAACCCAAAACAAGCACCCCTTCAAAAAAAAAAAAAAAAAAAAAAAAAGAAAACAACAAAAAGCCCAAATCCAAAAAATTATAATGAAAACAAATAAAACATGTGCTATCATAGTGCGTTTACTTAAAAAAGTTGGCACACATTCCGATACGCGTCACTTTCTCACATTTTCAAACAAAATTTTAAACATATCTTATGTAAGTTACATTCTTAGCAACTTTTTGTAATTATTTGACAACAGGAGAAACTGTGTTTCTCAACAACTGATGACATATATTTTGTTCACAAA
This sequence comes from Sepioteuthis lessoniana, assembly GCA_963585895.1. Lineage (NCBI taxonomy): Eukaryota > Metazoa > Mollusca > Cephalopoda > Myopsida > Loliginidae > Sepioteuthis > Sepioteuthis lessoniana. Next base: position 38,957,639 of record OY757944.1, on the reverse strand, counting down.
TGGCGCAACAGATTTGGTTGCTTGCTTTTCATGGCTTATCAATCTTTGTAGGTTATTTAATACCAAATCCTGTTTATATATATATATATATATATTATATATATATATATATATATATATATATATATATATATATATATTGTCATCTACAGACAGACTATATCGTTGTATCACAACTCCTCAGTGTGGCTAGACACGTAGGACTATTGAAGCTGGGATCGAAACCTGCCTAACACTACGTTAAACTTAGTATCATACCGCTCGCCCAACAGGCGACATACGTACGTTAGGGAATTATAAGGCATTATGCAGTAGTTTTCGTTTGTTTACATTTTGCCTTACCGCATAATAGAGTGCTCAATTCATTCGAAGAACGTTGCCTTATATATATATATATACACAGTTCGTAAGTATTCGAATATTTGTAGGTAACATTATTTTTAAACGACTCAGGGCTCATTTGTTTGTATACAGTTAAATGGTTTCAAGTATTGTGATTTAACAGTAATAGATCTATTTGCACACAGTTAAATGGTTTCAAGTATTGCTATTTAACACTAATAGTTCTATTTGCACACAGTTAAATGGTTTCAAGTATTGCTATTTAACACTAATAGTTCTATTTGCACACAGTTAAATGGTTTCAAGTATTGTGATTTAACAGTAATAGATCTATTTGCACACAGTTAAATGGTTTCAAGTATTGCTATTTAATACTGTTAGTTCTATTTGCACACAGGTAAATGGTTTCAAGTATTGCTATTTAAGACTAATAGGACTATTTGCACACAGTTAAATGGTTTGAAGTGTAGCCATCTACTACTAATTATTTTATTGATAATTAATAATTTGTTTGCACACAGTTAAATAGTTTCTAGTATAGTAAATGATTAAAAGGTTCTCTTTGAGCCATAGAAGTTACTCAAACAGGTACAACCACTCTGGGTCGGAGTGGAACTGGGATTAATGGCAATGAAGGGGTACTCTACGTTCCTCAAAGTTCCAAGACTGGAGCCTCATCCTCAGATGCAATTTTGTGTTGCATCCAGGACACTAGTTCTATATGATCTATGGATGCGACCCTAACAGGTACTACAACTTTGAGTCAGGGTGGACCTGGGAGTAATGGCAATGAAGGACCACTCTATATTCCTCAAAGCTCCGAGACTGGAGCCTTACCATCAGATGCAGTTTACTGTCACAACCTGGACACTCGTTCAATTTGATCTATAGATGAGACCCAAACAGATACTACGACTCTAGGTCAGAGTGAACCTGGAAGTAATGGCAATGAAGGGGTACTCTACATTCCCCAAAGCTCTAAGACTGAAGCTTCATCATCAGATGCAGTTTACCGTCATACTCAAGACACTATTGCATCTATAGATGAGACCCTAACAGGTACTACCACTTCAGGCCAGAGTGAACCTGGGAGTAATGGCAATGAAGAGGTACTCAACGTTTCCCAAAGGTCCAGGACTGGAACCTTCCTATCAAATGCAGTTTTCTGTCATATCAGGACACTCATTGGAGTCGGTGTTACCATTAATCACAAAATAAATAAATGTAGAAAATTAGCACAAAAAGAGTATAAGACAAGACACGACTGGGCTGGAAAGGTGATTCGCTGGGAATTGTGCAAGAAATTAAAATTTGACCATACTACCAAATGGTAGTTGCACAAACCAGAATCTGTCCTGGATAATGAGACGCATAAAATTCTCAGTGATTTTGAGATACAAACAGATCACCGAGTCCAAATCTGAAGATTAGGCCTTGTGATAATTTTTAAAAAATAAAGCGAATTTGCTGTATTGCAAAATTTGTCGTCTTAGCAAACATGAGAGTGAAAATCAAAGAAAGTGAAAAATGAGACAAGTATTTAGACCTTGCCAGGGAACTAAGACAGTTGTGGAACATAAGGGTGACGGTGATACCAATTGAAATTGGAGCACTTGGAACGGTTTACACAAGGGGTCTAAAATCATTGGACAAATCAAGACCATCCAAAATAAAGTGTTTTTGAGATAGGCAAGAATACTGAAAAGAGTCCTCAAGACCCGAGGAGGCTCCATTAAAATCTGATTGTTTGTTTGTTTGGGTTTTATGGCATATCAACCTTTGTAGGTTATTAATGTCAATTCCATTTTTTACAAATGCAAATAAACAGTTCTATTTTAAACAATTCATTTTAGCATCAGTATACAGTTTAATCGTCAAAAACATTTCTATTTCAAGCTATTCAGTTTTGTCAAACTGTCCTAATTTAAACAATTTAGTTTAGTATAAGTTTAGTTTTTGTTTACACACAGTTAAATATCAAAAACAGTTCTATTTCAAACAATTCATTTTAGCGTAAGTACAGTTTCAATTTCAAAAACAGTTCAATTTCAAACAATCCAGTTTCGCATACGTACACAGTTTCAATGTCAAAACATCCCTATTTCAAGCAATTCAGTTCGGCATAAGTACACATTTTAGTTCTATTTGACCCATAGATAAGACCCTATCAGTTGCTACCACTCCGGCTCAGAGTAGACCTGGGAGCGATGGCAATGTAGGGGTACACTACATTCCCCAAAATTCCAGCATTACTGGAACCTCGGTATCAGATCGTTTAGTGCCATATCGAGGACACGCGTTGCGGGTGGATTACCCTTCTGCAGAGAAGCAGTCGGTGTATTCTGCAGTCCTAGCCGACTGGGCAATAAAAAACGAACCATTATACATATATATATTGTGCCATATCTAAGCTAAGCTGAATATATATATATTTGACTTAAATATAAGACCAATGAGCAGAACTATAGAATATAAAGGCAATTTTTTTATTTAATGTTTTCTAGATCCGCCATTAGCTTTGATAACCTCAAAAATTCGGCGAGACATACTATCAACTAGTTTCTGAAATTGAACCGTGCGTCTAAGATTGCGTTTTTGAGCTCAGAAATTGCTGAGTACTGTCTACCTCCTTCATAAACTTTTGCAACGATCAATCTCACAATTTTTGTTATAGGATTGAAGTCTGGAGAGCATGCAAGGTAGTCAAGAAGTCTTATTTTTGGTTCAAGAAAGTACTTTGTTATTAATGCATCATCTTGCTGGAAAATCCATTCTTCTCCACATAGACGACGCCTTTGTGCGAGAGATAAATCATTTAGTATCTTCAAATAATCTACTACTTTTTGTCGACCATTGACTAAGCCCCCCCCCACAAGATCATAAGAGATCCTCCTTCACGATGGTTTATTGAGTAATTTTACTCTGGAAATATTTTTGCGTGCTAGTACTTCTAAAAACCATCTAGACCGTCTAAATTGAACAACTTTTCGCCATTCTTTCGCACTCATGGTTTGATATTGACGAGCATATTCCAGTCGTTTCTCTTTGTGCTTCATGGTTAACCTTGAACGATGAATTCTTTTCTTATGCTTTTTTTTCGTGATTTAAATGCCTTTTAATTGTTCTAGTACTGCAAGGAGCATCCACAAGAAATTTCAATATTTTTGATGTTGACGAAGTTTTCTTTTTTACTCTGCGAAAAATTCTTCTCTTGGATAGTGTTAATAATTTTTCTAGCCTGCCAGTCGGTTTTCTTGTTCCATATTTATTTGGACTTTTCAAGTAATTGCAGATAACAGTTTTACTGCATCCTAAGGCCTTCGAAATTTCTCTCTGAGATTTTCCAACTCTTTTCAGAGCTGTAATCTCACCTTTCTCAAATTCAGATAATTTAGTTCCTTTAGCCATTTATTGTTTTTAGTACTTTAAGTATTAAGTATATTGATAGACTTGATGCCTGTCATAAGCAAATATCTGGAGGTGCCCGTGGTGTAATGGTTATCGTCGCAGGAATTGGACACGGCGATACAAGTTCAAATCCTGGACGAGACTGATTGCATTTCACATAGCACTAATACCCTTGGGAAAGGTATGAATCCAATTATTCTCCCTCTAGCTATGGGTAAATAGTAGGACAGACTAGGTTCTTCAGCCTTGGTAAGGCAACTAGTCTAGGAGAAGGAAAACTCTGAATTCAAACCTGTTAAACTCCGCTTAAAAAATTGACCTTGTGTCATATCCTGCCCGAGCGGAGGGGTTGGGTAAATATGATAAGCAAATATCTGAGAACTATCACTAGACACCGATAGCCAAACAACTTAATCTCAGTGACGAGGTTAAAAAGGTACATGACAGCCATATTCTAATTAGAATAAGCTACGCCCTTGAAATAGTCTGCTAAAACAATTTCAGGTCTAATTTTTCAACGAATGATAATTTTATTGATTTGTGTCGTACGGAATACCATTTTTTGATCAGCAAAATTCTCGATATAATGAAGATAACCATGAAATTCTCGATATAATGGAAAGATTATGAAATACCAATCAGAACTTGTTCCCTCCTTTCGAAATACCAATATCATTATGGTCAGCAGTTTCAATGGAAACCCAAGGTTTTAAGGGTCCTCTAGTTCCAGTTTGAATACATTGAACAAAGACACTGGGGTGGGTGAAGTCTACGTGATGTAATGGCTAACTTGCGACATTGTACAAGGCGAGTTCAAACTCTAGTCACGCTATTACATTCACTTTCGGATCAATACCCTTGGGAAAGTCATGAACCTCCTAATCCCCGCCCGGTATTTATTAAATAGTATCATCGTTGTTCTTTTACCAGGATGGCTTTGGCATTAAATAATCCACGAAGGATGATATGCCATTAAACAAAGAAATTGAACCAAACTTATTTATCTATTCGTATATCTATCCCCCCCCGGCTACGAGTTAAATAATACCACTACTGTTCTTCTACAAGGATGGCTTTGGCATTAAATAACCCACGAAAGTTGGTATGATATTCGTATATTTATCGCTGCCTCCCACCAGACAGGACTTGACACCAGGTCAAAATCCCGAAGGCCGATTAAAGTGGAGATAAAAGGGAGGGGAAGGTCGGGAACGAGCCGAGACTCGAACCCTGCTGGTCTGTACTGCTCATCGACCCACTAAGTGCAATGTGGCTCTAATGAGACAAGCAGTTTCACGAATCCAAATTTGGATCCGGGCACGTATGACGGGTTATAGCTTAAATTAGACAGCAAAGTCTAGTGCTATACATAGGGGACAAAGGTTGCAGCACGCCCACCCGAAGATGACCCAACCTAAGTTGAGAGCCTTTCGGCCTCGAATCTGCCATTGTTTGATACCCCATCCGACACGAATGCCAGATGGTCCAGCCAAAAAGCCGGGGAAAAAACCCACGAAGGGTGATATGCCGTTAAACAAAGAAATTAAAAGACCCTCTTATCCCCCCAGCTATAGATTAAATTGTATCACGTTGTTCTTCTACAAGGATGGTTTTGGCATTAAATTACCAATGAAGGTTGATGTGCCATTAAACACTGAAAATAAACTAAACTTAGACAAACAGGGAATCTTGCCCAAATCTAGGACAAATGGAAAATATTTATAAATACATATTTATACGGTATTGTCTGATTTTATTTGGAGTTAGTCGATCTATCTATCTATCTATCTATCTATCCTGCTTGCTAGCTAGTTAGCTAAATCAGTTCATATGTATCTATCTATCTTACTATCTATCTCTCTATCACAGTACATACATACATACATACATACATATCTATCTATCTATCTATCCTGCTTGCTAGCTAGTTAGCTAAATCAGTTCATATCTATCTATCTATCTATCTATCTATCACAGTACATACATACATACATACATACATACATATCTATCTATCTATCTATCTATCTATCTATCTATCTATCCTGCTTGCTAGCTAAGTCAGTTCATATCTATCTATTTCTCTATCACAATACATACATACATAGATACATAGATACATACATACATATCTATCTATCTATCCTGCTTGCTAGCTAGCTAGCTAAATCAGTTCATATCTATCTATTTCTCTATCACAATACATACATACATACATACATACATACATATCTATCTATCTATCTATCTATCTATCTATCTATCTATCTATCTATCCCCACATGTATTAATAAACCAGACGAGACGATAATTCTGAACGTAACGTTTGAAGTCAGTTTTTCTTTCTCATTCATCATTTATTGGTTGGACAGATTTTCTCACGTTGATCGCAACATGAAAAATACCGGCATAAAAAAAGGTGACATTATTCCTCGTTCCATAAATGAAATCACTCCCCACTTCTCCAGTTGATTTTTGTTTTTTGTCATGAAAGAATAAGTAAATCGGGGTCAGATATTAATAGGGCAAGAGATAATTCCCAAGAACCGAATCCACTTTTTATCTCGGGACGAATATATACATATATATATAAGGTTGAAACTTTTAGCGAATTTCAAATCTTTTTTTCCCAATCGAAAAATAAAAACAAAACATTTACCCACTTCCCATGAAATCTAGCTTGTGTTGTTTAAGATTCACTTAAATGATGTGGCCTAAGATTGGTTAATTCTCCTATAAAGGCATGGTAGCTCGGAAGCATCTCTGTTATTCTTACAAGATAAGAACTCTTGAATTTGTTGTAGGGAGGATACAGGTTATAATTGATAACGATCCCATCAAATCAATCAGGTCATAGCCAGGGATATGAACAAGAGAAAAAACTCACTGCAAAGCTTTTGAACGAACTCAAACATCCCCGAACATGCTTTGGTTTTTCTCAGATGGGAAAAATTTCTGCCAGGATCAGATGATGAACTCATTGGCTTGTTGAAGATGTACTAGTATGGATTAAAAACAAAAACTCAGTTCACATCATGGTTTTTGATGCGGTCACTTGTGACGGTGACGTCATGCCTTCATTCATCTTCCAAAATGGTCTCACATTTAACGCAGCGGCCAACATCGAGAGACTTGAGGAAATAGACCTTTCCTAGTTTGAAAGGATGGTTGCTGGAAGACCCTACATCTGGAGACATGACTGCACCATGCCACAAAGGCAGGAGTACTCTGTGTTTGCTGCGACCACATCAATCGTAATATCTGACAGTTTAACTCCTAAGATTGCAATACCCTAGATTATTATGGGTGGAGCACGGTTGAAAGAGAGATCTACAAAACTCCGTGCAACACTATATATGAACTGAAGGTAAGGATAACAGCAGCATTTATCAATTTAAACAAGATCATCGGAAAAGCTTGTAGGAGATTCCAAAGTTGTCTGGTTGAAGCAAATGGTGATTTCTTGGAATAAATTTTATCTAGAGTATTTGAAGATATTTTTCAGTAATTTTTTAAAGCCTCATAGGATTCAGAGCTAAACCCATCATTGCGTATGTGCAGAAGCAACAAATTGCTGACGTAGCTTAGCTTAGTATGGCACAAGGCCAGAAGTATGGTGTATACCCAGTAAGAAACGACCTCACTGACAATGATCAGTTACTTCATCCTGATTCTAACTTTCATGATGCGTTAGTAATTTACTAAAGTTATTTTACTTGGGTACAAGAACAGAAGTATGGGGCACCCCGTGAGTATCGCACTCACTAACAATGGTCTGCTAGTTTAGCTTGGTCGCTGTTACTATTCGTAAAGTCCAATGCCAATGGTCTGGGAGACCGGGGTTCAATCCCAGGTCAAGTCATACCAAAGACTCAAAAATAGTTCTTGATCCTATTTACCAACCCCTCCGCTCGGGCAGGATATGACACAAGGTCATTTTTTTTCAGCGGGTTTTAACAGGTTTGAATTCAGAGTTTTCCTTCTCCTAGACTAGTTGCCTAACCAAGGCTGAAGAACCTAGTCTGTCCTACTATTTACCCATAGCTGGAGGGAGAATAATTGGATTCATACCTTTCCCAAGGGTATTAGTGCTATGTGAAATACAATCAGTCTCGTCAAGGATTTGAACTCATGTCGCCGTGTCCATTTCCTACGACGATAACCATTACACTACCTTGCCACCTTGATGCCACCTTGCTTAACCAGCACCATTATAAGGTGAAGATCAAGGATAAGGCGGAGCAATCCAGGGAATGGGGTAACGCCCTCCCCTACATCTCGGTGTAGTAACTATTGAAAAGGAAGCCTTCGAGTTGCCCTCGACTAAGGTCGCCAAATTTACTTACATACATACACATATACGTACGCAAAAACACAAACACACAAACATATATATATATATATACAAACAAGTACACTCAGTAAAATGGGGTACCCTGTGAGAATCGAATGGTCAGCTGGTGTAGCTCGTTCGCAGTTACTGTTCACGAAGCCCAAGGGGGTGTCCTCGTGGTGTAATGGTTAAAGCGATGGACTGCGGAATCGTAGTAAGCGAGTTCGTACTCCAGTCGCGCTATTATGTTCACTTTCGGGCAAATACCCCTGGGAAAGGTATGAACCCCCTTATCCTCCCAGCTATGGGTTAAATAGTACCACTACTGTTCTTCTAGGAGAATGGCTTTGGCATTAAATAACCTAAAAAGAGTTGATATGCCATTAAACTAAGAAACCAAACCAAACCAAACCAAACGAAGCCCAAGTAAGTTACTCAGGTTATCTAAGTTTGGCACAAGGACTGAAGTATGGGGCACCCCGTGAGTACTGAACTCATTAACAAAGGTCTACTAGTTTATTTCGTAAAGCTCCAGTATTTGATCTCCTTACGTAAACATGTACATACACATAGATGCAAACACACACACACACACACACACACACACACACACACACACACACACACACACACACATATATATATATATACACACACAAGTACACACAAACACACACGCATACAAGTACACACAGAGATGGCAGAGATGGTGTACTCACAGAACAACAGTTGGTAGTTGTATGCCAGTATTATGGGGCGCTCAGTGAGAAACAAGCTTACTAACAACGATCTGTTAGTTTAGCTCCTTAACCATTACACTGTGTGTGAACCCTGGAAGCTTTCTGGAGTTAAAATTATTTCCTAGAAATTTCCGAGAGGTGTTTCGAATGTAGAGGCTGCTATTAATTTCGACATAAACTGCTGCTAAGACAAAGACCAACGTTGTCACACCAATTGAAAAAAAAATCAACAGATACGCAATCGATTGGTCAAAAGAAAAAAACCACCGTAAATTGCTGCTAAGCTACAAGTACAAAAAGTGCTCAATACTAAGTAGAGCAAAATAGTTACAAAAATAACGAAATAATTTTTGTAACTATATATATATATAGGTATTATGAATTATTTTATACATAAGATCTGAAGAAGTCCTGTTATTTTTGGTGTTTTTGATTTATATCAAAACCCATAACCGGGTGGAAATAAATTTATAATCCTAATGTGACCGGTTTTTATTTTTTCTTAAATAATATATATATATGTATATTGTGTGTGTGGGTGAGTTCATATATATATATATATATACACCCGGATTATATAAGTGCGAATGTGTAGTTTATATATATATATATATATATATATATAAAGCTGTTCACATGAGTACAGTAATATGCTTCGACTAGTACTTTATCAACCTTAATGTTCATGTATTAAATTCTCTGAATACCTTGAAGGCAAGCTGGCGAAAGTTTCTACCTTCCACACGGGGCGTATCTAGTCATATATCTGAGTGTATACGTTTTCTTAATTTTTTTTTTTTTTTTAGCTGCACTGTTCGGCTGATCGACTTGTAAAAGATGCTTTCCTCTTGTCTTGCACTCCAAGGACGATAACAGCTTTAATTTCAACAGGATATAGTCAGTTCAGAGACTAATTACGTTTTCGGTAATATTATTCTTGGATTCTTCTAGTCAACAAGAAAAATATGCTTGTTAGAAGGCCAATGCTAGATAGATAGATAGATAGATAGAAACAGACTGAGACAGATAGATATTAACGGACGAAATGACGCGAGTGGATTTTGAGCTCGTCTACTCCGATATCGCAGTTCAACTGTGGGCACCACCCAACGGAAAGATGTGAACAGACGAAGATAGATGGATAGAGATGATCAGACTAATAGATAGATAGATAGATAGATGGATAGAGATGATCAGACTAATAGATAGATAAATAGATATGAATAGGCTAAGATATACAGAAATATCTATCTATCTATCTGAGAGCATAATTATCTATTTCCTGATTTACTTCCATATCTATCTATCTATCTATCTATCTATCACAGATTGTCTCTGTATCTTTCAGTCCATTAGTCTAATCTATCTAGCTAGCTAGCTATCAGTCGAGTCGTATCTATCTATCTATCTATCTATCTATCTATCTCAGTGCATACATATCTATCTATCTATCTATTTGAGAGCATACTTACCTATTTCCTTATTTACTTCCGTATCTATCTATCTACCTATCTATCTATCACAGATTATCTCTGTATCTTTCAGTCCATTAGTCTATTCATATTTATATATCTATCTATCTAGCGAGCTAGCTATCAGTCGAAACATATCTATCTATCTATCTATCTATCTATCTATCTATCTATCTAAGAGTATACTTATCTATTTCCTTATTCACTTCCATATCTATCAATCTATCTATCTATCTATCTATCGTTTAATGTTTCATTTTAATTAGATGGTTGGACTTGGTGCTTTCTAACATGCAATTCAAGTCTAAATAAAGACCCACCTGCATATTATTATTCTCAATTGACACTCTTGCAAGTAATTTGTTTTTTGCAGAACGAAACGTTGTATATCTGCACTTAATTGATCCCTTCTCACCCTTCTCACAAACAATGACACCGCATAGCTGGATGACCTTGCCTCATCTACCCTATTATACTGACCTGGAACTTCCAGACATTTATCACCCAATTGCATCCTTTGCAGAAGATCACCCGCTACTTAAACGGGTGTCTGCTAAAGGATATGACACAAGATCAATTTTTCTGTTAGCGGAATTTAACAGATTTGAATACATAGTTTTCTTTCTCTTAGGCTGGTTGCCTTAACAAAGCTTAAGGACCTAGGCTGCCCGATATTTTACCTATAGCCAGAAAGGGAAGAGGTGTATTCATGCCTTTCCCAAGGGCATCTGTGGAAAATGAAATCCATGTCTAGGATTTGAACTGCCGTGTCTAGGATTTGAACTCAGGTCATCGACTCCATTTTTTTTATGTCGATAACCGTTAACCTAAAGCGTTTATGTGGTGTTCTGTGAATGATATGAACCTGTGTCCGGTGGTGAGTGTCCCGTTCTAGAGCTCTGGGGAGTGTGAGGTACCTTTCAGTTACCATTACTCCCAGGTCCACTTTGAGCCTGGGTAGTACTCTTTATTACTGTCCCAGCCATGCCTCAAATTGATCTGTTTAAATATTATTTGTATTTAATAGGAATACTTGAAACCATATTACGGTTTACAAAATATCTATTTAAGAATAGTTAAACTATAATTGCTTACAATTATTGAATAATTAAAAAATTAATTAATTATTAAAAATAATAATAATTATTATTAGCTCCTTGAAACCATAGAATGGCTTACAAATTATTGATGTTTGATCGGAATACTTGAAACCATATAACTGTGAGTCAGCAAATGAACTTCATTAAATAGAAATAGTCACTTTAAACCATATATTTCCAAATAAGTTGTTAGTATTAGATAGGAATACTTAAAACCATTTAACCGTGTGCAATCAAACGATTAATATTAAATAGAATTATTAGTGTTTGATAGGAATACTTGAAACCATTTAACAGTGTGCAAACAAATGATTAATATTAAATAGAATTATTAATGTTAGATAGGAATACTTGAAACCATTTAACTGTGTGCAAACAAATGATTAATATTAAATAGAATTATTAGTGTTAGATAGGAATACTTGAAACCATTTAACTGTGTGCAAACAAATGATTAGTATTAAATAGAATTATTAGTGCTAGATAGGAATACTTGAAACCATTTAACTGTGCCAATAAGTAATTATATTCAGATTTTTAAAAAATGTGCAATTGAAAAATAATCATTGTAAAGAAAGGTTGAAAATATAGTTATGGTTATAATACGTAGAAATGAACCAATTTTGGCATTAGATAACCCATAAGGAATTGATATGACCTTGGAGAAATTCTTTTTAGGCATTTTTGTCATTGGATCTAAAGTGAGGGATCATTTTCTTTTACAATCAAGACGGAAATTGATCCCCACATTAGATCCCTTTCTTTTTTATAATCAGGTATATTCTAGGGGGAATCTCCGAAGCGTAATGGCTAACGTGCTGTACTGCGACATATTAGTAAGCGAGTTCGAACTCCACTTGCGTTATTACGTTCACTTTCGGACTAATGCCCTAAGGAAAGGCATGAACCTCCGTATTTTTACAGGCAATGAGTTAAATAGTACCGCTATTGTTTTTAATAGGGAGGGTTTCAGCATTAAATAATTCACGAAGGTTGATATGCCTTTTAACAAAGAACTCCCCCATCCCCCCCAAAAAAAAGCATCAGGTATATTTTGGAATTGTTTAGGAATAATTTAACAGAACGCTGGAAAAAAAATGACGATTGCAATCATACATTTACAACATGAGTATATTGTTGTATGTTGACCCTTGACCGAGCCGTCAATCAGAGACACACCTGTGTTGGTGGGCGGAAACCGTTACTTGATTTATAGGAATTTGTGGACGTTATGAAATAATATATGCAGATGTCTACTTGTCAGTTGGAGTCAGTAGGGGCTTAAGTCAGAGCCAGCTGGTAGTCACAGGGCTTCCGATTAAGTACCCCGGCTGTGAAGCAGAAGAAGTGCTTTGTGGGGTTTTGAAGATAACAAAAATAGCATGGTATAGTCAAGAGAAGAAGTTATGGGTCAATATAGCAACCTGTCTTTGCCTCTGTCTGTCGGTCAGTCTCTTATACACCACAGAAGCTTTGACCCGAAGAAGAATAAAGAGAGATATGTTTTTTTTATAAAGAAGTGTTATCCTTTTTCTCTCATCAAACCATACAACACTATTTCGGCATTAGATACCTCACAAGGCATTGATACGCCGTTTAACGAATAAACCAAACCAAATCAATAAAAATATACCAATTTATGAATTGATAGTCTGACAACGTTATTGAGCTTATTTCTTGATAAAGCAGCCTCGGGTTTTCATCTGTTTGGACAACAAATAGAATACTCATAAGACTGTAGCTCTCCAATAATGATGAGGTGAAAGAAGCAACTGGCAGTCTATCTATCTATCTATCTATCCAAGTGTTTGCATACATACATACGTGGTGCATTCAATAGGTTTCCAGACTTTTTTTTTGTACAGGCATTTAAAATTGTCAGAGATTCTTGAAAATTCAGTATGTTATTGCTATACATCTTATGAGATGACTAATTTTTATGATTTCAGGTTCAAATGAATAGCTACAGCAGCAATTGGAACACACCCTACTAAAGCCTGATTGTTACAGCTGCTGAATAGCAAAAATGCAATCTGACACAAGAAGAACGATATGCAATAAAGTTCTGTTTTAAACTTGGAAAAAAATGCCACAGAAATGTATGGAATACTTCAGACTGCTTTTCGACCATCTTGTATGAATCGAGCATCAGTTTTCATCTGGCATACGAGATTCAAGGAAAGCACGGAGTCTGTGAGGGATGATGAGAGGTGTGGGAAGAGTAAGGAAGTCAGTACACCAGAGTTGATTGACCAAAGGGTTAGGGTTAGGGTTACTACGTTGAGGTTTTAAGGGAGTTCAGGAAGAGATTCCGTCGGAAGAAGTCAGCACTAATCAAATCGGGTCAGTGGCATTTCCACCAGGACAATGCACCAGTCCACAACTCCATCCTTGTCACAGACTATTTGACCAAGTTGGGCATCAACACAGTTCCTTACCCTTCCTATAGTCCACTCCTTACTCCTTGTGACTTTTGGTTATTCCCTAAGCTCAGAGGCTGTCGTTATGAGACAACTGAGGAGATGAAAGAGGCTGTGACGAAAGTCATTGACACGCCCACACAAGAGGACTTCCATGGGGCGTCCTAGAAGATGTTGGAACGGTACAACAAGTGCATTGCAGCCGGAAGAGATTACTTCGAAAGTGACTAGAGTTTCATGTGTGTACTATCAATAAAAGTGCCCATACGAAAGAAGTCTGGAAACTTATTTAATGATCCTCGTACATACATACGTATCTATCTATCTATCTATCTCCTCGTTCGAACCTGGGATATCCTGACTGAGAGAGGAAAGAGACAAAATCTACAAGTAGATTTGGTATCCTTAGTCTTTTGAGTTCATTGCAGTAAGAGATAAATGCTTCTACTGTTAAATTTGTTGTAATTTAAAGAAGAGTAGACATTACTTTTCGACCCGAGGAGTGCTGAAAAAAATATATATTGCTGTACTAAGCTAAACATAGGAAACGTTATTTATTTGGACAAAAGGAAGTTTTATACTGTCTTATACTATCTATCTATCTTTGTTCATATATATATATATATATATATATATATATATATATATATATATATATATATATATGTCAACTTGCTCATATCTATCTATCTATTTATTAATATCTCCATTCATATTGTCCTCTCTTTCTCTTTCTCTCTCTCTCTCTCTCTCTCTCTCTCTCTCTCTCTATTTGTCTGTCAGTTTGCATCTATCTATCTATCTATCTCCATTTATATATTCCTCTCTCTCTCTATATATATATATTTGTCTGTCTGTTTGAATCTATCTATCTATCTGTCTATCTATCTATCACCGTTCATATATTCCCCCCCTCTCTCTATCTCTCTATCTATCTATCTCCGTTCATATATTCCCCCCTCTCTCTCTCTCTCCTTCTCTCTCTCTCTCTCTCTCTCTCTCAGTGAGCTTAGGGAATAACCAAAAGTCACAGGGAGCAAGGTCTGAACTATAGAGATGGTGAGGAATTGTCTTGATGCTCATCTTGGTCAACTAGTCTGTGACAAGGATGGAGTTGTGGACTGGTGTATTGTCCTGGTGGAAATGCCACTAACCCGATTTGAAGTGTGCTGGCCTCTTCTGACGGAATCTCTGGCTGAACTCCCTTAAAACCTCAACATAGTAACCCTAACCCTAACCCTTTGGCCAATCAACTCTGGTGTACTGACTTCCTTACTCCGCTCAAACCTCTCATCATCCCTCACAGACTCCCTGCCTTCCTTGAATCTCTTATGCCACATAAAAACTGATGCTCGATTAATGCAAGATGGTCGAAAAGCAGTCCGAAGCATTCCATATGTTTCTGTGACATTTTTTCCAAGTTTAAAACAGAATTTTATTGCATATCATTCTTCTAAAGTGTCCTGACGTCCAGATTGCATTTTTGAAATTCACCAGCTGTGACAATCAGGCTTTAGTAGGGTGTATTCCAATTGCTGCTGTAGGTGTTCATTTGAAGCTGAAATAATAAAAGTTGGCCAGTCATCTCATAAGATGTATAGCAATAACATAAGGAATTATCAAGAGTCTATGACAATTTTAAAGGCCCATACGAAAAAAGTCTGGAAACTTATCGTATGCACTTCGTATAAATGAGCCATGTTTGTTTTGATATGTACGTGTCGAACTCGGAAATAATTGGTCATTGGACATTTAAATAACGCATAATAAGGAATAGTACATTTACTTTTTGATTTTTACTGATTAATTGATATAATTCAATAACTAAAAATCAATCGATTTGGTAACTTAGGCTTGTTTAAAAATGTTATTTACCAAATGTATTTACAAACCCTATATATCTAATATATTTGTATAGAGAGGATTTGGCATCAAATAACCAACAATGGCTGATATGCCATAAAATCTAACCAAACCAAATCCTATATATCTAATATATATGTATAAGGAGGATTTGGCATTAAATAACCTACAATGGTTGATATGCCATAAAACCCAACCAAACCAAATCCTATATATCTAATATATATGTATAAAGAGGATTTGGCATTAAATAACCTACAATGGTTGATATGCCATAAAACCCAACCAAACCAAATCCTATATATCTAATATATATGTATAAAGAGGATTTGGCATTAAATAACCTACAATGGTTGATATGCCATAAAACCCAACCAAACCAAATCCTATATATCAATATATATGTATAAAGAGGATTTGGCATTAAATAACCTACAATGGTTGATATGCCATAAACCCCACCCAAACCAAATCATATATATTTAGTATATATGTATAAAGAGGATTTGGCATTAAATAACCTACAATGGTTGATAAAACCCAATCAAACCAAACTTGACTCATAGATGAGACCCTAACATATATTACCACACCGAATCGGCGCAGACCAGGTAGTAATGGCAATGAAGGTGTACTTCACCAATTGGAGGTGCCCGTGGTGTAATGGTTATCGACGTAGGAAATGGACACGGCGACACGAGTTCAAATTCTGGACGTGGCTGATTGCGTTTCATATAGCCCTAATACCCTTGGGAAAGGTATGAATCCAATTATTCTCTCTCCAGCTATGGGTAAATAGTAGGGCAGACTGTGTTCTTCAAACTTGGTGAGGCAACTAGTCAAGGAGAAGGAAAACTCTGAATTCAAACCTGTTAAACTCCGCTTAAAAATTGACCCTGTGTCATATCCTGCCCGAGTGGAGGAGTTGGGTAAATAGGGGTACTTCACACTCTCCAGACCCTTCAAAACTGGAGGTAACCAATCAGATGCGGTTTATTGTCACCTTTTTTTTTGGTGGGGTGGGGACTAATACAACGGCAAGGGACACAGCATATTTTAATCCCACCACAAGGTTGAGTAATTAAATTTGTCAAACTTAACCATGAAAATACTCCATATAAATTTTGCATCTAATACAAAATACAAAATAAATTATTTATAATATAATATGCTATGCGTATTATTTGAGTTGTACTATTTGGGAGAAATAATCTCAGAAAAAGAGTACAACGTAATTTTGACACATGATTTGGGTTTCTTTGTTTAATGGCATATAAACCTTTGTGGGTTATCTAATGCCAAAGCCATCCATGTAGAAGAATGGCAGTAGTACTATTTAGCCCGTGACTGAGAGGATATAGGAGGTCTATACCTTTCCCAAGGGTATTCGTGCAAAAGTGAACATATTATAGTTTGGTTCCTTTGTTTAATGGCAGATCAACCTTTGTGGGTTATCTAAAGCCAAAGCCATTCTTAGAAGAATAGCAGTCGTACTATGTAGCCCGTGGCTGAGAGGATAAAGAGGTCCATACCATTCCCAAGGGTATTAGAGTAAAAATGATTTTATAATAAATTGATTTCTTTATTTAATGGCATATCAACCTTCGTGGGTTATCTAATGCCAAAACCATCCTCAGAGAAGAATAGCAGTAGTACAATTAAATCCGTGGTTGTGAGGATAAAGAGATCCATACCTTTCCCAAGGGTACGAAAGGGAACTTATTATAAATTGGTTTCTTTGTTTAATGGCATATCAACCTTTGCAGGTTATCTAATGCCAAAGCCATCCTTGTTGTAGAACAGTTGTGGTACAATTTAATCCTGAACTAGGGAATAAAAAGGTTTATACCCTTCTTGGGGGAATTAGTTTGAAAATGACCATAATAGCGCGACTGGAGTTCGAACAATCTTACTATGATGTCGCGATTCAGAATGTTCGCCTCTACGTCACAGAGACTCCCGCTTCAGGCATAAGATAAAAAAGGGTGTGTGATGGAAAAAAAACGATAATGATTGAGAGACATTGGTCTGGAAGAAAATGGAAAATAGTAACCGGGTATCACTTTCTATCCGAGGTAGACTAAAACTGTTCGTATCCACCCACAAATCCAGACAGTCCTTGGGTTACATCTTGCAGCCGAATCTTAGGAAGATATTTTTACACATAAGAAGTAAGCAAATACATGATCATACAAGCGGATAATCATTTACCCTCTATTTCCAGCATAAACTGAAGAATTGGCCAGGGTTGCTCCGAAAGTGATGCCTTCTATTTTATTACGTTGTCTCAAAAACTCAAAGGCGAGTGTTGATGGTATGGTAGTAGATGTAAAACCTTCTCACCATTAACCCATGCTTATTATTTGTTTCAGTTTCAGTTTCTTTGTTTAATGACATATCAACCTTCATGGGTTATTTAATGCCAAAGCCATCTTAGTTGAAGAATTGTTGTGGTACTATTTAATCTATGGCTGGGGATAAGGGAATTCTTTGGTTTCTTAGTTTTATGGCATATCAACCTTCATAGGTTATTTAATGCCAAAACCATCCTTGTAGAAGAACAGCAGTGATAGTATGTAATCTATAGCTGGGGGAATAAGGGGGTTATTTGGTTTCTTTGTTTAATGACATACCTACTTTTGTGGGCTATTTAAAGCCAAGTCCACTCTTGTAGAAGAACAGTAGTGATACTATTTAATTTATAGCTGGAGGGATAAGAGGTTTTTGGGGTTTTTTTAATGGCATAACAACCTCTGTGGGTTATTTAATGACAAGGCCATCCTTGTAAAAGAATAGTCGTGGTACTATAGGTAGGTGGTTTATACCACTGGGGGGGAATTGGTTCAAAAGTGAATGTAGTAGCGTGACTGGAGTTCGAACTCGCTAACTAGTGTCACACTATACCACATGGATTTTTATTTGTCATCTTGCAGAAAGCAGCTGAGCGGTAATTTGGTAATATGGCGTCCGGCATGAAAGCAGAGTATTGTATCGTCGTTAGTAGCTGGAAGGACAATGGTTGGATGCGTACCTTTTCAGAGTGTATTAGGGCAATGCGAAATGCAAAGGGCCTAGGATTTGAACTCTGGTCGCTGTGTCGGCAATAACCATTACACCTCGGGCATCTATCGTATATATATATATATATATATATGTAAACGAATAGTTTGTCAGTAACATTTTAAACAAGTCAGATCTCATTTGTTTGTAGACATTGAAATACTTTCAAGTAATCCTATCTAACACTAATAATTTCATTAGCACATAGTTGAATGG
The DNA here is from genome assembly GCA_963585895.1 of Sepioteuthis lessoniana. Taxonomy (NCBI): domain Eukaryota; kingdom Metazoa; phylum Mollusca; class Cephalopoda; order Myopsida; family Loliginidae; genus Sepioteuthis; species Sepioteuthis lessoniana. The sequence continues at coordinate 38,938,685 of OY757944.1, read as the reverse complement.
TTTCAAGTATTGCTATCTAACACTAATAACTTTATTTGCACACAGTTGAATGATTTCAAGTATTTCTATCAAACAGTAATAACTTTATTTGTAGACAGTTGAATGGTTTCAAGTATTACTATCTAACACTAATAATTTTATTTGCACACAGTTGAATGGTTTCAAGTATTGCTATCTAACACTAATAATTTTATTTGCACACAGTTGAATGGTTTCAAGTATTGCAATCAAACACTAATAACTTTATTTGCACTCAGTTGAATGATTTCAAGTATTGCTATCTAACACTAATAATTTTATTCAGCATTATCAATTCGTTTGCATATTGCTAAATGATTTAAAATATTGTTATCTAACACAAACATTCCCATTAAACACCAATTGTACACAGTTAAATAATTAAACAAATTTAATTGACCCATAGATGGGACCCTTATGGGTACTACCATTCTGGGTCAAAGTGGACCTGAGAGTAATAACAATGAAAGGGTACTTCATATTCGTAACTTTCCAGGAATCGAGTCTCATCATCAGATAGTTTAGTGTCACACCCAGATCTGTTTAAAAACGGTTTGTATTCGATAGGACCTTGCGCAAAATAAGTAATGTCTTGATTGTTATTTTTTGTTTAATGACATATTAACCTTTGTGGTTTATTTAATTCCAAAGCCATCCTTGTAGAATAAAAGTAGTGGTATTATTTAACTCATAGCTGGGAAATAAGGAGGTTCATGCCTTTCTCAAGGGTGTTAATTCGAAAGTGAATGTAATAGCGCCACTAGAGTTCGAACTCGAATACTACGTTGGTACAGTCCATCACGTTAACCACAATGCCACGGAAACTACCCTTAACCTCTTGAGAAAGAGTTGTACAAAAATGCAAAGGTTTTCAGTGTTAGTGACGGTGACCCGAGTTCAAATCCTGGATGGAGCTGTTTGAATTTCATATGCCGTTAATACTTAATGGAAAGGTATGAATCCCATTATTCTCATCCAACTCGGTGAAAATAGTAAAGGCAGGCTGGATTCTTTAATCCTGGAATGGAAAACAGTCTAGGAGAAGAAAAACTCTGAATTGGCCGCGTGTTGCATCCAACTCGTGCAGGGGTGTAGGTAGATACATACACCGAGAATGTACATATAAATGTACAATGAATGCGTTTCTCTAACTTCTCGGGATAAAATAACCTTTGACGGGTTGACATGCCGTTATAATCAATAAGGCCGGAGGACATATCTCCCGAAACGTTGTGGAAATAATAATAAAGATGAAGACAATAGTCCGAAAACCCTTAATGATAAAAAAAAAACTGATTCACATTATTCGTTATATTTACAACGTTTCGACCGTTCTATCCTATTTCATTTATCATATTTACATACCCCTCCGTTTGGGCAGGATATGACCCAAGGTCAATTTTAAGGCGGAGATTAACAGGTTTGAATTCAGAGTTTTCCTTCTCCTAGACTAGTTGCCTCACCAAGGCCGAAGAACCTAGTCTGCCCTACTATTTACCCATAGCTGGAGGGAGAATAATTGGATTCATAATTGGTATTAGTGCTATGTGAAATGCAATCAGTCAGGTCCAGGATTTGAACTCGTGTCGCCATGTCCATATCCTGCGACGATAACCTTCTATTTCATTTATCCTTTGTCGTAGTGGTTGACCTTAATTGGTGAATTGACCGATACGAGAGGAATAAAAACAATCTAAAAACAAGATTCGGTTCGAAATTCCCTGAAGGATACCGACTGCTTCAAAAGACATCTGAAGAAGAGCACAGCGGTCGAAACATTGTGAAAGTGGTAATCACTAGTCCGAGATGTATAAATAGCATAAATAATAATGTGTTACCACAGAAATTTTGACCATGAGCTTGATTCTCACAGGGTGCCCTATAATTCCTCACCATAGAAATTTAGACCGGTAACCTAAGCTTAATAAATTAAAAGATTACTCGAAGGGTGCAGTAGTTAGCAACCGCGTCTCGCAGACTATTATTAATGAATTCGATTCTCACTGAGTGTCCTATAGTTCTGGCCTTGTTACTATCTCTGTTACTACCGAGAAGTGAGTTCGATCCTCACTTGTAGCGGAGCTACGGCTTTAATAGTAAGTTAGGCTAACTTGGCAATTGTTTGTGAGCTCGAATCTCACAAGGTGCCCTTGGCCTCGTACCAAAGTAAGATAAGCTTAATGAAGAGACTATGACTGACGGTCGATTGTCATGAGGTGCTCCATACTGCTGGCCTTCTACCAAAATTAGTTAATAAAATTCTTTACGGGCTTCTCGCATCATGTATGGTTAACGAGCTAGACTGGCAGAATATTACTTGGTTCCCACTTGATGTTCTACATTTTTGGCCTTGTACCAAACTTATGCGTAATAAAGTGATTACTATTGGGTTTTGAGTTTGATTCCCACAAGGTCCTCCATTCTTTTGACCTTGTGCCAAACCTAGGCTTAATAAATTATTTTATCAACAGAATTATTCTACTCCCGTTCCGTTCCAATTAAACTGTAATATAAAATCTTTATCGCCACAAAATTCCATAAGATTTTTTGGCAAAAGTAGAAAGAAAGAGTTACCTTTTTTCCTAACGTGTTAAAATATCTAAAGTGAAATGTTTCCGGTGCCTCGGGGATCACGTTCGAATCTGGATCGTTTCCAATGTAGTCGAATAGCGTTTGGATCAACGTTTTGTTTGTTTATTTGTTTGTTTTATTGATAAAATAACTCTGTCAAATATTTTTTTTTCATTTATCTATTGTGTGAGGAAAAGAGTTATTCATGTTCCAAACAGCTGTTTCTCTGTTTGGTTTATCAAATAAATCCTGCTTTTTTATTTTTCTTCTTTATTTTTGAGTGTTTTTCTTTCTTTCATATATATAGTGTTTTTTCTTTCTTTCTTTCTTCTTCTTCTTCTTCTTCTTCTTCTTCTTCTTCTTCTTCTTCTTCTTCTTCTTCGTCTTCGTCTTCTATATATATATAAGTAAAGTAGGCGACCATAGTCGAGGGTGACCAGAAGGCTCCCTTTTCGATAGCTACTACACTAAGGTGTTGGGGAAGGCACTGCCTCTTTCCCTTGATTGCTCCACTTTACCCTTGATCCTTACCTTATAATGCTGAGTGTTAGGCAAGGTAGCATCAAGTACCATTTTTTGAGTCTTTGGTATGACTCGACCTGGGATTGAATCCAGGTCTACCGGGTCATTGGCGAACATTCAAATATGAGTTGGGAATGATTCAATTTGAGAATATATTAGAGGATTCTTATAAATCTCCAGGAGTGCTCAATGTATGATAATAAATGTATAAACTTATTGATTTAATACCGAGCAAATTCATATAATTGTAAAAGAGCAACCAATTTTATAATTATATATATATATATATATATATATATATATTTGCGTGTATATGTATGTGTGTGTGTGTGTGCCAATCAAGGATGTAACACAAGATCAATTTAAAAGCGGAATTTAATAGGTTTCGATTAAATCAAGACTCATGCATGACCCCGAATGTAAAAAGACTCCATGTCAAATTCGGGGTCAGGACTGGATAAAAACTGCTCGATTCTATCGCCGAAAATTAGTTCCCTTTATTTCCTTGTTTGATAACAGCTCGACGTCAAGTAACTGTTCTTAATTTATTAACACAATAGAAAGAAATAGTTAAAATATCTAACTATTTCGTTGTAAACATAATGTATGTATTTACCCAACCGCTCCACCTCGAACAAGGTTCGACACAAGGCTCGTTTTTAAGTGAACTATAACTGGTTTGATTCGGATTGGGTTTCTTTGTGTTATGGGTTATTTAATGCCAAAGTTACCCCTGTAGACGAAGAGAAGTGATTCTAATCAATCCATAGCTGTAAGGATTGAAGAGTTCATGCCTTTTGACTAGGGTTTTTCCGGGTCATTGGCCTAATGGGTCGAGTGTTCGCCAATGGTCTGGGAAACCGGGGTTCAATCCCAGGTTGAGTCATACCAAAGACTCAAAAAATGGTACTTGATGCCACCTTTCTTAGCACTCAGTACTATAAGATGAGGATCAATGGTAAAGTGGAGCGATCCTGGGAATGGAGTTGTACCTTCTCCTACACCTCGGTGTAGTAGCTATTGAAAAAGAAGCCTTTGGGTCAACCTCAACTAAGGTCACCAACTTTACTTATTAGTTCGAATGGATTCGAATTCGCTTGCCTCGAGGCCGAAGTCCAGCACGCTAGCCTCTGTAATACGGGAAGTCCCACTATAAATTTTTTGAATTAAGAGTTTTCCTTTTTCCTAAACTGGCTGCCACACTAAGTTTTAAAAAATCAAATCTGCCCAAGTATTTACCCATACTTACGAAATAAAAGCTTGAGGAACGACCCGGTGGCAATTTTTTTTTTCGAAGTAAAAGCAATCAAAAAGCAATTTTTCTTGTGAAATAAAATCTACAATTACAACCACTTGGGATTTATATTTGTGAATAAAAGCAACCGATTGGGAATTGAATTTGTGGAATAAAAGCAACCATTAGGCAAAAAATAAAACGACCAATTGGCAATTTCATTTTTAAAAGCAACAATAGTAACCAATAGGCGATTTTGTTTGCCTAATAAAAGTTACAGTAGTAACCAATTGGCAATTTTATTTGCGTGATAATAGCAACAATAGTAACCAATAGGCGATTTTGTTTGCCTAATAAAAGTTACAGTAGCAACCGATTGGCAATTTCATTTGCGTGATAATAGCAACAATAGTAACCAATAGGCGATTTTGTTTGCCTAATAAAAGTTACAGCAGCAACTAATTGGCAATTTCATTTGCGTGATAATAGCAACAATAGAAACCAATAGGCGATTTTGTTTGCCTAATAAAAGTTACAGCAGCAACCAATTGGCAATTTCATTTGCGTGATAATAGCAACAATAGTAACCAATAGGCGATTTTGTTTGCCTAATAAAAGTTACAGCAGCAACCAATTGGCAATTTTATTTGCGTGATAATAGCAACAATAGTAACCAATAGGCGATTTTGTTTGCCTGATAAAAGTTACAGCAGCAACCAATTGGCAATTTTATTTGCGTGATAATCGCAACAATAGCAACGAATAAGCACGAAATCCTTGGTGATTTACTTGGCGAAATACGTGCGAACTTATCGTTGTGGAATTGTTAGCTAACTTAACACGAAGAGTTGCAACAACCTTCCTTTTCCGACTTCCCGTAACCTTCACCTTTTATGTGTGTGTGCGTGTGTGTCTACACGTGGATAAATGAAGTGTAATGGGTTTGATGTGGTTTGCCTTGGTGTTTCTTCTCTATCTCTCTTTCTCGTTCTTTTTGTTTTTCCTCTTCTTCTCACTCCTCCCAACCGTCCTACCTTCCTTCCAATCTCAGCACCTACCCACCTATTTCCTTAAAACCTTGCTCTCTACGCACACCCTGTTCACAACTCTCTTCTGTCTCAGTTTTCCTAAGAGCATAACCAACAGGTTAGAGAAACCTTATGATTTACTAGAGCGTAATGTAAACAACTTTAGACAACAGAGTTTAGACTCAACCAGAAAGAAAGAAAGAACAAGGGGAGCAAAAAAAGAAAGAAAGAAAGAAAGAAAGAAAGAACAAGGGGAGCAAAAAAAAAGAAAGAAAGAAAGAAAGAACAAGGGGAGCAAAAAAAGAAAGAAAGAAAGAAAGAACAAGGGGGAGCAAAAAAAGAAAGAAAGAAAGAACAAGGGGAGCAAAAAAAAAAAGAAAGAAAGAAAGAAAGAACAAGGGGAGCAAAAAAAAAAGAAAGAAAGAAAGAAAGAAAGAAAGAAAGAAAGAACAAGGGGAGCAAAAAAAGAAAGAAAGAAAGAAAGAACAAGGGGAGCAAAAAAAGAAAGAAAGAAAGAACAAGGAGAGCAAAAAAAAAAAAGAAAGAAAGAAAGAAAGAAAGAACAAGGGGAGCAAAAAAAAAAAGAAAGAAAGAAAGAAAGAAAGAAAGAACAAGGGGAGCAAAAAAAGAAAGAAAAAAAGAAAGAACAAGGGGAGCAAAAAAAAAAAAAGAAAGAAAGATAGAAAGAAAGAACAAGGGGAGCAAAAAAGAAAGAAAGAAAGAAAGAAAGAACAAGGGGAGCAAAAAAAAAAGAAAGAAAGAAAGAAAGAAAGAACAAGGGGAGCAAAAAAATAAATAAAGAAAGAAAGAACAAGGGGAGCAAAAAAAAAAGAAAGAAAGAAAGAAAGAACAAGGGGAGCAAAAAAAAAGAAAGAAAGAAAGAAAGAAAGAAAGAACAAGGGGAGCAAAAAAAAAAAGAAAGAAAGAAAGAAAGAAAGAAAGAACAAGGGGAGCAAAAAAAAAAAGAAAGAAAGAAAGAACAAGGGGAGCAAAGAAAAAAAGAAAGAAAGAAAGAAAGAAAGAAAGAAAGAACAAGGGGAGCAAAAAAAGAAAGAAAGAAAGAACAAGGGGAGCAAAAAAAAAAAGAAAGAAAGAAAGAAAGAACAAGGGGAGCAAAAAAAAAGAAAGAAAGAAAGAACAAGTGGAGCAAAAAAGAAAGAAAGAAAGAAAGAAAGAACAAGGGGAGCAAAAAAAGAAAGAAAGAAAGAAAGAAAGAACAAGGGGAGCAAAAAAGAAAGAAAGAAAGAAAGAACAAGGGGAGCAAAAAAAGAAAGAAAGAAAGAAAGAAAGAACAAGGGGAGCAAAAAAGAAAGAAAGAAAGAAAGAACAAGGGGAGCAAAAAAAGAAAGAAAGAAAGAACAAGGGGAGCAAAAAAAGAAAGAAAGAAAGAAAGAAAGAAAGAACAAGGGGAGCAAAAACAGAAAGAAAGAAAGAAAGAACAAGGGGAGCAAAAAAAGAAAGAAAGAAAGAAAGAACAAGGGGAGCAAAAAAAAAGAAAGAAAGAAAGAACAAGGGGAGCAAAAAAAAGAAAGCAAGAAAGAACAAGGGGAGCAAAAAAAAAGAAAGAAAGAAAGAACAAAGAAAGAAAGAAAGAAAGAAAGAACAAGGGAAGCAAAGAAAGAAAGAAAGAACGAGCAAGGGAAGCAAAGAAAGAAAGAAAGAACAAGGGAATCAAAGAAAGAAAGAAACAAACAAACAAAGGAAGAAAGAACAAGGGAACGAAAGAAAGAAAGAAAGAAAGAAAGAAAGAAAGAAAGAACCAAAGAAATAAATAAAGAAAGAACAAGAGAACCAAAGAAAGAAAGAAAGAAAGAACCAGAGGAGAAGGAACAAGTAGGGCAAAGAAAGAAAGAAAAACAGAAAAAAAGAAAGAAAGAAAGAAAGAACAGGGCAAAGAAAGAAAGAACAACCGAAGTAAAGAAAGAAAGAAAGAAAGAAAGAAAGAAAGAACAACCGAAGTAAAGAAAGAAGGAAAGAAAGAAAGAAAGAACATTGCGCCTGCCAAGTATTTGTAGTTAGATGGCATTAGAAGCGTTTAGTTTTAATTCGCTTCATTCAAAAAGATCACTTTCAGTTGTATTGAGTTGGTTATGTCACTTCTGGTTGCATAGTCTTGATGAAAACGTTCGGTAATATTTTTTTATCGTTAGATGACATAAGCAGTGTTTAGTTTTAATTAACTTTATTTAGAAAGATGGCTTCTTGGTCGTATTGAGTTATTAAAAAGTTGCTTATATTTTTCTCGTTAGACAGCATAAAAGGTGTAAACACACAAAATATAACCAATAGGTATCGTTATAGAATTGGTCATTTTTTATCTGTTTATCTTTCTTGTTGAGAGTTTCATATATCTTAGGCCATAGAAGGCATGACCGGATAGAGTGTTCGCTAATGGTCCGGGAGACTGGAGTTCAATTCTTGGTCGAGTCATACCAATTACTCCAAAAATGGTCGTCGATGCCACTTGGCTTTACAGTCAACATTATAAGGTTGGGATCAAGGGTAAAGTGGAGCAATCCAGGGAATGGAGTTGTGCCCTCACCTACAGCTCGGTGTAGTAGCTATTGAAAAGAGAGCCCTCGACAACGGTCGCCAACTTTAGTTTACTTTAGAGGGCATGAGTAGTGTTTAGTTCAGTCAAAAAGATCACTTTTGTTTTTATTGTTATTAAAAACGTTTCATTATTTGTTCTGTTACATGGCTTAAAAAGTGTTTAGCTTTAAGTAACTTGAACCTAGGTTAGGTTTGGTTTGGTTTGGTTTGGTTTCTTTGTTTGGTGGCATATTAACCTTTTGGAGTAATTCAGTGCCAAAGCCATCGGTGTAGAAAAACAATATCGGTAGTATTTAACGCATAGCTTGGAGGGAGGGATAAGAGGGTTTATGCCTTTCCCTAGGGTATTAACCTGAAAGTGAACCTAATAATGCGACTGGTGTTCAAACACGCTTACTACGATTCCACAGTCCATCAGACACCCCAAAGTTTCCTTTGAGACCGGTTGCCATACCAAGAGATTTTAACCCCTCAATCAGACTTACTATTTACCTTTTGCTAGAGGGAGAATAGCTGGATATATACAGGGTGTCTCAATATGCATAAGACCCATGTGACTGCCTTATTATTTTTGCTCACTCAGTATATATATATATATATATATATATATATATATAGGGATGTCTCAATATACATAGGACCCATTTGACTGTTAATGACTCAATACTAATAATGTTGTACTCTTTTTTGTTTCAGATTTGAAGATAATATACAATAATAACTATTAATCCTCGATCACAATGCCTTGGACAAGAGAGAAAAAATATTTTGCGTCACTACTTATTTGGAGACAAAATCATTCAAAACTTTCTCAAAATAGAAACAACGCATTAATACGATAATGATTTATTACTGAGACAAGAAACTAAAAAAAGATTGCATGTCCTGGAAGCTAGTATAATTAAAAAACAACATTAATTTGATGTCTCTAATTCAAAAGATGCATTTTTAAGCAGACGTGTTCCAAATGATCGCCATTTCGCTTGTCTCAGTAATAAATCATTGTCATATTAATGGGTTGCATCAATTTTAAGACACCCTGTATCTTTCGCAAGGGTATTAGCGCTATGTGAAATGTAAACAGACTTGTCCGGGATTTGAACTCGGATGGCTGTGTTAATTTCCTACGGCAATAACCATTACGCCACAAGCGCCTCGAATCGCTTAAAGTATGCAGATTTCTATTTCAAACAAACCTAGCAACCAATTAGATTATTGCAGACTTGAAACAACCTCAACAGTGCCCGGATTATGCTTGATATAACGCCGGAAGTACAGGTCAACTCTAAAGATATTGACATTTATGTGGTGAAACATGATATTAAACTGAATCTGATGGTGAGGCTTCAGTTCTGAAGATCATTAGAGTATGGAGTACGCCTTCATTGCCATTACTCCCAGGTTCACTTTGTTCTGAAGTTGTAGTACCAGTTTGGGTCCCATCTATAAGTTATTTCCCTTAAACAGTTTGCCATACTAAGGTTAATAAGCTCACTGCCCTATTATTTGCCCATAGCTGGAAGGAGAGTAGTTTGATTCATATCTTTCCCAAAGATATTTATACTATGTGAAATTCACTCAGCCTCGTCCCGGATTTGAACTCGGGTCGCAATATCCATTTCATGCGACGATAACTGTTACACCACTATTGCCTCATCATGCATTTTGTTAAGCGTCGCAAAAATAGACGGCATGATCAAATTCTGTGTGACACCTCAGAAAAATGTGACAGAAACAAAAGCTGACACTAGAGATCAAGTTCTTTCCCTGGTAAACATTGTTAGATGACATTTTTGAATGGCCTCGAGATTGTGAAAAATGAAACTCCGTTCGGCTTGACCGGTTATTTGGCGAATTGAGCACAGAGAGAATGATTAATGAAGAATTAACATAGCTCGGCTGATTTTAAAATCAGGGTTGCCAACCTGAAAAATATAAAAAATTATTCATACACACTGTGAGGAGTTTTCATTTTTTTTTTTCTTTTTAGCTAAAATGAATGTATTTGCCGCTGCCTCCCACCAGACAGGACTTGACACAAGGTCAAAATCCCGAAAGCCTATTAAAGTGGGGATGAAGGGGAGGGAAGGTCGGGAACGAGCCGAGACTCGAACCCTGTTGGTCTGTGCAGCTCATTGAACCACTAAGTGTACTATGGGTCTAATGAGGCAAGCAGTTTTACGAATCCAAATTTGGATCCGGCCACGTATGCCGGGTTATGGCTTAAACTAGACAGCAAGGTCTAGTGCAATACAAAGCGGACAGAGGCTGCAGCTCGCCCACCCGAAGGTGGCCCAGCCGAAGTTAGGGGCCTTTCGGCCTCGAATCTGCCATTGATTTCGATACCCCATCCAACACGAATGCCAGACGGCCCAGCAAAAATGAATGTTCCCGTGTTTTAGGACCCCTATCCCTACTGACTTGAGTCCCTCTGATCTTGTTCCCCAAAATATAAAATCCCAGCTCCGTGGCAGCAGTATAGGTACTGTTGAGAATATACCAGTTGTTTTGGTGGGAGGCGTACGTAGCGTAACGGTTATCAGCGTTGGAAATGAAATAGGCGAACCGAGTTCAAATCCTGGACAAGACTGTGTTTCATTTCGTGCTTATACCCTTGGGATAGGCATGATTCGGTCTGCCCCTCCACAGCTGTGGGTAGACTGGGTTTTTTAGGCAATCAATCAAGAAGAAGGAAAACTCTAAACTCAAACCAGCTTTACCGTGCTTTGAAATTGAGCTTGTCATGGCCGAGGGGTTAGGTAAATATATGCGACATTAAGTAATTAAGGTTGTAATTAATTCAGCGCCAGTTAAAGACCCCCATCACTTTTTAATTAATCAACTTCATTTTATCATAATAAAAAGGCGATGATTAAATTTCCGGCTTCTAACATTCTACAGTCTTTCTTTATGAATCTGAGGTCCCTCAAAAATATTCATATATCTGAGACCCAGCAAAAAGAAAAAACAAGAATAAAAGGGCACTCCTTATATCAATAAAATATAAAGCTTCCATTTTTAGTACCACCTAAGATCCCTATAATTTCTATAGGGTTAACCTATAAGAATTATAGGAATCTTTAATGCTTATATTGCTTCAATGTCATGTATTTCTTTCTTTCTTTCTTTCTTTCTATCTATCTATCTATCTATCTATCTCAGTCCGATCTTATCTATCTATCTATCTATCTATTTCAGCCTGACCTTATCGATCTCAGTCTGATCCTATCTATCTAACTATCTATCTATCTTAGTTCGAGCCTATCTATCTATCTATCTATCTACACAATATGAACACCTTTATACCCCGCCCCAGCAATTGGTTGAATAATATCACTGCTGTTGTTCTATAAGGATGGCTTTGGTGTTAAATAAACCATGAAGGTTGATATCACATTAAACAAAGAAACCAAACCAAACCAAACCAAACCAAACCTATCTATTTCAATCTGTTCATATCAATCTATCAATGTTTGCGGATTGCGGCAGTTAAAGTCGATGATTTAGAAGTTGACCTGGAAAGAACCGAATCTGTGGATTCCCAAGAGTAGATATAAAATAGAAAAATACCGGTTACCTCTTTCTTTTGAGGCTCAGAATAACAAAATACAGTTACGAGCCCATTTGAAGACTGCCTTTTGAAAAGAAAGGAATATTATGAAGCAAAGATATTCAGAGAAGATAAGTTCTTAAGCAAACAATCTATATCCTGAGTCCCCGACCGGACGGAACTCCTCGCTGACATCGGGTGACAAAAGGTGCTGTGTTGAAAAGTCACCGATAAGAAGAGAAAATGAGTGGGAACATTGTTTTCGCCTAAGTATTTTAAAAATTAGATTTGTCATAAAGACTGCTAGAACGGCCTCGAAGAAAGTGGGAGAAATACTGGGACCCTGAGATATTTACTTGTCCTGGGATTTTGGGTAAGGCAAGGTACGAAGTGCATACGATAAGTTTCCAGACTTTTTTTTCGTATAGGCACTTTTATGGATAGTACACACATGAAACTCTAGTTCCCGTCGAAGTAATCTCCTCCGGCTGTAATGCACTTGTTGTACTGTTCCAACAACTTCTAGAACGCCCCATCGAAGTCCTCTTGTGTGAGTGTGTCAATGACCTTCGTCACAACCTCTTTCATCTCCTCAATTGTCTCATAACGACAACCTCTGAGCTTAGGAAATAAGCAAAAGTCACAGGGAGCAAGGTCTAGACTATAGGGAGGGTGAGGAAGTGTCTTGATGCCCATCTTGGTCAAATAGTCAGTAACAAGGATGGACAGGTGTATTGTCCTGATAAAAATGCTACTGGCTCGATTTGAAGAGCGCTGGCCTCTTCCGACGGAATCTCTTGCTGAACTCCCTTAAAACCTCAACATAGTAACCCTAACCCTAACCCTTTGGCCAATCAACTCTGGTGTACTGACTTCCTTACTCCTCCCACACCCCTCATCATCCCTCACAGACTCCGTGCCTTCCTTGAATCTCTTACGCCACTCAAAAACTGATGCTCGATTCATGCAAGATAGCCGAAAATCAGTCTGAAGCATCCCATACGTTGTTTCTGTGGCATTTTTTTCCAAGTTTAAAACAGAATTTTATTGCATATCGTTCTTCTAAAGTGTCAGATTGCATTTTTGCAATTCACCAGCTGTGACAATCAGGCTTTAGTAGGGTGTATTCCAATTGAAATTTTCCCAAGCATTTAGAAATTGGAAAAATATTTATTTTTCCAAATCCAGCGAATTCGATTAAATTAGACACATAATAAATCAGTGACATGTCCGCGATGAGAGATATTCGGATTAGAAAGGAATACTTGGAACCATATAACTGTATGCAAGTTATTTGCATTAAATAGGAATACTTGAAACCATCTAACTGTGCAAATTATTTGTATAATACTTGAAATAATATTTCTATGAGCAAAATTTTTTGTATTAGATAGGCGTAACGGTTATAGGCGTTGGTTCCCTAAGTTTCTAAAGAGACAATCATCAGGAGGTTGCAGGTTCAATCATGACTGCAGGCGAGTAATAATACAGGAATTCTTAACACTTATATCCGGTTACGGTTAACGGAATCAGAACAGGGGACTCCCGTCAATTCAATAAAGGACGTAGTTCGGAATTCCGTGTAGATTCCCGAGTTCGAAAAACATCTGGAGAATGCCGGAGGACATATCGGCTGAAACGTTGTGGAAATAACAATAAAGATGAAGACAATTGTCCAAAAACCCTTAATGATAAAAATCATCAAGCTTCGTTTCAGAAATTCAGACAACGAGATAGGAATACTTGAAACCATATAATTGTGAGCAAATTATTTGTATAAGACTTGAATACTAGAAATCATATTACAATGAACAAAATTATTTGTATTAGATAGGAATACTTGAAAGTAAGTAGGTAAGAATGGTTAGTGAGACGCAAATGTACGGTAATGCGTCCAGGATTTGTTCAAACAGCAAGTAGTATTCTGGTTTTATTCCTAGATAGCTCAACTGTTTTTAGCCGTTTGTGTTTTGCAATGTAAAGTGAGGGATCATTTTTGTGTTGTAGCCAAGTTGTAAACTAATCCTATGTTGTTAAACAATTTGGTTTTTCTAGTAAATATCTTATTTACGAATAGTAACTGACCTTGGATGTTAAAAAAGACATTTGAAAAATAATCTTGTTGGGTTCGGCCTGTCAGATAATAGAGAGAAAACTGTCAAATAAATACAAGTAGAATGATGTTTTGAAAAAAAAGAAGCAAAAAATAAAGTTAGAATATATCAGAGAGTCTTTGTTCTGAAGTGGTTTATCACGAAAACATACTTGCCCAGTTGGTTGTGGTGGTGGTGGTGGTGGTGGGGGGCTGTAGAATACACCGACTGCATCTCTGCAGGTGGTAAGACCCCTTCCCCAACGAGTGTCCTATGACCCAGTCGGTTGGGGCTGTAAAATACACCGACTACATCTCTGCAGATGGTAAGACCCACTCCCCAACGAGTATCCTATTGCCCAGTAGGTTGTGTCTGTAGAATACACCGACTGCATCTCTGCAGATGGTAAGACCCCCTCCCCAACGATTATCCTATTGCCCAGTAGGTTGTGTCTGTAGAATACACCGACTGCATCTCTGCAGGTGGTAAGACCCACTCCCCAACTAGTGTCCTGTGACCCAGTCGGTTGGGGCTGTAAAATACACCGACTACATCTCTGCAGATGGTAAGACCCACTCCCCAACGAGTATCCTATTGCCCAGTAGGTTGTGTCTGTAGAATACACCGACTGCATCTCTGCAGATGGTAAGACCCCCTCCCCAACGAGTATCCTATTGCCCAGTAGGTTGTGTCTGTAGAATACACCGACTGCATCTCTGCAGGTGGTAAGACCCCTTCCCCAACGAGTGTCCTATGACCCAGTCGGTTGGGGCTGTAGAATACACCGACTACATCTCTGCAGATGGTAAGACCCACTCCCCAACGAGTATCCTATTGCCCAGTAGGTTGTGTCTGTAGAATACACCGACTGCATCTCTGCAGATGGTAAGACCCCCTCCCCAACGAGTGTCCTATGGCCCAGTCGGTTGGGGCTGTAGAATACACCGACTGCATCTCTGCAGATGGTAAGACTCCTCCTCGCCAACGAGTGTCCAATAGCCCAGTCGGCTGGGGCTGTAGAATACATCGACTGCATCTCTGCAGAGTGGTAAGACCCCCTCCCCATCGAGTGTCTTATGGCCAAATCGGTTGGGGCTGTAGAATACACCGACAGCACCTCTGCAGAGGGCTAAGACCCCTCCTCGCCAACGAGTGACCTGGATATGACACTAAACAATCTGATGCTGAGGTTCCAGTGATGCTGAAGCTTTGGGGAATGCGGAGCACCCCTTCATTGCCATTGCTCCCTGCTCCATTCTGGCCCGAAACTGATCAACGCTAGATTGAATTATTCGAAAGAGAACTGTTTTGATATTTAACGGTGTGTGGACAAAAACTATACTTATACTTAACTGAATTAGCTGCATTAGAACTTTTTGACTAAACTGAATAGCTTGAAATAGAAATGATTTTGACAATTAAACTGTGTACTCATGCAAAACTGAATTGTCTGAAATAGTAATTTACGAAGCTCTTTGCTTCGATGTGGCACAAGGCCGAATGAATGGGGCACCCAATGAGACTGAATTGTCTGAAATAGAAATGGTTTGTATAAAATGGATTTGGCATTAAATAGCCTACAATTGTTGATATGCCATAAAATCCAACCAACCAACCAACCATCATAAATAGATTTTACGAGCATGCTGCAATATTATAACGATAGAGGGACTAAAAGTCGAAAATATGTTGAACAAGGGTGTATATGCAGTCTGTCTATCTATGTATCTACCTCTTTTTAGTGTCTTCATCTCTCACCCTCTCTTTCTCTTTCTCTTTCCGTCTGTCTGTCTCTGTCTGTCTGTCTGTCTGTCTGTCTCTCTCTCTCTCTATATATATATATATATACACTAAGCAGGGACGAACTCATAAGTGATGTACTCTTATGGACCCCCACACATGGCCGTGCAAAAGCAGGACGACCAGCACGAACATACATTCAGCAGCTATGTGAGGATACGGGATGTTGTCCTGAAGACCTGCCTAGAGCGATGAACGATAGGGAGGACTTGCGAGAGAGGGTCAGGGATATTCGTGCTACCAGCACGACATCATGATGATGATGATGATGATGATATAAAAATGTTTTAACAATTTAAAAAACTATTCTTTACATTTGTGGACCTCACTGATCATGGCCTGAAAACTCTCGGGAAAATTTTGGTGAATTTATCTACCAACACCAACCTAAAATTAAAACACTAGTCAGGAAGTTGAAAAGGATGCTAGTGGACAACACGTCTCTCTCTCTCTCTATATATATATATATATATATATATCATTTGTGTCTTTATCATTTAATCAAATCTATTGAACGAGATTCTGCTACATATATATAAAGGTTTCGTTTCTTTGTTTGATGGCATATCAACCTTCTTGGGTTATTTAATGCCAAATCCATCCTTGTAGAAGAACGGCAGTGATACTATTTAACTCATAGCTGGGAGAAAAGTGAGTTCATGCCTTTCCTAAAGGTTATTAATACGAAAATGAACGTAGAAGCATGACTGGAGTTTGAACTCACAAAGATGTAGTTCGGCTCGTTAACCACTACACCACTACACCACAGTGTAATAGTCCACTTAACTAAAATCCTTGTGTTGTGATAATCAAAAAATGGTAGTTAATGCCGACTTGCATTATAAGATATGGATCTTATGCACTCAACATTATAAGATATGGATCTTATGCACTCAACATTATAAGATATGGATCTTATGCACTCAGCATTATAAGATATGGATCTTATGCACTCAACATTATAAGATTATTAAGTATTAATATTAGTTATTTGAAACCATATAACAATGTGCAAATAAATTATCATTATTAAATAGAAATAGTTACTTGAAGCCGTGTAATTTTTTGTATTAGATAGGAATACTTGAAACCATACAACTGAGGGCAAATTATTTTCTTTTGGCAGGAATACTTGATATCATACAAAAAAAACCCCCGTAAAATCAACTACACAACAATTTACAAATAAATGTACAATAAAAAACAATTTCCTAACCTCAAGACATAAAATAACCCTTGTCGAGTTGATATTGTTATATAACATATACTAAGGATTTTCGGTTTGTTCCTAGTGACCCCGTGTGCTTTGACAAGCTGTCACATTTTGATTAGTAAACAGGACAGCACGATCAGGGTACTCAGGTCGAACAGGTGTGTAACCGGAAGGAGGTCACGTGATGAGAACCACGCGGTGAGATTTAGACAGAGTGCAGAGAATCGCAGTCGAGCGAGGGGCGTCTCTGATGAGCTTGCAAGGGGGTGCAAGCGTTGGCACCTCCCTGGCTCCTGGAAGAAAATATGGGAAGAAGAAGTCCTCTCTCTGAGTATATGTCTCTCCACCCATCTCTCACACACCACAGAAACATCAACCCTTTCGAGAATAAAGTGTGAGAGATATATCTTTATAAATGAGTGTGTTCGTTCGTTCATTGAAGTTAGTAAATTATCTTTGATTATGTTTCCGCTTGTATATGTGTGTGGCTATACAACAGTATACCGTTAAAATCAATCACCCAATCAATCATTCAGTCAGATCTCCTACATCTACTTAAATTATATGTTACTGCTGACTTCTTGAGCAATGAGATCAAAGCACTGGAACACCGTTGGAAGAAGTATGCGGACCTCAAAGGAGACTATGTTGAAAAATAAAGCCAATTTGTTCACATTCCATGCGAAGATCTTGGTCAGTCTGTGAACTTTTCAGCCTACACTCGTATTCCCAAAAGCTTCAGACCTGGAACCACGTTTTAGTGTCGCATCAAGGATACTCTTGGGTATTTATCTATATTTAATAATTATTTGCTTGCACACAGTCATATGGTTTTAAGTATTCCCATCTAACAACAGTATCTTGCCTTGTCGGCTGGGGAAGCTGAATACACCGTCTGGCCAGGATTAGATGATTCGTTTGTATCTAAAAATCCCAGAGAAGTTGGTTGGTTGGTTGGATTTTTAAGGCATATCAACCTTTGTAGGTTATTTAATGTCAGGTTCTGTTTAGACATATATAGATATGTGATTTGTGAACGGACAGTTTCTTGTTAGCAGATGAGTTTTTACGGCATATTAGACCGCCTAGGGCCACTCTACGACCAGAGGTTAGAGAGTGGTCCGAAGTTCGATTCGTTGGTTGCTTGGGTTTTATGGCATATCAACCTTTGTAGGTTATTTAACACCAAATCAATTTTTATGTAAATAATCAGTTCTATTTTAAACAATTCGGTTTAGCATGAGTACACAGTTTAATCGTCAAAAACATTTCTATTTCAAACTATTCAGTTCATTCAAACAGTTCTAATTCCGCTAATTCAGTTTAACGTAAGTACAGAGTTTGTTCACACAGTAAAATGTCAAGACAGTTCTATACATAACAATTCAGTTTAGTTTAAATACATTTTCAATGTTAAAAAATAGTTCTATCTCAAATAATTCAGTTTAGCATAAGCACCTAATTTAAATGTAAGTACGGTTTCAGTTTAGCATAAGCACGCAGTTTAAATGTAAGTACAGTTTAATTGTCCAAAACATTTCTATTTCAAACAATTCAGTTTAGCATAAGTATGCCGTTAGTTCTATTTAGCCCATAGATAGGGCCCTATCAGGTGCTACCACGTCGGGCCAAAGTGGACCTGGGAGCAATGGCAATAAAGAGGTACTCTGCATTCCCCAAAGCTCCGGCATCACAGGAACCTCACAATCAGATTGTTTAGTGTCAAATCCAGGACACTCGTTGTGTTGTATTTTGACCTTTTGACCCGGCCAAAAATGCCATTCCAAGGTGATGCACCAGAAGGAGGTGACACATTCTAATGGCAGTTATGAGAGGAAATCGCGTGGGCAGAAATTGGCTGATGAAATGGGACGAGGTAAAAAATTCCCATGGTACACTCATAGACTGATGCACCGGAAGAGAGTGACCTGTGAACTGCATGACAGTTATTTCCGCTTGATGACGATTAAACATTCGATCTCAAAGATCGAGTGGGCGTCGAACGAGTATATAACTCAGTTGAGTTCGACGAGCCAGCCAGTTGAGTAGAGTTGCAGCCAGTTGAGTTGAAGATCGGACGGAGTTATAGACGAGATGTGGTAGGGAGAGCCACATCAGGCCGAAGGGGCCTTTGGACCCTGATGAGTTGAGGTCCGGAGAAGATGCTGATAAGATGCCGTAAAGAAAGCCATCACCTGGCAGAGTGGCCTCTGGACCTCCGGTTGAGCATCAGAAGAACGAGAAAGACACAACGTTGACGGCCATAAGAGTGGAGGTCAAAATATTGCAGTTTCTGTTCGGTCTCCAGCTCCCTCTCACACGCAAACCTTGAGTAACCCCTTTCGAACGCTTGCAATAAAGTGAGAGGTAAATATTTATAAAGAAGTCAGCGTGCGTCTGTTTATTTATTGCGTCAGTATGTATCCTGTATGAACATAGAGATGACAATGCAACAGTTGGTGGGGGGGTCTTACCCCTCTGCAGAGATGCAGTCGGTGTATTCTACAGCCCCAGCCGACCGGGCAAAGTTTGATTTGTGTTTAAGTGCAATTTCTCATATTCTTAAATATAACTCTGTCTCTATTAAGAAGGACAAAATATCATCAATATTGACGTTCTCGAACAAGTCATCCAAACTGTCTATCTCGGAAAATGGCTCTCTGATGAGAGCGAAACCTCTGCATTCCGATGAGAAATAACCTACAAAGGTTGATATGCCATAAAACCCAACCAACCAACGAATCGAACTTCGGACCACTCTCTAACCTCTGGTCGTAGAGTGGCCCTAGGCGGTCTAATATGCCGTAAAAACTCATCTGCAAGGCGTTTGATATGTCAAACACTGGTTGTTGTTCTTGTTTGAGTATAAAACAGCGTGTGACCAATGTACCATCTAGATATATTATCTTGTTCTCTTCTTGATTTTTTGAAAGTTGGTCTCCATTCCTCCTGAGTGAGCTTGATCTGGAAGACTTTACCCATAATTACCAACCCCTCCGCTCGGGCAGGATCTGATACAAGGTCAATTTTTATGCAGAGTTTGAATTCAGAGTTTTCCTTCTCCTAGACTAGTTGCCACACCAATGCTGAAGAACCCAGTCTGCTCTACTATTTACCCATAGCTGGAGGGAGAATAATTGTATTAGTGATATGTGAATTGCAATCAGCTGCGTCCAGGATTTGAACTCGTGTCGCCGTGTCCATTTCCTACGACGATAACCATTACACCACGGGCACCTTCTCTGGAAGACTTTATAGTGAATGTTATAATTCCATTTTGCGTCAAGGAATTTATTGATTTTAGGTTTCAATCTTGGAATCTTAAATTTGTCGAGGGTTACATCTAAGGCTGATTTGGCTGCGGAATCCGCGCTTTCATTTCCTATCACTCCAATGTGGCTTTGGTCCAGCATATAAAGATTTCCTTAAAACTTGACGTTGAGTCTAGTCCACTCAACAGTTTAATGACTCCGGGGTTCTCGAGTTCCCGTTTGGTGCATATACGAGGATCATTAAATAAGTTTTCAGACTTTTTTCGTATGGGCACTTTTATTGATTGTACAAACATGAAACTCTAGTCCCCTTCGAAGTATTCTCCTCCGGTAGCAATGCACTGTTGTACCGTTCCAACAACTTCTGGATGCCCTCTTGTGTGAGCGTGTCAATGACTTTCGTCACAGCCTCTTTCGTCTCCTCAATTCTCTCATAACGACAGTCTCTGAGCTTAGGGAATAACCAAAAGTCACAGAAGGCAAGGTCTGGACTATAGGGAGGGTAAGGAACTGTCGTGATGTTCATCTTGGTCAAATAGTCTGTGACAAGGATGAGTTGTGGACTCGTGCATTGTCCGGGTAGAAATGCCCCTGACCCGATTTGAAGAGTGCTTGCCTCTTCCGACGGAATCTCTTGCTGAGATCCCTTAAAACCTCAACATAGTAACCCTAACATTAACCCTAACTGTAAATAAGTGAACTATCCCCTTTGTTTGGTAGGGGCACCTTAGAGTTGGGTACACATTACCATCGTACACCGACCAGTCAGACACGTGACACGGTTAGAAGGGTTGACTTTTTTTATTACCATTTCTCCGAGCAGAACACACGTGTTGCCTGACAGCTGCGATTTTATACTTTGCGAAGGGGGCATTCTCTGTGGCGAACAGAGGTTCATGGTCAAAGAAGGGTCAAAGAAGGATTTAAAGAAGGAACGAAGACCCATTGCAAATAGACAACTTCTTTACCAGTCGAGCCTTTTACCTCATTTTTTGCCTCATGGTGCTACCGTTACACTTAACCCTTTGCCCAATCAACTCTGGTGTATTGACTTCCTTACTCCTCCCACACCTCTCATCATCCCTCACAGACTCCCTACCTTCCTTGAATCTCTTATGCCACTCAAAAACTCATGCTCGATTCATGCTAGATGGTTGAAAAGCAGTCTGAAGCATTCCATACGTTTCTGTGGCATTTTGTTCAAGTTTAAAACGGAATTTTATTGCATATCGTTCTTCTAAAGTGTCATCACAACCAGATTGCATTTTTGAAATTCACCAGCTGTGACAATCAGGTTTTAGTAGGGTGTATTCCAATTGCTGCTGTAGCTGTTCATTTGAACCTGAAATCATAAAAATTGGTCAGTCATCTCATAAGATGTATAGCAATAACGTACTGAATTTTCAAGAGTCTACGACAATTTTAAATGCCTGTACAAAAAAGTCTGGAAACGTATTGAATGCACCGCGAATCATTTGGTTTTATTATTATTTTTATTTATTTGAAACTATATAACTGCTTGCAAAAAAACACACACACCAAAAAGACTGACTTCTGCCGAACCTGGGTCAGTACGTCGAAAAACACTCAAACTGTGAGGGATTAGACCTAATGAAAAAACATCAAATTTTTTTCCTCTACGAGATAGAAAGAGAGGTAGACAGTGCATTGTGGGATTGTAGGTACCACAGACACGTGAGATAGAAGAAGAGACTTCGAATCTGCTATGACACATGCTAGACGCACATTTGACTGGAGCTCACAAAGTTTAAACAGTTCTGTCCCTGGTCATCAAACACATGTTCTCTACTTGATTAACTTGATAAACTTAATTATTTTGTTGTACACCCACGAGTCCGTATCTTTTCAGGGGTTTTTTGTTTTTGTTTTTGTTTTCTTACATATTTTCTTCGTTCGTAAAAACCATCATTTATAAAGATAATATATTTTCTTGGAAATATGATGGTTGTTATTTAGTAGCTGACGAAATGTTTGCGAGGTATGAAGTCAGCTAAAAATAGTCTGCAACTAAATGTTACTAGATCTGGTATTACGGTGTTTGGTGACATATAAGGCAAGCAACTAAAGTCTATGGCAACCGAAGTAGAACAGAAATAAAAAAAAAACACGTTTTAGAAAATGTAAATGAAAAAATGAAAATAAAAACTGATGCTATTGTATGACGTACATGTAAGAACCCATATTAAAGTGAAATTAATATTTTGTGGTTTGAAAAAGAAAGGCTCTGTTGCTGGATTGTTTATTTTTACATTTCAGCAGAGCCTACTCAATGCACCCCATTCAATTTCATTCTTTTGGTTGTTTGGTTGCCTATCAACTCATTTTTTAATTGTTTTATAGCATAGCAGCCCTTGTAGGTTATTTAATGCCGAATCCTGTATATATATATATATATATATATATATATATATATATATATATATATATATATTATAAGAGTGTTGCTTGTCACTAAATCACTTTGTGGGTATGTGTCGAACCAAGTGCAATATAATATGGAAAGTGCTCAATATCTAGGATAGAGCTATGATATAATAATAAATAAATAAATATATATTAGATATATATATATTTAATCCATGGAAAATTGTCTGCGACCCTGGGTTTCATGAAAAATACGAAAAATACAGACAAAAATCGTTGGGATTTCGTTTATGTGTTTATGTTTACAACCACACATAAACGAAATCCCAACGGTTTTTTTGTCTGTATTTTTTTTTCGTATTTTCGATTTTCAATTCATTCCATCTTCTTAACTGCCTGATGATTGTTGTTTTGCAAAAAACTCCATAAAACCCAGGGTTGCAGAGTATTTTCCATGGATTATATATATATATATATATATATATATATATATATATATATATAATGATTTTAAAGATTTGTAATGGAAGAGTTTGTCGGTATCTTTATTTTAAACGGGCTGTTAGATCTCATTTGTTTGCGCACAGTTAAATGGTTTCAAGTATTCTTATCTAACGATAATAATTCTATTTATAAAGTATTCCTATACAATATAGATAATTTTCACATAGCTCTATGGTTTCAAATAATAATAATAATAATAATATAAATGATTAAACAGTTCTATTTGATCCATAGATGGGACCTTATCGAGTATTACCACTTCGAGTCGGAGTGAAGCAGGAAATGATTGCAATGAAGAGGTACACCACGCTCCCCCCAAATTCCAAGAGTGGAACCTCTCCATCAGATGCAGTTTTGTGTCATATCCAGAACACATGTTGAAGCGGTGGAAGAGGTCTTACTCCTCTGCAGAAGTGCAGCCGGCGTCTTCTACAGCCTCAGCCAATAGGACCGTCTCTCAGTCTTTGCTGGTCGGTCGGTCGATCGATCAGATAATTTCGACCAATATTATATTACCAATACTGATAGCACAGAACCCTTTGATTCTCTCTCTCTCTCTCACACACACGCTCTCTCTCTCTCTCTCTCTCTCTCTCTCTCTCTCTCTCTCTCTCTCTCTCTCTTTTCTTCTGTCCCCGTAGTTCATCGTTATTGGTTTGTCGCCTTAACTACATCTGGTATCTGCACAGAGCTGATGTATGGTTGACCAGTACTAGTGTGCCCATATGTAGTAGTCCATAGGAGAACGTCGCTTATGAGTTCGTCCTTTCTTCTCAAGCTGTGCTCCGCATGTCGTGTTCACCTTACTCATATGGCTTGTGAGATGGTCAGGTAGATGGCTGTACAGCTGTTGTTTCTTCGTGTTGGGAGATTAAACAGAGTTATCTCCCTTGTCACAGTGCTTGAGAAACTCTCTCACATTACGAGTCCTTTTTAGTCACGTGACAAGGTGAACCAGGAAATCCGCTTCTTTCCAGAACTGGTCTTTGAGTTGACTAGACGTGGTGGTTCGTTCCTCCCGGCGAGGACATGGAGCCTCCCTCCTTTATATTCAAGATCTGAGAAGAGTAAGTGATTCCCCACTTTTTACTGTTTGGACTTTTCTGTTTGTTCCTTGAACGCATGTGACTCTTGTATAGCTTAGGAAGGGAACTGAGTTCCCTACTCATATTGTGTACGATTAAATGTCTCATTATATTGACTTATTCTGTTTCCTACCGAATATTCTGTGTTAGTTAATCTCTTTGGGATTACTAAATTCATTATAAGAAACGCGGTGTTATCCACGAAATAACACCTATTTAAATCTAGTATTGGCATGTTGCTTCCAGGTTTGATTCAAATCAGCTTGTATCATTATGTAGTTCCTATCTTGCTTTTTCTTCAACTGTTTCGTTAGCGATCATATATTGCAGCCATACAGTAGTACCAACACAGCCACAACTTGGAAGAAATCCCGCGCGGACGCTGGATGCAGTCGAGAATACCTGCCAAGGTATTGGGACGGATGGCGGAAGAGAGAGAGAGAGAGAGAGAGAGAGCTTGGGAAATCTGTGCAATCAGCTCGACTTGATGATATATATATATTCATGTCGTCTTGATAACATAGATATTCTTGACTCTCTCTTGTCGTCTGTCCCTATCGTAACATCGCTTCCGGCAGGCCCTCTTGACTACATCCAGTATATGCGCATTGATGATGAGTGTAAGATGCTGCTGGTCGACCATCACTGGTGTGTCCTTGTGTAGTAGTCCATTGAACATCTCTCATGAGTTTGTCTTACTTCTACAGTAGTGCCCAGCGTGTCTTGTTCCTTTGACTTGGATGGTTTATGAGATGGGAGATAAGTGGCTATACAACTGCTATTTGTAGGAGTGCAGGTTCTGTAATTTATACAAAATAGCACGAAATATTCTTGTGCAGTCCTCATTTAGTTTTTCTCTAAGCGTTTCGTTAGAGCCAAGATGGTGCAACCATACTGTAGTACTACAGCTTAAAATAGATTACGTTGTATTTTATGAGAGAGATCAGATAGAAATGTACTTTTCACT
>OY757944.1:38673890-38911390 GCA_963585895.1 Sepioteuthis lessoniana | reverse complement strand
AGGATATGACACAAGGTCAATTTTTAAGCGGAGTTTAACAGGTTTGAATTCAGAGTTTTCCTTCTCCTAGACTAATTGCCTCACCAAGGCTGAAGAACCTAGTCTGCCCAACTATTTACCCATAGCTGGAGGGAGAATATTTGGATTCATACCTTTCCCAAGAGTATTAGTGCTATGTGAAATGCAATCAGTCAGGTCCAGGATTTGAACTCGTGTCGCCGTGTCCATATCCAGCGACGATATCCATTACACCACCTCCTAATTGAATTAATAGCAATGCTTAGAAAACATTAAAATGTGGGTAGACAAATTTTTAATAACAAATAGAATTATTCGTATTTGATAGAAATAAATGAAACCATTTAACTGTGTTTAGTATCGTGAAGGAAGATATACACAGAGAAATGCAGAGTTAAGTCCCTTTATTGGTTGAACCGTACAATCCAGATTATATATAGGGTAGAACGATATAACTGTCCTAAAGAAAACAACACTACAACTTTATTTTAAAACTTTTATTGAAAAAATCAATTCAGGTAATTTGATCATGTAGTTGAGCTGACATCTACAGGGTGAAACGATAAAATTGTCGTCCTAAGGAAAACAACACTAAAGCTTTATTTTAAAACTTTTAGTGAAAAAATCAATTCAGGTAACTTGTTTATGTAGTAGAGCTGACATCTATTCAATGTAGCCGCCTTCAGCCTCAATCACCGCCTCGATACGGATCCGGAGCTGGGAGCATGCCTTTTCCACAAGTGCTGGCGGGAGCTCGGTGAATACTCGGCGGATGGCGGCGATCAGGCTAGCTTTGCTGTTGTGGGAGGTCATGTTGGTGATGTTCTCAACGTATGATCAAACGAAGTAGTCCAGCGGGTTCAGGTCGGGGGAGGAGGGGGGCCAGTGAGAGAAGGGTACAAAGTCGTAGCACTCCTTCTGAAGCCAAGAATGGGTCTCTTTGGACTTGTGGGCTGGCGCCGAGTCCTGCTGCTACACCCAGGGTCTGCCACCGGCCACATGATTGCACCAGGGGATCACCACACTCTTCAGCACATCCAGGTACACTTTTGTGTTGCCTTTCAAGCCGACTTCGAAGATATGAGGTGGCATGATGTGGCCCTCACTTGAAACCACACCAAAGACCATAACCGTAGCCGGAAACTTTGTTTTCATCACACTGGGCACATCCCAGTTATTCGTGGCAATCCAGATTTGCGTTTTGAGGGTGCTGACAATGGTCCTGTTGTCTTAACTTGGATCGGTAGAGAGCGTGAGTTGTACAACGGCGCATCTCCGATCTCGCTCGTTGAACATTGTGTCCCTTTCAGACATGATAGAAGGCTCCTATCGCTCTTGGGATTTGTACACAACTGGCCAACTTGTAGATGGTCTGCAACAAAAAAAAAAAAAAAAAAAAAAAAAAGAAGACCAGTTTTCATTAAACGGAAATGGAATCATGTCGTCTTTTCTAGGGCGACAATTGTATCGTTCCACCCTGTGCAATATTCACAGTCTCTCGCTGTAAGAGTGTTATGACAGATGTCGATATTCAACAACTGCCAACCACTACGCGTGAGTCGAATCTTATACATCCGGGCTACTGCATGTCAGGTAGAACGGGCCAAGTCACAACACAGTGCGAAAAAAAAAAGCTCAAACTCGTTTAAAAAAGTTATCACAAAAATGTTTTTTGAAATCATATATCTAATATATATATATATGTATAAAAAAGATTTTGAATTAAATAACCTTGAAGGGTTGATATGCCATAAAACTTAATCAAAGCTAATCAACCATGCAGGATGCGACACAAGTCAATTTTTTAGCGGAGTTTAACAAGTTTGATTACAGAGGTTTCTTTCTCCTAGATCGGTTACCATGTGGGGATTTAGGAATTAACAGTAAAACTCCCAACCGGATATTGACTCGTCGGCTGCCACATACAAAATATATAAACGCGTCGCCACGCATAAGGCTCCACGCATCCATCCGGTTAAAAATCAGAAAAAAAAAGAAAAATAATAAAAAGTAAAGTAGCCAATGGGAAGCGGTCGCGCCAAAATTAGAAGGATTTTGGAGTGGCGAATTTGGAGCCGGTAGAGAGAGATAAATACTCGGGTTTTCTGTGAACCGAGTCTTGTCAGGCAGTGTCCGTCGAACCAACAACATCATTTTGCTGTCTGGTGTTTTGGGCACCACGCTACGTCTTGGGACGTAGCGTTGGTTAGTCCATTCACCAAGTAAATAAAGGAAAGTATGGAAGAAATGTTTTCGTCTCTTATCTGTTTCTATCTCTTCTTTTTGTATATTTCTTTTGGGACTTTTTCTTTGGACAAGGCATTGCGCCAGCCAGTCAACGTGGGGTAAAATAATATAACCAAAATATGGAGTCAGATATCTTACGGCAACACACAGCCTTGCCCTTAGCCACTGACCTCCAAAAAGCCTTCAAACCCCACAACCATTCAAGATTAAAGAATTCAGTCTGTCCTACTATCGCCTTACTGATAGTTGGATCCATAACTTTCCTATATGAAACTCAAACAGCCTCGGGGGTGTCCTCGTGGTGTAATGGTTAAAGCGATGGACTGCGGAATCGTAGTACGCGAGTTCGTACTCCAGTCGCGCTATTACGTTCACTTTCGGGCAAATACCCTTGGGAAAGGTATGAACCCCCTTATCCTCCCAGCTATGGGTTAAATAGTACCACTGTTCTTCTAGGAGAATGGCTTTGACATTGGGGGTGTCCTCCTCGTGGTGTAATGGTTAAAGCGATGGACTGCGGAATCGTAGTACGCGAGTTCGTACTCCAGTCGCGCTATTACGTTCACTTTCGGGCAAATACCCTTGGGAAAGGTATGAACCCCCTTATCCTCCCAGCTATGGGTTAAATAGCACCCCTACTGTTCTTCTAGGAGAATGGCTTTGGCATTAAATAACCTAAAAAGAGTTGATATGCCATTAAACAAAGAAACCAACCAACCAATCAAACAGCCTCGAAGAGGATTTGAACTCGTATTGCCTTGCCCATTTCCAACAGCGATTACCATTACACCATTACTCCAGTGATCATATCACCTTTGTTGGGAAGCGCGTAATTCATTACATTTTACACGTATATAGGCCAGTACCAATTTTCTGGCGCCTAAAATTAAGTAATAAAATATTCGACCTATACACGAGTATATAAGATGATTGTATCCCTTTTAACGCTATTCATACAAGTCATACAATTCATTCTATGATTTTAAGACTAATGAATTATAACAGCCCCAAGAATTCTGAGCCTTAAAAAAACAACAATCGCGTCGATTCAATGAGGGCGTCAAAAGACGCTTCAGAAAAATCATAGACGATTTCCCCTCTCGCTATTCTTGCATCCTCTTTGTCTTCCATCTTTCTTTTATTCTAAATAAGATGATGAGTCGGGTAGTGAGGGTACTTATTATTCAACTTGGGGAGGAGAATGTGAGCGTGTTCGCGAAGGCGGAGAGGTGGGGGGAGGCGTGCGATGCAGCGCACTGGGGTGGATGATCGAATAGGCAGGATGAGTCAGCGAATTCAGTGCTTCTACATTTTAAATTCTCACATTTGTCCTTCACTCGTTCGTTTTGCGTTTTAGGGGTTTCGAAGCCGTTGCATTCTGGGAGCGTTTGCTTTTAATGCGGGTATCCGAGGCAACGACAAAGCATCAATAAGCAACACCCCCACCTACAGACACTCATTTGAAGAAATGTTGACAGATGTAAAGTAGTCACTGCCAGTCTAATTTTATCTATCTATCTATCTATCTATCTATCTATCTATCTATCTATCTATCTATCTATTCCTGTCTCTCTCTCTCTCAATAAATATATATATGTATATACATATATATATATCTTTTTTCTTTACATATCTATCTATCTATCTATCTATTTATCTGTTCCTCTCTCTCTATATATATATATATTTTTTTCTTTACATATCTATCGATCTATCTATCTATCTGTTCTTCTCTTTCTCTCTCTCTCTCTCTATATATATATATATATATATATATATCTTTTTCTTTACATATCTATCTATCTGTCTATCTATCTGTTCCCCCTCTCTCTCTCTCTCTCTATATATATATATATATATATATCTTTTTTCTTTACATATCTATCTATCTGTTCTTCTCTCTCTCTCTCTCTCTCTCTCTATATATATATATATATATATATATATATATATATATATATATATATATATATATCTTTTTCTTTACATATCTATCTATCTGTTCCTGTCGACATATATATATATATATATATATATATATATATATATATATATATCGGCATGTTCCTCTCTCTCTCTCTCTCTCTCTCTCTCTCTGTATATATATATATATATATATATATATCTTAATCTGTACATAACTATCCATCTATCCGTTGATTCATCGTATTTTTTACATGAAATTATCTGAGTCCAAATACCTGATGAAAATAAATCATTTATAACCAATCATACGTCTATTGTATCAGGTATTGATTTCTATTCGATAATAATTTATATTTAATCAATTTTATATAGTTTCAAGTATTCGTATGTAATACTAACAATTTTTACACGGCAAGGAGTTCACGTGGCATCGTGGCTAAAGTGCTGGACTACGATATCGTAGTTAACAAGTTCAAACCCCAATCACAGAAATATGTTATCTTCAGAGTAATACCCTTGGAAAAGGCATGAACTCCCTTGTCCTTCCTTCAGCTACAGTACCACTACTGTCCTTCTACAAGGATGGCTTTCGCATTAAATAACCCATGAAGGTTGATATGTTATTCAAACATAGAACCCAAACCAAACCAAACCAAAAATTATGTAGCTTCAAGTAACTTATGAGGAAGAGTTTCCATGGCGTAGTGGTTAACACGCTAGACTGTGACATCGTTTTACATAACTAATAATAATAATAATAATAATAATAATAATAAGAAGAAGAAGAAGAAGAAGAATACTCAATGGGCGTTTTAAACGACGAGTAAACAACATCTCACACCAGCAAACCTGGACCTGGCTAAGAAAAGGAAACTTTAAAAGAGAAACAGAATCTCTCCAAATAGCAGCACAAAACAACGCCATAAGAACCTATCATATCAAAGCGAGAATAGTTAAGACGCAACAAAATAGCAAATGTAGGCTATGCGGTGACAGAGATGAAACGATCAATCACATAATAAGCGAATGCAGTAAATTAGCACAGAAGGAGTACAAGACTAGACACAAGTGGGAGGGCAAGGTGATCCACTGGGAAATGTGCAAGAAATTTAAATTTGACTATACGAACAAATGGTATGTGCACAACCAAGCACCTGTCCTAGAAAATAACATACAGAAACTCCAATGGGACTTTGACATATACACGATCACCTAATCTCGGCCAGAAAACCAGACCTTATAACAATCACCCCCCCCCCCGAAAAAAAAAACGGAATTTGCAAAATGGTCGAATTTGCTGTCCCGGCTGACCACAGAATAAAACTGAAAGAATGTGAATGAAGGATAAGTTCCTGGACCTTGCTAGAGAATTGAAAAAACTATGGAACATGAAGGCGACAATTATACCAAATGTGATTGGTACTTTTGGTACAGTCACCAAAGGATTATTAAAGGGACTGGAGGACTTGGAAATAAGAGGACAAATGGAGACCATCCAAACTACAGCATTACTGAGAACAGCCAGAATACTGAGAAGAGTCTTGGAGACTTGAAGAGACTTGCTGTCACTCAAACTCCAGTGAAAGACCATCAGCTAATGCTGATGTGAAAAACTCTAAAGGAGTAAATAATAATGATAATAATAATAATAATACTTAGTAAACAATTACAACTTCAAATGACTATTCTTAATAAAAATAATTTGCATATAGTCACATGACTTCCAGTATTATCATTATTAAATTGAAATATTTACAGCCCAGTTGAAGACAGCGTTTGCATCTCAGCAGAGGAGTAAGACTTCTCCCTAACGAGTGTCCTGTATATGATATTTAACAATCTGATGGTGAGGCACCAGTAATGCTGGATTTTTTGAGGAATGTGGAGTACTCCTTTATTGCCATTACTCCCAGGTCCACTTTGAACCAGAGAGGTAGCACCTGATTTGGTCCAATCTATGGGTCAAATAGAACTAAACTGTGTACTGATGCTAAACTGTATTGCTTGAAATAAGACTGTTTTTACATTTAACAGTGTGTAAAAAAACTGTACTTATGCTAAACTGGTTTGTTTGAAATAAAATTGCTTATATGTATAAAAATGGATTTGGCTTTGAATTACCTATAATAGTTGAAGTGCCATAATACAAAACCTAACCAAACCAATCCTTTGTAATCAATTATAAGTTGACTGGCCGACCTTACACAAGGGTGACCTGAAGGCTTCCTTTTCAATAACTACTACGCCGAAGTGTAAGGAAGGGCACTACTCATTTCCCTGGATTACTCCATTTACCCTTAATGTGTACCTTAAAATTGCTTAATGTTAAGCAAGGAGGCATCAAGTGCCATTTTTTGGGTCTTTGGTATGAGATTGAACCCTGGTCTCCCAGGCCTCTGAGCTTCAAGCAATTATTCTCAATACAGATAATTTACGCACAGTTATATGATTTCAAGAATTCCTATCTAATATAGATAATTGTCAACCCTAATAAGTATTACCATTCCAGGTCATAATGGATCTGGGAGTAAGAGAAACCGAGGAGTGACTCTGGATTCTCCAGAGGTCCAAATGTATAGCCCTACCCCTCAGGACACCACTTTCTGTTGGAGGTGTAGCTTTTACTTCTCTATAGAGTATGCAATCAGCATATCATAATATTGGTTTGGTTGAGTTTTATGGTATATCAACCCTTGTAGGTTATTTAATGCCAAATCCTTTTTATACATATATATTAAATATATAGGATTTGGTTTGGTTGGCTTTTATAGCATCTCAACCCTTGTAGGTTATTTAATGCCAAATCCATTTTATACATATATATTAAATATATAGGATTTGGTTTGGTTTGGTTTGGTTTTATGGCATATCAACCATTGTAGGTTATTTAATGCCAAATCCATTTTATACATATATATTAAATATATAGGATTTGGTTTGGGTGTGTTTTATGGCATATCAACTCTTTTACGTTATTTAATGCCAAATCCTCTTCATACATATATATTAGATATATAGGATTTGGTCTGGTTCAGTTTGGTTTGGTTTGGTTTAATGGCATTGCAACCATTGTAGGCTATTTAATGCCAAATCCACTTTATACATACATATTAAATACATATGATTTGTTTTGGTTGGTTTTTATGGCATATCAACCATTGTAGGTTATTTAATGCCAAATCCTCTTTATACATGTATATTAAATATATAGGATTTGATTTGGTCTGATTTTATGGGGTATCAACTCTTGTAGGTTATTTAATGCCAAATCCGCTTAATACATTTATATTAAATTTATACAATTTGATTTGGTTTGGTTTTATGGCATCTCAACCCTTGTGAGTTACTTAATGCAAAATCCATTTTATACATATATATTAAATATATAGGATTTGGTTTGGTTTGGTTTGGTTTTATGGCATATCAACCATTGTGAGTTACTTAATGCAAAATTCTTTTTCTATATATATATTAGATATATGATTTCTAATCACATTTTGTCAATAATAGTTTTAAACAAGCCTGTGCTCATTTTTTGCAATTAAATGTTTTCAATTATATCAATCTAATACAAATAATTCTATTTACAATTAATCATTTGTTTGCAGACAGCTAAATATTTTCAAGTATTGCTATTTAAAACTAACAATTCAATTAAACATTAATCCTTTGTTTACACAGTGTTTGATCAGTTAATTAATCAAACAGTTCTATTTCAAACAATTCAGTTAAACATGTCAACAAAGTTAAGAGTTTCCAAGTATTGCTATGTATCTATGACAATTCAATTAAACATCAGATTTTTGTTTGCACACAGTTTAATGATTAAACAGTTTTATTTCAACCAATTTAGTTTAGCAAAAATCATTTTTTGTACTCCGTTTAAATCTCAAAGTACTATTTGACACATCGATCTGACCCTATCAGGTGCTACCTCACTAGGTTAGAGTGGACCTGGGTGCGATGCCAATGAAGGGCTACTCTGAATTACCCAAAGCTCCTGCATTACTGGAGCCTCACCATCAGATTGTCTAGCATCATATCTGGGACACTTTTAGGGGGGGAGTCTTGCCACTCTACAGATATACGGTCAATGTTTTCTACAGCCCCACCTGACTGGGCCATCATATTCTTGTCTAAAATAATTTGGCTATCATTTGTATGTATAACAGTTATATATATATATATATATATATATATATATATATATATATATATATATATATATATATATATATATTTCTAGATTGTGAGTAAGACCTCTCGTTTACGACTGGTGATTCTTTGTTTGCTATGGAAGACAGGACATCCATAGCTGTTCGAAAGCGTTAGTCAGATTGAATGAATAAAATAAAAGTGATCACATGAAAAACTTGGAAAGATTTCAATGATGACTCATGCACAAGTTGAATGACCAGCAAACTGTGTGAAACCCAAGATGTGTGTCCGTGTGTCCGTGGGTGTATGCATAAAATTATCTACCTCTATTAATATCTCTCAAATTTACTGATATATCACTTACTGTTCTATCCCAATCTAGTGAATGATCTATCTATCTATCTATCTATCTATCTATCCTGCTAGCTAGCTAGCTAGCTAAATCAGTTCATATCTATCTATCTATCTATCTATCTATCTATCAGGCGCCTCTGGTGGTGTAATGGCTAGCAAGCTCGACTAGCAATCTACACGAGTGAGTTCGAGTCTCATTGGATGCCCCTTTCATATGGCCTTGTGCCACATCTAAGCAAAAGCTTAGTAAATTTCCATATCTATCTATCTATCTATCACAGTGCATACATACATACATACATATCTATCTATATATCTATCTCAGGCCATACATATGTATGTAAGTATGTATGTATCTATCTATCAATCTATCTACCTCAGTGTTTTGGTATCTGTTTATGCATATATCATGTTACACAGAATATGAAAAGTTTTTTGTCTTTTTTAACCTCCAAAATTTTTTCAGTAGTGCATCACACACACACACACTCGCACACACGCACACACACACACATCCATATATATATATATATATATATATATATATATATATATCCCCACACACGAACGTATACATACATATATACTGATGTATAATATTAAGATTCAGTCATCATAAATCTTGCTTTATATATCAGTTTAAAAACAATATTTTTTTCATTTTCTTTTGCTTTTGAAAATTTATTTTACTTGTAGTCCTAATCAGAATAGCTATAAAATGGCGATTCAGTTTACAATATGTATGTAATGTTTAATTAGACCTTGATTTCTTTTCTCATTGGATTTCATGAAATACTTTACAAAGACACGTGAACTTTTCTAAGCACAGAGACACACAGAGACACACAGACATACACACACACACACGCACATATGCACATGCACGCACTCCCACACACACACACACACACTCACACACACACACACACACACACACATATATATATATATATATATATATATATATATATATATATATATATATAATTGCCTTCTTTTAACATGATGAGCAAGCTGTTTTCGAAAATCATCTCAAATAAGTACCTTGAATCTCACTAGTTGGTTTGTATTTGTGGCCTTGTCCCAAGCGTATGATATAAATACATGTACACATATATATAAAAAATCACACACACACACACACACACATATATATATATATATATATATGTGTGTGTGTGTGTGTGTGTGTGTGTGTGTGTGTGTGTGTGTGTGTGTGTGTGTGTGTTTATACATTATAGCACATGGTAGTGTCTGTGACCCTGGGTCTCATGCATTTTGCATTCTGTCTGATAAATGGCTCACAGACACTACCATATATATATATATATATATATATATTTACACACACACACACACACATATATATATATTTACACACACACACACACACACACACACACACACAAACACACATATATATATATATATTTACACACACACACACACACACACACACACACACACACACATATATATATTTACACACACACACACACACACGCATATATATATATATATATTTACACACACACACACACACACACACACACATATATATATATATATATATATATATATATATATATATAAATGCTCTATCATTGATATTGAGCACTATTTAACAATACTGCAATGTTTGGTCTTCCATTAAATCACCAAGTGAGCTAGTAAGGACCATAAACCACTTAAAATCTTCTCAATCCTATGGATCCATAAGTTATAAGTTTGTACAGGAAAACTGCTAATGATATCGTGTACCCTATCATCATTAGGGCACTTATGCTAATGGCCTTTTGCCATACTAATCAATAGATTAGGACAATCTGTTTATCTATCTAAATCTGTACATACCTAGCTATTTGTGTATCTATCTATCTCAGTTTTTACATATCTATCTATCTATCTATCTATCTATCTATGTCTCATTCTTTTTTCTATCTATCTATCTATCTTTCTATCTATCTCAGTCTGTTCATATCTATCTATCTATCTATCTATCTCAGTCTGTTCATATCTATCTATCTATCTATCTATCTATCTATCTATCTCAGTCTGCACATATCTATCTATTTGTTAGTCTATCTATCCACTGATCTACCTTAAACGATCTATTTATCTATCTATCTATCTATCTATCTATCTATCATTCTGACAGCATACATATCTATCTATTTCCCTATTTAATTCTATATCTATCTATCTATCTATCTATCTATCTATCTATCTTTACCAACCCCTCCGCTCAGGCAGAATATGACACAACGTCAATTATTTTAAGTGGAGTTTAAAAGTTTTGAATTCAGAGTTTTCCTTCTCCTTGACTAGTTGCCTCACCAAGGCTGAAGAACCTAGTCTTCCCTAATATTTTACCCATAGCTGGTGGGAGAATAATTGGATTCATACCTTTCCCAAGGGTATTAGTGCTATGTGAAATGCAATCAGTCTCGTCCAGGATTTGAACTCGTGTCGCCGTGTCTATTTCCCTGGACGATAACCATCACACCACGGGCACCTTTACTATCTATCTATCTATCTATCTATTAGATCTGTTGTAAATAAGTTTCTCCGAGAAAACTCCTATAATCATAGTGTAGTCTGTAATCACTGGGTACTCCATGTTAATGGCCTTTGCCAAACTAAACCCTTGATTAGAAAAAAATTCATACATCTACAAATATCTGCATTTGAGAAAAAAAAAAGACAGAATGAAAATTCAAATTGACACATTTCAATTTGATCCTCTAGATGGCGTTAATGTTATGTCAAATTGATTCACTAGTCTGTCTTTCTTATTTTCTCACCCCATCAAACTTCACTCTAAGAATTACCCATTCCTCTCTCGATGTACAAATAACAGATTTGAATACTAATATAAATAGATATATTTAGATGCTTGATATTTTGAAGTTCCTCTTCAGACATTTTTGCATAATTCAATATTCAATAATTCACATTTGCTCAATGTATTTTAAATAGAAATGTATTGACAGAAACCATGACGTGTTTTCCGAGGGTAGATATCTGGGTAGGATGCTTGAAACCATCCAGGGTTGAGGGTAGAGTTTGAGAGCAATGGAAATGGGAGGAGTCAACCTTTCATTGCCATTATTCCTTGGTCTGTTCAGGAACTGGGTGTGGTTGTACCTGTAAGACAGATAGATAGATAGATAGATAGATAGATATGGACTTAAATAAGGAAATAGATATCTATGCTCTCAGAACGATAGATAGATAGATAGATAGATAGATAGGCTACCAATTATAGAGGGACTTATATAGAGCGAAGCAGATAGATAGATAGATAGATATTATGTATGAATACACTGAGATAGATAGATAGATAGATAGATAGACAGGCTACCAATTATAAAGGGACTTACAGAGACCGAAGCTGATAGATAGATAGATAGATAGATAGATAGATAGATAGATAGATGGATAGATCTGAATAGACTGAGATAGATCTATAGATAGATATATCGATATAAATAGATCAAAAGGGATAGATAGATAGATAGATAGATAGATATGGAAGTAAATAAGGAAATAGATATGTATGCTCTCAGAATGATAGATAGATAGATAGATAGATAGATAGATAGGCTACCAATTATAGAGGGACTTATATAGAGCGAAGCAGATAGATAGATAGATAGATAGATATTATGTATGAATACACTGAGATAGATAGATAGATAGATAGATAGATAGACAGACAGGCTACAATTATAAAGGGACTTACAGAGACCGAAGCTGATAGATAGATAGATAGATAGATAGATAGATGGATAGATCTGAATAGACTGAGATAGATCTATAGATAGATATATCGATATAAATAGATCAAAAGGGATAGATAGATAGATAGATAGATAGATATGGAAGTAAATAAGGAAATAGATATGTATGCTCTCAGAATGATAGATAGATAGATAGATAGGCTACCAATTATAGAGGGACTTATATAGACAGAAGCTGATAGATAGATAGATAGATAGATAGATAGATAGAAAGAAAAGGACTGAGATAGATAGATAGATAGATAGATAGATAGATAGATAGATAGATAAGTAGGCAGGCTACCAATTATAAAGGGACTTACAGAGACCAAAGCTGATAGATAGATAGAGAGATAGATCTGAATAGACTGAGATAGATCTATAGATAGATATATCAACATAGATAGATCAAGAGGGATAGATAGATAGGTAGATAGATATGAACAGACTGAGATAGATAGATAGATAGATAGATAGATAGATAGATATGAACAGACTGAGATAGATAGATAGATAGATAGATAGATAGGGAATTAAATAGGGAAATAGATTGATATGTATGCACTGATATAAATAGATAGATAGATATTGAAAGAGTTAGGTTGATATTAAGAGAACTGGAATTTTTGGAAAAAGTCACCCTGTTTAAAGGCAGAACGTTGCAATCATTTTTTTAAAATTTAAAATGTAAAATCTTACAATATTTGATTTCAAAGATGAAAGGAATCTAACATGGTCAAGAAATGGGGGATCAACTTACAACTTGGTTATAATACCAAAATAATCCCTCACTTTACATCCAGAAACACAAAAATAAAAACAGTTTGCGTTTGGTTTTGTTTGGGTTAGTTTGGTTTATTTGTTTAATGTCATATCAACTCCTTATGGGTCATTTAAAGCTGAAATTTAATTTCTTAATAAATGTTTTGTTGTAATCATAACCATTTAAATTTTCAATGTTCCAGTGCAATCATTTTTTAAAATCACACATTAACTGTCTTAAAATACACGTGATTATAAAAATGATGGTTGTTTGGATGTTTGGGTTTTACGGCATATCAACCTTTGTAGGTTATTTTATGCCAAATCCATTTTTATACAAATAATCAATTCTATTTCAAAAAATTTGGTTTGAGTACACAGTTTAATTGTCAAAACATTTCTATTCCAAGCTATTCAGTTTAGTCAAACAGATCTAATTCAAACAATTCAGTTTAGTATAAGTACAGATTTTGTTTACACACAGTTAAATGTCAAAACAGTTCTATATTAAACAAATCAGTTTAGTGTAAGTACAGTTTCAATGTCAAGAAACAGTTCCATTTCAAACAATTCAGTTTAGCATAAATATGCAGTTTAAAAGTAAGTACAGTTTTTTGTAAAAATATTTCTATTTCAAGCTATTCCTTCAAGACAGAAAGAAGGCCGCAGAATTGAAAAGCTATGGTAACCAGAATAACATTAAAAAGAATAGGCTAGAATGTTGAAATTATGATGACCTCCCTTTTTCAATACAGATTGTAGACCAGAAGAAGGCTGTAGAATAGATCGGCTGAAATGTTTTGGAAACAGCAAAACCATAAACAATAATCTAAAAGGGGTAGGGCTTAGTGTTATCATAAGATGTGCTCCCACAAAGGTAATGCCGACGGGACTGTGACACTTGGCACCTGATCTCCCAGGAGACTTTTTTCCCGTTAAACCGACATTGTGTCATATCCTGACACCAAATAACACGGACGCTTCTCAAAACAATTGTTGGAATTCCAATGTAATTTTCTCTTAAAGTGAAAAATAACAGATGACGTCAGGCTAGTGGGAATCATTTCGGAGATCTTCTCTTGGCTTATATCGACCATATTGACAAATAAAGCAGTAAATATTTACGTTACTTCTTTTTTTTTCATAAAAATTAGGTTGGCACCAAAGAACAAAAAAAAACAACAACATATGTCCTCAAATTATAATCAATGTATAATAAATGTGTATATAAACACACTCACCGACAAACAGACAGACAGACACACACACATACGCACGCACATCTTGATAGATGAATTTCGATTAGGTTGATGTATTTGTGGGGATTTAGGAATTAACAATAAAACTCCCAACCGGATGTTGACTCGTCGGCTGCCACATACAAAATGAGGCATAAGGCTCCACGCATCCATCCGGTTAAAAATCAGAAAAAAAAAAGAAAAATAATAAAAAGTAAAGTAGCCAATGGGAAGCGGTCGCGCCAAAATTAGAAGGATTTTGGAGTGGCGAATTTGGAGCCGGTGGAGAGAGATAAATACTCAGGTTTTCTGTGAACCGGGTGAGTGAGGACAAAAAGAGACCCAAGGAAGCACGTAAATACGATAACCAGTAGAGAAGTAACGTCCGCCCTTGAGTTAAGAGCCGAAACTACTTCTCTGCTAGTTCCACTACCTGACCATAAAAGAAAGAGAAGAAAAGAAAAGAAAAGAAAAAGGAATAAGTACTCTTTAAAAACGTTCTCCTCCTTTCCCCTGTTTCTTGATATCTGACTTTCCACCGCTTCGAAAATTTACTACTCGCAATGGGGAACTTCTGAACATTCAAATCCAAGTTGACATTTTTGTTTTATAAAAATTGTTTAATTATTAGATGTTCCTTGTTTGTTTTGTGTTAAATGAAGTTTTTCTCATTGTATGTTGTAACACTCCAAAAACCCAACCAACAGGCCATATATTGATTGCCACTGTTTAAGAGTTGCTTAGTAATTGCTATCGTTTTAGCATTGCCTATTCATTGCCCGTGTTTAAGAGTTGCCTATTAATTATAAGAAATTCAGAGTTGCCTATTGGTTGTCTCCGCTTAAGAGTTGCCTACTGATTGCCACTATTTTAGCAATGCCTATTGCTTGACTTTGTTTTGCCACTGTTTTGATTGCCAGTGTTTTAGATTTTCCTTTTCATTATCCCTGTTTTAGAATTACCTATTGATTGCCTCCATTTAAGAGTTGCTTATTATCACCGTTTTAGCGTTGCCTGTTGATTGCCATCCTTTAGGAGTTACACACTGATTTAAAAGTTGCCCATTGATTGTCGACATTTCATTGTTGTCAATTATTATCCCTGTTTCAGGATCATTTATTTTGCACAGTCATTCAAAGTTGGACAATAACATTATCAGAAGACTTAAGTGATGCCAACAGAAAATCCGTACAAAGATATTTAAACAAGAAAACTAATATATATATATATATATATATATATATATATATATATACGCACATATATATCGTAAAAGGAAAATTGGCGACTGTAGTCGAAGGCCCTCTCTTTGATAGCTACTACACCAAGGTGTAGGGGAGGGCACTACTCCTTTCCCTGGATTGCTCCATTTTACCCTTGATCCGTACCTTATAATACTGAGTGTGAAGCAAGGCAGCATCAAGTACCATTTTTTGAGTCTTTCGTATGACTCGACCTGGGATTAAATCCAGGTCTTACAGGCCATTGACGAACACTCCTACCATTACATCCACATACGCACACAGACATATATATGCACATACGCATATATATATACATATATATATATATATATATATATATATATATATACACACATATATACACATATATGCACACGTATATACATTACATACACACACATACATACATATATATACACACACATATATATACATATAGAAGCACAAGCATATGTATACACATATCACGCACACGTATATACATCTACATATATATATATATATACACACACATACATATATATACACACATACGTATATAGATACACATATATACACACACCAATTTATTCACACATAACTTGCTTTATTGCAAAAAACATTTTAATCTCATGAAAATATTTGTTTTGAGGTTATTTAAAATGGTGTCAAATCAAACAGAATGTGCCATGTTTGAACAGAGGTCTGTCATCAAATGTTTGGTGGCTGGGAAGTGCAAACAATGTGAAATTTACAGAAGAATGTATGATCTGTACAGAGAAGCGTGTTTTAGTCCAAAAAATGTTTACAAATGGGCTAAACATGGGTTGGCCACTACAAATAGAACAGAGGTCTGTCATAAAATGTTTGTTGGCTTAGAAGTGCAAACAATGTGAAATTTACAGAACAATCTGTGATGTGAACGGTGAAGCAGGTTTTAGTCAAAAACAGCCTTTACAAATGAGCTAAACCTGGGTTTTATTACAACAAACCTGATTCGAAAAGAGAGCCGATGGAACGGAAACACTGACGCTTCAGCAAAGAAAAAGTTCCGGGCGTAGCCCCCAGTAATGAAGGTCATAGTGAGTTTTCTGGGACATGGAAGGGCCCATCCATTTAAAAAGGTGCAACTGTAAACCGTGCTTCCTCTTGCCAAATCCTTAGGCAATATTTTGTCTTATTCATTCAATGATCCTCGAAGATATTGTTGATTAGTTGGTTGTGTTTTATGGCATATCAAATTTTGTGAATTATTTAAAGCCAAATCCTGGTTATACATGATTTTTAAGTAAATAGTTGGTCTGTAACTGGCTTCAAGTGTATTAAATGATTAAACATTTCTATTTGACCCATACATGAGACTCTGGCAGTTACTATCACTCCAGGTCTGAGTGGTCCGGAGAGTAATGGCAATGAAAGGGCACTCCACATTCCCCAAAGCTCCAAGACTGGGGCCTCATCCAGAAAACGTTTTGGTGGGATTATTTTTAGTTTGGTTTGGTTTGTTTTGTTTTGCTTTTATGTCATATCAACCATTCTAGGTTATCTAATGTCAAATCATCTTTATACATATATATTAAATATATAGGATTTGGTTTGGTTGGGTTTTATGGCATATCAACCATTGTAGATTATTCAATGCCAAATCCTCTTTATACATATATATTAAATATATATGATTTGTAAATACGTTTTGTTGATACACAAAATTCAATGATCAAACAGTTCTATTTTATAAAAATCTATTTCTAAGAAAAAATCAAACCGACTACGTGCGGCATTTGATTTGGTCAGAATGCAAAAGGGAGAAGTAATCCCAGACAATACGGCACCAAAAAGCTACCTGCCACTATTTGTCGAGAACTACTATTGCCCCTCCCCCAGTACGAATTCGGGGACCAAACTGTAAAGCAGGAAAAAATAGCCAGTAGAAGGATTTCGTCATTCGCTTCTTGAACAGCCGATAAGTATTTCAACTGGCAAGAATCTTTCCAAGAAATAAAAGTAAAATTAAACGAAAGTCGATGACTGAAATTCTACCAAGTTAAACAACTGAAAGAAAATTCAAGACTCGAGATTAAATGAAAACTGAAACATTTCGATAAAATAAAAAAAGAAAAGAAAAATATTCAAATTTAAAGAACTTTGTTTCCCAGACCCTCTCTCAGATAAGTTCCCGCAAATTGCACTAAAATTTGCAACACTTTATCTTTTCTATCCCTTTCTTTCTTGTTTCTTTTGTATAAAATTCCTTTCTAAAAACTTTATTGTCTGTGTTGTCTTTTCGAATCTGTGTCCGAACTAGAAAGCTGCGGAAGTTATTGTTTAAACTTACCGTTTGAACTTGCCGTTTAATATTGGACACTAAAACCCCCAAAGAGCATTACCTAGTTAAATACTACATTTGGCTGTTAGTGTCTGTAATGAAAACAGGACAAGAGATTCTGTCTAGTAATCTTTTATTCAATTAAGAATCTTACTACTCGTTTACTCGACAAGCGGAAATGTACAGCTTGGATTATCAAAGAGGAGATAATCCATATTCACAACAGTGTCATTCCTTTATATCAAATTTGATTCCCAAATTTCTTTAATCTCAAACAATTCAATTTAGCACGAGTCAAAAGTTAAATGGTTCCAAGTATTGCTAGGTATCATTAACAATTTAATTAAAGGGGGTGTCCTCGTAGTGTAACGGTTAAAGCGATGGACTGCGGAATCGTAGTACGCGAGTTCGTTCTCCAGTCGCGCTATTACGTTCACTTACGGGCAAATACCCTTGGGAAAGGTGTGAACCCCCTTATCCTCCCAGCTATAGGTTAAATAGTATCACAACTGTTCTTCTAGGAGAATGGCATTGGCATTAAATAACCTACAAAGGTTGATATGTCATTAAACAAAGAAACCAAAGAATTCAATTAAACATCAGTCATTTGTTTACACATAGTTAAATGACGAACAGTTCTATTTCAAACAATTCAATTTAGCCTAAGTTATTTGTTTTCACTCAGTTTACATGTCAAACTGTTCTATTTGACCCATAGATAGGGCCCTACTTCTCTGGGTCAGAGTGAACCTGGGAGCAACGGCAATGAAGGCGTACTCAGGAAGTGCCCGTGGTGTAATGGTTATTGTCGCAGGAATTGGACACGGCGACACGAGTTCAAATCCTGGACTGATTGCATTTCACATAGCACTAATACCCTTGGGAAAGGTATGAATCCAATTATTCTCCCTCCAGCTATGGGTAAATAGTAGGGCAGACTAGGTTCTTCAGCCTTGGTGAGGCAACTAGTCTAGGAGAAGGAAAACTCTGAATTCAAACCTGTTAAACTCCGCTTAAAAATTGACCTTGTGTCATATCCTGCCCAAGCGGAGGGGTTGGGTAAATATGATGAAGGCGTACTCAGCATTCTCCAAAACTCCAGCATTACTGGAGCCTCACCATCAGATAGTTTAGTGTCATATCCAGGACACTTGTTGTAGTGGAGGTCTAACCCCTCTGCAGAGATGAAGTCGGTGTATTCTACAGCCCCAGTTGATTAGGCTGAGATAAAGTTCAACTGTTGATAAT
Source organism: Sepioteuthis lessoniana (assembly GCA_963585895.1). NCBI lineage: Eukaryota > Metazoa > Mollusca > Cephalopoda > Myopsida > Loliginidae > Sepioteuthis > Sepioteuthis lessoniana. The sequence continues at coordinate 38,892,108 of OY757944.1, read as the reverse complement.
GACCTCGTTTGAACTCAGTAGTGTGTTTATTTCCCGAAAACATTTTAATCAATACAGATTTAATTACTGTTTTTTTTTTATCCCTCTTTTCTTTTTTTCCCTTTTTTTTCTCTTAAGCTTAAATAATTAAAAAAAATGGATCTTTTATTTATTCTTATAAATAAAATCACAGCTGTTACTCCTCCACCGTCAACCCCAAGATGAAGTCTTTATTTTATTTTTTTTTTTTTTTTATTTCACTTTCCTTTTACGTCAGCAATTCTTTGTAAGAAATAGAATTCTTCAATCTTGCTAAAACACTCCATCTGATTATTGCCTCATCTTTCTTCTGTGTGAGTTTGGAGGGAGGTGTATTTAAAAAAAATTGTTACTAAATAAATAAATAACCTTGATAGCTTTAATATCAGTGAAAGAATATGAATGTCACTATACAAACTTGTCAACTCTATAAAGAATAGAATAAAAATAAATATTACAATAAGATAAAATAAAAATAAATTAAAAATAAAAATAAAAGTGAAGCAAAAAAAAAGTGAATAAATAAATAATATAATAAATAAAAATAAAAACAAATTATTTGCTTCAATCAATGAATTTAAAAAAAACTGTACCCAACTCTTTTCAGTGATGTATTAAATGCCATTTTGTTCATCATATAACTTAAGAAAAAATTTTACAGTATTTTTCAGTAAAAATTTTAAACATCTAAAAAAAAAGCTTAATGATTAAGAAAAAATACAAAAAGTATTTAAATTATTCAGAATTGTGGATAATCAAAATAGCAGTTTCAAAAAGATTACTGTAAGAGCTCGCAATAACCAACTACAATGGCTGTAAAAGTTCGTTATACCCCAATGCTTGCAAATTTTGACAAAATTACCAAAAAGTCTCTTCCAAAAGAAACTTTCATCTTTACCGCTAAAGCCCATATCTAACATTTGACATCACCCCAAGAAGCAACAATGAAAACTTTATTCATATTCTCAGACTCGTTCTCGGTCTTACTCTCACTAAACAATGAAAATAAAAAACTTGAAAACCTCTTAGTTATCAAGCTCCTGGGTCGGTTGGACACCATGTCCGACTCAAACTTGGAGATTCTAGTAAGCTGGATCCCAAGTCATATTGGAATAAATCAAGGGTGTGAAAGTTTTCATAGGTGGGTCACTTTCGAACATTGGAGCAACAATTAGAGCCTGTCACCATCAAAAAAAATTTATCAAATGATAAATAATGCATAGAATTATAAAAACCCTTGTGAATACATTTTGAAATAAGAACTACAAATAAAAATTAAGTTTTATCACTGAGGATAACTATTGTTTTTATCTTCATTTTCATACTGAAACATCAGAAGAAGGATGTATCGGCCGAAACGTTGTGAGTATCATAAGGAAGATGAAGAGAATAGTCTGAATATTCTAAGTGATGAAAAAGTATCAAGGTTCATCTCGGAAATTTAGACAAATAGAAATTAAATTTTTGCACACAATATTTAGTAATTTTATCTATTTGAAATGGTGTATTTCTTATACAATTTCAAATAAATAGAAATCCTAAATTTTATTAAAAAACAACAAATATCTCTATAATCATCAATGGTATCCGTTAAAAAAAAATCTTCGACTTTTGAATTTAAAATAAATTCTCTTTGTACAGCTCGCTCGAAAGTCAAAGATGGAAAGTTCGTGATATTCTACTGGATCGAATTGAAAACTATGAAATTTATTTTATGGCAAGGAAACAAATTCAAAATTCGCATACGAGGTCATCATCATCATCATGTCGCGCCGCCAACGCGGATATCCCTGACCCTCTCTCGCCATTTCTCCCTATCATTCATCGCCTCCGGCAGGTCTTCAGGGTTACATCCTGTGTCCTCACATAGTTGCTGTATGTAAGTTCGTGCTGGTCGTCCTACTTTTGCACATCCATATGTGGGGGTCCACAGGAGTACATCGCTTATGAGCTCGTCCTTGCTTCTCCAGCAGTGTCCCGTGTGTCTGGTTCGTCTGACTTGTATAGTTTTCGTGATGGGGGGCAAGTGTCCGTATAGTTGGAGTCTCGTGGGGTGTTGTCGCCAGGACTTGTTTAATACTGCTCTCAACATTCTTGTGTAATTTCCGTCTAGTTTCCTCTCCAGCCGCTTCGTTAGCGTCCATGTGGTGCATCCATATAGCAGTATCGACACAACCGCTGCCTGGAAGAAACTGCGTTTCATTTTATCAGTTAGGTCCGACTTCCATATGATCGAGAGCCTATCGATAGCTGTCCATGCCTTCGTCAGTCGTGTGTCGATGTCTTTTTCGGTTGATGAGACGCTACTTCCTAGGTAGGTGAATTTGTCGACTAGTTTCAGAGAGGCTCCGTCTAGTGTGGCAATGTTGCCCGTGCGGAAGTAAAATATGAGATAATTTTTAAAATGTTTTTTTTTTTGTTTGATTTGTCTAATTTTTTGAAGAAAAAAAACCCACAAAAAGTGATGAATCTAAATTTTCATGATTAGCTCTATTATTCAAGTCTTTTTTTTTAAATTAAACTTCAACCCAATATGAGTGAGCAAGAAAAAAAAAAACAACAAAGAATCTATGATTTGCTTAACGCCGAAACAAAGCCAAAGTTTCTTTATCTACCGTATACAAAGCAAAGAAAAAGTTTTTACAGAAAAGAGCTTTTTAAGGAAACGGGGAAGAGGAGGATTGAACAAACAAAAAAAAAAAGGTTTTTTAATAACTCTCACTATGGCAATTAAGAAGGACTCCACAATGTCAATAAGAAAGCACGCAAATGAATTGAAACCGTGACGACAGTAATTAAATAAGATTTAAGCCCAGATCTTAACCCCCTTGGTTATGCTATATGTGACGTTTTAGAAAACAAAACAAATGCAACTTCCCATCCAAATAAAGCTCGACGGCAATTATACAAGAATGTTGCGAGCAATATTGAACAGGTCCTGGCAGCAACACCCCACACGGCGCCAACTGTACGGCCACCTACCACCTATCACGAAAACTATACAGGCTAGACGAACCAGACATGCCGGACACTGCTGGAGAAGCAAAGATGAGATCGTAAGTTGATATGCTCCTGTGGACCCCTGCACATGGCCAATCAAAAGCAGGACGACCAGCTCGAACATTCATACAGCAGCTATGTGATGATACAGGATGTAACCCCGAAGACCTGCTGGAGGCAGATAGGGAGACGTGGAGAGAGAAGGTCAGGGATATCCGTGCTAGCCGCACGTCATGATGATGATGAAGACGGTTATTGAGGAGGAATGGAATAAAATGTCTGAAGAATTTCTTTTGAAGACATACAAATCATTTCGAAGGCGTGTTAATACAATAATTGAAGGGAAAAAATGGAGGCCATGATGAGTAAAATTACTGTTTTGTGTCAATCTTCTTATTTTGTTGTTTATTTTTTAAAATCAAAATTAATCTTGTTTTATAAAAGAGTCGTTTATCATTATACAAGAATATTCCAAATTTTGCTTCCGCACCCTATATACAAATTGGCACCAACGTTGGAATAATAACATGCACCGTAAACTCTTTCGGACAAAATTCACGTTAGGAGAATGAAAACCAGTTTTCAGAAAGACCAGAACGAAAGAAGTCAATATATCCCAATGGAGCATTAGTCTTACAAGACTGACACACTCCTTTATACTCAAACAAGAAAAAAACAATCACAATGCATAGTACAGGGTGGAACGATAAAATGGTCGTCCTAAAGAAAACAACACTACAGCTTTATTTTAAAACTTTTATTGAAAAAAATCAATTCAGCTAACTTGATTATGTAGTAGAGCTGACATCTACGGGGTGGAACGATAAAATGGTCGTCCTAAAGAAAACAACACTACAGCTTCATTTTAAAACTTTTATTGAAAAAATCAATTCAGCTAACTTGATTATGTAGAAGAGCTGACATCTACTGAGTGGAACGATGAAATTGTCGTCCTAAAGAAAACAGCACTACAGCTTTATTTTAAAACTTTTATTGAAAAAATCAATTCAGCTAACTTGATTATGTAGTAGAGCTGACATCTACAGGGCGGAACGATAAAATTGTCGTCCTAAAGAAAACAGCACTACAGCTTTATTTTAAAACTTTTATTGAAAAAAATCAATTCAGCTAACTTGATTATGTAGTAGAGCTGACATCTACGGGGTGAAACGATAAAATGGTCGTCCTAAAGAAAACAACACTACAGCTTTATTTTAAAACTTTTAGTGAAAAAATCAGTTCAGCTAACTTGATTATGTAGTAGAGCCACACCTCTCATCATCCCTCACAGACTCCCTGGCTTCCTTGAATCTCTTATGCCACTCATTAAATAACATACAATGGTTGATATGCCATAAAACTTAAACAAAACCAAACAGAACCTTGCGAGACGCCTTGGCACGAATTTTAAAAAAAAGCATCCAAAATATGATTTAAGATTTTTAAAAAAGGGAAAAAATGGAGATTTTAATCGTAATATGTTCATTTCTTTTAATTCCAAAAGAGCCCCGAAAAAAATGAAATGAAATAAAAAATCAGGAAAAAATCTTACAATGTGGGCGTAATTTTCTAATCTCATCAATTTTTTTATTATTATTTTAAAAGCGCGCAATTAAGGTAAAAAAAACCCCAGAAAAATACAGATCTCAGTCTTAATGTTCTTTTCTTTTAATTTAAAAAGAATCCAGAAAAAAAATAAACTGGAATAATTTTTTTTTAAATCAGAAAAGTCTTATAATTGGGCGTTTTTTTTAAAAAATCCTATCTTTCTTTTTATAACTCTCAGAGCACACAAGTAAGATAAAAAAAAAAGATGGGAGGGGGGGGAAACAACAATTTTGCTTACGTAATGAAAACTTTCTTGTCATTTTTATCGTCTGTCAGTATTGAATATTTTACGTCGCTTCAAATTTAAAAACATCAATAGAATGCTAGACATCTTCTCTTATGTTCCTTGAGAAGCGGTGGGGTGTCTTGCTTTTTTTTTCACCCAATTTTGTCAGGGTTTATAAAAAGAGAAAATCTTTTTTTTTCTTTATTCGAATGTCTTTCTTTCCTTTCCGTTTTTTCCCCTGCTACCTGACAACCCAACGTGATAAATCCGTTAAATGGGTCTATTTCAAATCAATAGATAATTCCGAAAATAACTTCTGATTTTAAAAGATTTAGTGACTCAAGCTTGTTATTCTCAACTGAACGTTAAACACTTTCTTAAAAGAGTTTTAGTTGGTTGGTTTTAGGCATGTCAACCCACTTGCCGAAGAGCCAAGTCAGCTGGGGCTGTAGAAGACACCGACTGCATCTCTGCAAAGGAGATAGACCTCTCCCTCCCTACGAGTGTCCTTGATATGACAGTAAATAATCTGATGGTGAAACTCCAGTAATGCTGGAGCTTTGGGGAATGCGGAGTACCCCTTTATTGCTGTTGCTTCCAGCTCTACTCTGACCCGGAGTGGTAGCACTTGATAGGGTCCTATCTATGGGTCAAATAGAACTATTTGACATTTAAACTGAGTGCAAATAAACGACTTATGCTAAATTGAATTGTTTGAAATGGCACTGTTTGATCATTTAACTATGAGCTAATTAATAACTGATGTTTAATCGAATTGTTTGTGATACATAGCAATACTTGAAACTATTTAACTTTGTTGACTTATGTTTACAAATCATATATACCTGAAACCGGATTTGTCATTAAATAAACTACAATGGTTTATAAGCAATAAAACCAAACCCAAACACTTGCTAAAGTCAGTCTTTTCTTTTTTCTTTCTTTTATTTCCAACCAGTTGTATATTTACAGGTAACTTACGATAATAAGCCTAATTTGTAGATAGTGTGTGTGGGTGTTACATTGCCGTACATGAATACGAATATGTGAAATGTACGTTGAAATTTCGTAACTCATATATAGATAACATAGGAATCTCGAAACACGAAAAACACTTACGACTTCTTAGTTCAGGTACGAAACTTTTTATTACCTTTGAGTTTAAAGGGTTTCCGACATAAGGAGAGAGATACCATCTTTCTATGTTGACTTTTCCATCTGCCCCAAACCACGTGCGACACCTGCCCAAGGCCTCGGTGAGCAAGCGAAAGTCAACCTTCTTCTTCCGACTGCAAAACTCAACTAACTGACTTTTCTCAAATCTCAGCCCACGTTTCCGGTGCGTGGCGTCACTCACATCCCTGGTAATATCCTCTATCTGGGATTTTTATTGTGACATCTCTGAATGACACATCTGCTCCGCGTGTGCGTGAACACCTGCGCCCATGTTTGCACCTAACTAACCCATGCGCTAAGTAAAAGGTTCTCAGCCTAACTAAACCGAAAGGCAAGATATATAAAACGAAATCCCTCGGCCATTATATTACATGGGGAGTCCCAGTAGCGCAGTGGCTAACGCACTGGATTGCGATGTTGGAGTAAATAAGTTCGAGCTCTAGTCACGCTATAGCGTTCACTTTTGGACTAATACCTTTCGGAGTGGTTTGAACCCCCCTCCATATCCCTCTAGCTCTGGGTTAAAAAGTACAACTACTTTTCTTCTACAAGGATGGCTTTGGCATTAAATAACCCATAAAGGTTGATATGCCATTAATCAAAGAAAACAAAGAACCCTCTTATCTTCAAGTTAGGGATTATATATTATCATTAATGTTCTTCAATAAGGATGGCTTTGGCATTAAATAACCCACAAAGGCTGATATGCTGTTAAACGAAGAAACCAAAGAATTCTTTTACCCACCCAGCTATAGATTAAATAGTATCACTATTGCTCTTCAAAAAGGATGGCTTTGGCATTAAATAACCCTTGAAGGTTAATATGCCATTAAACAAAGTAACCAAAAAAGTAACTAACCCATCTGCAAATAAACAATGAAAACGGATATTAATAGGTATTATCAATTACCAAACTCGACAGAATTGGAACTTGGTAACCAAACATATTGTATAGTAATCAATGAACGCAACACTTTTTTTTTATAAAAATATGTCTCTCATTTTATTCTCGAAAGGGGCCCACAGTTTGTTGTTAGTTGAAAAATAGCAGTGATACTATTTAACCCATTGCTGGGGGAGGGGATAAGGGAGTTCATATCTCGCCCAAGAGTATCACTCCGAAAAGGAACGAAATAGCGCGACTTGAATTCGAACTTGCGTACTTAAGGGTGCTGTCCAGCACTTTAGCCAATACGCCGCATGAAAGTTTTTTTCCTCGTTCCCGTGCTTCCATTTCCTGTCGGAGCTGGAAGATGAGATTTTTTTTCCCTATTTGGTGCGTTTGTTTAAGTCAGGTGGGTGCACTTAGGCATGTCGATGTTTACAGGTGAGATAAAAAAAAAAAAAAGGAAGTTGGTGAGGGCGTGCGAACGTTTAATAATGATGGTCTATTTTTCATTCCTTTAACGGAAGTCAGAATATATTTTAGCTGATATGAATGACATTGTGTGAACGTTTCTCTTTCTTTACGACGGCTGCCATTACCAGTCCAAATATATCCACCCGTCACATCCTTCAGGGACAATACTCGTGTCTGATTTTTTTTTTTATATAGCGAGCAAAGACGGCACATTGAATTAATCACGCTCATCAAGCTGAAACAATTCCCAACGAAAAAAAGGAAGTTTGCAGCATTGGATGTTTTTGAAGCCACAGGTTTTAAATCATTTTAAACTTGCTTTCATTGATTGACACAATTTTAGAATTGCTTATTGATTGTTACCGTTTAAGAATTTCGTTTTAAAGTTTCATAGGGATTGCCACCGTTTCAATTGCCTGTTGATTGCCTCCGTTTGCCAGTCCAGTATCCTCGTTTTAAAGTTTCGTATAGATTGCCACCGTTTCAATTGCCTGTTGATTGCCTCCGTTTGCCAGTCCAGTATCCTCGTTTTAAAGTTTCGTATAGATTGCCACCGTTTCAATTGCCTGTTGATTGCCTCCGTTTGCCAGTCCAGTATCCTCGTTTTAAAGTTTCGTATAGATTGCCACCGTTTCAATTGCCTGTTGATTGCCTCCGTTTCAGTTGCTTATTGCTTGCTCATTCATTATCTCCGTTTGATAGCACTGGTTTACAAAGAAATTGAGGCAAGCACAAAAATACCCGTTTTTACCTAATTTGAGGGTGCTGAATTCAAATTTGAAATCTGTTTTTATTCATCACCTCTAGTTTTTTAGATATGCATAGTGTGCATTTTGTGCATACACAGTACATAAAGGCGTATATGAATTCAGGGTTAATTCTAATATTGTGAGACTTATGGCTTATTTTTTAGTTATTATGCACTGAATGCAAGTGATGGCATTACATTATATATATATATATATATATATATATATATATATAAAGATGGATTTTGACAGTTAGGCAGCAGGTCTCAATCCACACTCTGGTAGTCATTGGAAGAGGTTGTCTCGCAGGCGGCGCAGGAGGTTGGTGTCCCTCAACTATCGTGTTACACATCTTTTGGGTTACTAAATATTAGTATTACATTTTCAAATGCACATTTAGTTTTACTTTGTTATATTTTCAGATTCTCCAATGGCTTCAAGCATATCAAAGTGTCGAGGATGCCTCAACAAGGCCAATTCTTTCTGCTACGTGTGTGGGGACTTCATAACAGTTACACAGCGTCGAACCATCACTTCCCTCCTCAGAACCGCCTACTTTCACTATTTTGACTGTAAAATTGGTGATCAGGACAAGTCTTGGGCTCCACACATCTGTTGTAAACCCTGCTACAATGGACTAACTGCATGGTTTAATGGCAAGAAAGCGGCTTTCAACTTTGCAGTCCCGATGGTTTGGAGAGAGCCGCGAAACCATGCAGATGATTGTTATTTTTGTTTAACTGGTTTCAAGGCATCTTCTAGGAAAAAGATCAAATATCCCAACCTTCGATCTGCTATGAAACCCGTTCCCCATTCAGATGATCTTCCTGTACCCACACCAACAGTAAATAATGATCTTCTTTCCTCATCAGATGAAGAAATGCCTTCAAGGGAGGATTCTGCCGAGTCAATATCTTTGGAAGATATTGAGTCTACATATTCAGGAACAAGTGGCAATGAGCCACACTGGATCACGCAAGAAGACCTGAATGATCTTGCTCGTGATTTGTATCTGTCAAAACAGCAGTCAGAACTCTTGGCTTCTCGGCTTAAACAGTGGAACCTAATCCAGGAAGATGTAAGGATCACCAGTTTCAGGAATCGGAACAAATAAGGTCATTGGTCTTCTTATGGGCATGCAAGTACTGTTGTTTTCTTTGTCTCTCGGATAGTCGAGCTGAATCCCAGTATTACAAGCAGAAAGACTGGGGGTCTAGAAGCACTTTTGTTCCTAGTGAACACAGCCTCAAGGAGAATCCTCTGGTGGACATGAATAAGGTGCTTCTTCCTCCTCTTCACTTCAAGCTTGGTTTGATGAAGAATTTCGTGAAGGCATTGCACAAAAATGGTGCTGCCTTCCAACACTTGTCTTCTGTGTTCCCAGGTCTTAGTGCTGCTAAGCTCAAAGAGGGCATCTTTGTCGGACCTCAGATCCGAGATGTGCTGAAGGATACTGATTTTGAGGAGCTTCTTAACTTAAAGGAACTGAGAGCATGGGAAGCATTCAAGTCAGTCTGTAGTGGCTTCCTTGGTAACACACGCGTACCAGATTACCAAGCCTGTATCGAGAAGTTGCTAAAGTCTTACGAGGATATGGGGTGCCGAATGTCACTCAAGATTCATTTTCTCCATTCCCACCTCAACTTCTTCTCGCCAAACCTTGGAGCAGTGAGTGATGAGCATGGAGAAAGATTCCACCAAGACATTACGAAGATGGAGAGCAACTCTCAAGGCAAATGAAAACCCGGCATAATGGGAGACTTCTACTGGATGCTCTTGCGTGACATCCCGGAGGCAAAATACACCAGATCTTCTAAGAAAACACACTTTTGACTGTCTATGGTACTATGAATTGTGTAATTGTGTCATCCAAGTATATTGATTCAATCAGTGTTTTTATCTATCCTGTTTTATTTGTTATAAGCTGATGCAACTCTTGAAATATGCACATATATTCTCTGTTTATACTAAAATGAGACTATTTAAAAACCAGAAAACTAGAGGTGATAGAGCAAAACTATTTATAAATTTGAATTCAGCACACCCAAATTAACAAAAAACACCTATCCCCATTCTTGCCTCAGACCAAGAATTTATTTTTGTAAACCAGTGAGTTGTCTATTGATTGCCATCAATTTAAAGTTGCTTATTGATTGCCACAATTTAATGTTATATATTGACCCTCGACCGAGCCGTCAATAAAGAGATGCACCTGTGTAAATAAGTGGAAGAACAACGGAAGCGTGTGGGCGTTGGAAAATAATATAACGAGGTGTCCGGACGGTTTGAGACAGTTGGAGACAGGATGCCGAAGTGATAACCAGCTGCAGATTGAGGGTTTTGGGGCCTTAGTGACCTCCGGGTGAGCAACCCAAGCCAAGATGCGAGAGAGAAGAACGTGGGTCAGTATAGCAGTCCGTCCATGTCTCCACTCATTTCTCACACAACAAGCATCACCTTTTCGAAAATAAAGTGTGAGAGATTTATATAAAGAAGTGTATTCGTTCGTTATTGAAGTCGTCATTATCAGTTGATTATGTTCCCATGTATATTTTTATACGAATAACGAAATATAGAATACAACATTAAGAGTCACCTACAAATTGCCACTATTTAAGACTTGACTATTGATTGAAATCGTTTTAACGGTGTCTTATAAACGATATATATATATATATATATATATATATATATATATCGTTTATTTCAATCATGCATCCTAGATGCATCAAGGTAGGTCTTCAGTGATGTACTTGCCGATTTTGGGTTATTTTTGCATCATATCGGCTCCGACAGAAACCCCGGCATGACTCTGGAAGAGCCAAGCTGCCTCCTTGATTGCGACGTGCTACGCTCATGCCTCTACCAAAGCAAAAAAAAACAAAAAACAATAAGGCCGGACTTCGGCCGTTCTTATAGACATCAGTCATTCAGTAACAGCCAATGAAAAACAGGGCATTCCACACTCCTCTACTATATATATATATATGTATATGTAAACGATATATATATATATATATATATATATATATATCGTTTATTAGAAGCATTGTAAAATGGTCTGTTCTGTGAATATTTAGTAAATTATCAGCTAAACAGCAGCATATAGCTTATCTTACCTTGACCCTTGCAAATTGGGAAGTTCAGCTTTCAGGAAGTCTAATCAGTTTTTCCTCAACTGCTGCTGCTGCAATATATATATATATATATATATATATATATATATATATATATATATATATATATATATATATATAATTAAAATCAATAGCAGCCATAATAGAGATCAAATCAGATCAAATTAGATCAAATCAGATCAACTCCTTTGCAGCTGGTAGACAGACTTGGTATCTTAGAAACGCAAAGAAACTAAAAAGAAAAAAAGACATCTAATCAATTCGAAAGGCCGAGTGACCTTTATCTTTATTTTCAAATTTCTGTATGTAACAGAGAAATTTGAAGATAAATGATTAAGTACAATGTGTTGCCATTCAATGGAAAATTTTCTGTAGTAAAAATCATTTCCAGTACATGTTTATAGAAAGATCCTTTTCAATGTATTTCGGTCGTAAAATCATTTTCAATGCTTTTTTATAGTAAAAATCATTTCCAATGCATTTTTATAGTAAAAATCATTTTCAATGCATTTTTATAGTAAAAATCATTTTCAATGCATTTTTATAGTAAAAATCCTTTCCAATGTATCTTTATAGTAAAAATCATTTCCAATGCATTTTTATAGTAAAAATCATTTCCAATGCATTTTTATAGTAAAAATAATTTCCAATGCATTTTTATAGTAAAAACCATTTCCAATGTATCTTTATAGTAAAAATCATTTCCAATGTATCTTTATAGTAAAAATCATTTCCAATGGATTTTTATTAAAAAGATATTTACGATGCATTTTTATTGTAAAAATCATTTCTTATGCATTTTGAGGTCAAAAATCATTTCCGACAATTTTTTTAATAAAAATCATCTTAAATAACTTTTATAGTAAAAATCATTTCTAATGCATTTTTATAATAAAATCATTTCCAATGCACTTTTATTGGAAAAATCATTTCCAATGTTAAAATCATTTGAGTAAAAGCAAAAATTTCCCTGGTGTCATTGAACGTGACAGGAATTTTTCTATATTCATTGCTTGGCTCAGTTGAATCAGCTTTCTTTAATAAAGATAAAAAATCAAATCCATTGTCTTCTTGCTTGGCCTAATAACATTTCAGTACTTTTAGTGTGTTTATATATATATATATATATATATATATATATATATATATATATATATATATATATTAAAATTAATTGGTCCACAAAGAGATTTATTTTCTAAAGTTATTCATTCTACTCCTCCATGTATTTCTAGTGTCTTTTCGCTAAATAAGTAACTTGAAAAATAATTATTTTTGTTGACCTATTAATCTTGATATATATATATATGTGTGTGTGTGTGTGTGTGTGTGGTTGGGCAGCAGACTTTCATTTAAACATTTTTGATTGAATAATAAAGACACGTTTTGTCTATCTGATTTTAATAAGATCCTTTCAAGTTTCCTTATAAGTGTCTTGTTTTTTATCTATCAATTCCAACCTAAAGCAAGACACCTATCAGAAAAATTGAAAGGATCTTAATAAAATTATATAGACAAAATATTTAATTAAACATATATATCTGTGTGTGTGTGTGTGTGTGTGTGTGTGTGTGTGAAAAATAAGTAGAAACTGGATGAACGGAAACACAGACAACTGATTCAATTATATCATCTGACGAAATATTAATTGAATCCGTTTATCCATTTTCCACCTATTTTTCATCTCGCATAATGCAAAGCTCTTCGAATGGATTGAGTACTCTGGTATCCAGTAAGGTATAAAATGTTAACAAACGAACGCAGCTGTTGCTGTTGCTACTTAATACCTTATAATTCCCTAGCTGACGTGGTACGCTTGTTGGCCGAGCGGTCTGATACTAACGTAAAGTTGGGCGGGTTTCAAGCGTCCTACGTGTCTAGCCACACTGAAGAGTTGTGATACAACGAAACTGTCTGTCTGTGGATGACAATATATATATATATATATATATATATATATATATATATATATATATATATATATATATATGTGTATCTAGGCAGCAGATTCTCTTATTGGCCAATTTTATTAAAGATTACTGACAAAAATTTTACGATTAGTTTTTTTTTATTAACCTTTTTATGTTATCAAGCAATACATCACAACTGTGGATGAAGAATGCTTAGTAATTGTCCGAAATCTCTGATATTGTATCCTGAGTACACGTATTTTACTAGTTTGAATGAAGAGAATCACAGATTACACGAGGCAATGGAACTATGCATCTATGTCAGATGATTTCACGTATTACAGTTCTTTATCTCAAAGAGATTTTGTTAAGTGTAGGGATCTGCCTTTTTATAACTATGACTTCTTGCGTTTGGAGTCTTTTAGATATATATATATATATATATATATATATATATATATATATGGCTAATTTTAAACTATAGAAAAATTATCATAGATAATGCTTTAAAAAACATAGGATTAAATTGAGATTAAGGTAAATGAATAAAAATAAAATAAAATTTGAAAAATTTGAAAAAAACATATCATATATACGTACTATTCAATAAAAGGGTAACTGAATTAAAAGGCTCGAAAATAAAATTGAATTAAAAAAAAATTTAATTCTAATTTTAAATCTTGAATTTAATTTAATATAATTATTACTGTATCCTTAAGTAAAGTTATTAAATTAAGTTTTTTTTAATCTAAATTCGTATTAAATCTGGAGTTTTAAGTCGAAAAGTACTTAGAATTTAAAAAATAAAAATAAATTATTTCACTATAATTCCAACCGGCAATAAAATAAAAAAAAACCCGGAAGTGGGCTAAATGAGGAGAAAACTCTTCACCCCTCTTCTATCCCCCTCCCACCTTCTTTCCTGTGTCTATTCTGAATTATTTTATCCATAAGATCTGAAGAAGTCCTGTTAATTTTTTTTTCGTGTTCTTTGATTTTATCAAAAACCCATAACAGGATGGAAATAAATTTATAATCCTAATGTGACCGGGTTTGTTTTTTTCTTAAAGAAATTATTGCTCTGTAATGTCAGTTACATTGAGCTCTTCACCAGGAAAATTTAAATGTTCACTGTTGAATTTTTTTTTTTTTTTTGTCCTGATGGAATTACTCCCAACTCCAGTTTAACTGGACCGAATAATACTTATATATATATATATTTATATATATATATAATAACTGTGTTGGTTGTGACTATCTCACTTCGCGAGTTTGTGCCAAATTTGGTATAATTTGGAGAGTGCTCAATATCTGTGATAGAGCTATTATATGATAATAATAAGTAAATATATATTAGTTTTCATATATATTTAATAACATGGAAGCTTGACGGCGACAACAGGTTTCATGACGTCTTATAAACGACAATCATCGGGCAGAAAACGAAAGATATTGAAGAAATAGAAAAAATAGAAAAATACAGTCAAAAGAATGTTGGGATTGTGTACAACTCTTTATGTATGCGTGTGTGTGTGTGTGTTTGTGTAGGTTATATTTGCGTATTATTGTATGTGGACGTATAAATGATATTTAGTATGTATGTTTATGAAGGTACATATACCGCGCGGCAAACTTGAGGTTATCTCCTGGATATATGAGTCACGATGTGTAGACAAAGTCACGACAGACTGACCGAGTAAAAAAAAAAAAATTGTATTCGTGAGTGTGTGTATGTGTGTATGGTGATGATTTTAACAAAGGAACAAAATATCATTATCATTGTATTACGGGAGGTGCCCGTGGTGTAATGGTTATCGTCGGAGGAAATGGACACGACGACTCGAGTTCAAATCCTGGACGAGGCTGATTGCATTTCACATAGCACTAATACCCTTGGGAAAGGTATGAATCCAATTATTCTCCCTCCAGCTATGGGTAAATAGTAGGACCGACAGGGTTCTTCAGCTTTGGTGAGGCAACTTGTCTAGGAGAAGGACAACTCTGAATTCAAACCTGTTAAACTCCGCTTAAAAATTGACCTTGTGTCATATCCTGTCTGAGCGAAGGGGACGGTAAATAGGATTACGAAGAAAATAAAGTTTTGATTTGTAAGTATAATAGACGAAGGAGTATGGTGGTTCAGAACGCAATAAATATCGTGGTGATGAGACGTGTTAAATTGTGATATGAGTATTATGTAATATTAGTGTTTTATGTTGGAATATGATTTGTGTTAGTTATGATGTGTTAATGATATATTACGTATACATTACTGCAATCCATGAATGTATTTACGCAAGGAATATAGTGAATATATTGTGTTAAGACGTTGCAATAATTTCTTGTTTTAGTTATGTCGTTTTATTTTGGTTTTTTTTTTATGTGTGTGAGAGTGTATGGTGATGATTTTAACTAAGGAGTAAATTATCATCATTGCAAAATTAGGAAAACGAATTTATGATTTGACGTGTCTGGGACGCAAGGGTCATAGGCAGAGAGCTGTGTTGGATTACAATAATGATTTTTATTAGCTGTCTATGTTGTGTTAATGTTAAATTACGTATACATTATTGTAATATGTGATGGTGTGTGGAGACGTGTTTCTAACACTGGTGAATACATGGCTAACCTAATGTCAGCAGGTTGTAGAAGTGAATGGAGATGGCTATAAAGGTTTAATGGAGGAAGATGGTACTTACGTTGCGTCGGGTGTGTTGTTGGGTTATTTGTGGGGAGATTTTTAGTAACGGGGGTGATATAGGTAAGATGGGTGGTTTATATGTATGGGTCGAAATGTGAGAGTAGGTGTTTGTTCTCATGTCTGTATCTAAATAGAATTTCTGATTTTTTTGTTTAGCACGGTGTTTTGTGATAGGTGGGTGATAATAGCTAACTTCTCGTGGAGGCAAAGAAGGCATTTTTTATGTTTTGCGGTAAACTGTTGCTAGTTTTAGTATTTCCCAGGGGATGCTGGGTGAGATGTTCATGTCTTTTAGGTGCCAGATGTGTGTGGATAAATAAGTGTTAGTTGAGTAACTTCTGTTGGTGAAGGAAAGTTTGTGGTTATATATTCTTTGTTTTATGGTACCCTCCGTTGCACCTATGTACTGCTTGACAGAGTTGTTGTTTTTACTGTGGCTCTGTACACTACATTTTCTATTGGTAGTTTCCTAGTAGGGAGCAAATTTCTTTATCCCTACAGTTGCATTGTTTGTTGGAGCGTGTGGTGCTGTAGTTGGTTTTAATCTTTTTGTTGTGGCCTTTTATGATTTGAGATATGTTACTTGTACAACTGTCGCTGACCTTTATATTGTTTCTGTTGAACATTTTAGCTCAGGGTTAAGATTGGGAAAGTGCTTGCTTATTAGATTAAGGAAGTCCCTACCGATGTTTGATGTCACGCATTTGTTGTAAGGCGGGTTGAACCAAGTTCTATGATGCTTACAAATTATTTTGCTTACAAAACAAAACTTTATTTTCTTGGTAATGCAATGATGATAATATTTTTTTCCTTTTTGTTAAAATCATCACCACACACACACACACGTGAATATACATTTTTTAATACTCGGTCAATCCGTCGCGATTTTGGCTATACATCGTGCCTCATATATCTAGGAGGCAACCTCAAATTGGCCTCGTGGCGCATGTAACTTCATACACACACTAAATATCACTTATACGACCTCACACAAAAATACGCAAATATAACCGACACAAACATTCACGCATGCGCATGCGCATAAAGAGTTGTACATAATCCTAACATTATTTTGACGGCATTTTTTGATTTTTTTCGATTTCTCCTACATCTTTCGTTCTCAGCCTGATAATTGACGTTTATAAGATGACATGAAACCTGTGGTCACAGACAAGCTTCCATGCTATTAGATGCTATAAGATATACATAAAATCTAATATATATTTAATTATATTCACTAATCTAATATCTACCAGCATTCACAGTACCAGAAAAAAGAAAAAAAAAACCGCCAGGAACAAGAGATAAAAATATCTCGAATCACCGCCCGGGGGAAAAAGAAAAAATATTATAGGACAAAAAGAAAGAAAAGGCTAACCCCGTCACACCCCTTAAAAAAATCAAGAGATATGCAGTCAGTTGGTCAAAAGGAAACTAAAACCCACCGTAAACGCTGCAATGCTACAATTACAAGAGTGCTCAACACGAGTGGAGCCAATTATAAAATTAACTTAAATCGCGATTTAAGTTAATTTTATATTTAATTATATATATATATATATATATATATGCATGTATATACACTCACACACATACAAATATATATATATATATATATATAAACATATATATATGTATATGGTCTAATGAGTTGTGTTTTCACCTATGCTCCGGAAGACAAGAGTTCAATTCTAAGTCAGGTCATAAAAAAATGGTACTTGATGCTACCTTCCTTAACACTCAGCATTATAAGGTAAGGATCAAAGGTAAAGTGGAGCAATCCAGGGAAGGAGTAGTGCCCTCCCCTACATCACGGTGTAGTGGCTATTGAAAAGGGAGCCTTCAGATCACCCTCGACTACGGTCGCGAAGTTTACTTATATATATATATATATATATATCTTGTGTCTAGCCACACTGAAGAGTTGTGATACAACGAAACAGTCTGTCCGTTGATGACAATATATCAGTAATATGATCAGTGTGTAGTACCTGTAACCCTAAATTTTCTATGGATGAAACCAATTATTCTTTAAAAATCATATTTCCCGAAAAATTAATTAAAAATGGAAAGAATTTAAGATTTTTTTATGGATACAGATATTACACTTTGATCTTCAGCAGATGAGTCAAGAGGCAACACTTTAATATTATGAATGGATCACACGTACTACACTTTCATCAAAGTTGAAAATTATTATTAATTTTTGACTCGTATTTCTTTCATCTTATTTCTCTTGCTTTTACACCTCGTAGTAATAGTGTTAAGTTGTGTGAATTTCTTAGATGAAGCATTGACTGTTTCGAACTATTCCTTCAATGTCACCTGAAATGGAATGGATGTATATATATATATATATATAAAAGTAAGTAAAATTGGTGACCTTTGTCGAGGGTGACTCGAAGGCTCCCTTTGCAATAGCTACTCCATTCCCTGGATTGCTCCACTTTACCCTTGATCCTTACCTTATAGTGCTGAGTCTAAAGCTTGGCGGCATCAAAAAGACGAAAATTCTTGTTTCCTAGAATATACAAAATCATGAGAACATTTTATTTCAAAACAATTGTAAGTAGTGCGAGAGGAATGGCCTGATATTGATTGACCCCCACAAATAATTCAATTTCTTGATGACTCACCATCGATCAGAGTCAGGATCTCTATAACCTTCCACGTTTAAAAAAAGAGACCATCTGTCACACAGTATATTTGGCGTGAGTTTGTGTTTTGGACAGTGCTGAATAACATGATCACATGTGTATTGATATTGAATATGCTTAGATAAGTCTGACACAATGCCTCATGTTTGGGGTGCTCATGAAGGTCATACTTGATATACGAGGACCATTCAAAAAGTTTCCAGACTTTTTTCGTACGGTCACTTTTATTGATAGTACACACATAAAACTCTAGTCCTCTTCGAAGTAATCTCCTTCGACTTCAATGCACTTGTTGTACCGTTTAACCAATTCTGGAAGGCTCCATGGAAGTCCTCTGGTGTGAGCATGTCAATGACCTTCGTCACAGCCTCTTTCATCTCCTCAATTGTCTCATAGCGACAGCCTCTGAGCCTAGGGAATAAGCAAAAGTCACTGGGAGCAAGGTCTGGACTTTAGGGAGGCTGAGGAACTGTCTTGATGACCATCTTGGTCAAATAGTCTGTGACAAGGATAGAGTTGAGGACTGGTGCATTGGCCTGGTGGAAATGCCACTGGCCCGATTTGAGGAGTGCTGGCCTCTTCCCTAGGAATCTCTTCCTGAACTCCCTTAAAACCTCAACATAGTAACCCTAACCCTAACCCTTTGCCAAATCAACTCTGGTATATTGACTTCCTTACTCCTCCCACATCTCTCATTATCCCTCACAGACTCCCTGCCCTCCTTGAATCTCTAATTCCATTCAAAAACTGATGCTTGATTCATGCAAGATGGTCGAAAAGCAAGCAGTCTGAAGGATTCCATACGTTTCTGTCGCATTTTTTTCCAAGTTTAAAAACATAATTTTATTGCATATCGTTTTTCCTCACGTCCAGATTGCATTTTTGAGATTCACCAGCTGTGACAATCAGGCTTTAGTAGGGTGTATTGCAATTCCTACTGTAACTGTTCATTTGAACCTGAAATCATAAAAGTTTGCCAATCATCTCATAAGATATATAGCAATAACACACTGAATTTTCAAGAGTCAACGACAATTTTAAATGCTTGTACAAAAAAAGTCTGGAAACTTTTGAATACACCACGTATAATTGTCAGCTAGATAAGCTTTCTTGTAGTATATATTATATAGTGAGATACATATAAAAACACATACACACACATATATATATATATATATATATATATATATATATATATGTATGTATGTATATATATATGTATGTATGTGTGTGTGTGTTGTGTGTGTGTCTCTGTGTGTGTGTGTGTATTTTATATATATATATATATATCTTGAAAAGATAGATTTGTTGTGAATCTGACAGTATGATAGAAATATGTGGAATATTGAATAAATCAAACACCTAACTCAAATTTAGATGTGTGATATTTCGTTCGGCTTTATTTCATCTTCATGAACTTCTTGAAGACCTCTTGAAGAAGTTCATGAAGATGAAATAAAGCCGAACGAAATATCACACATCTAAATTTGAGTTAGGTGTTTGATTTACCCAACTTTTCACATGTTTCTATTCGTATACATATCCATATATGCATATATATATATATATATATATATATATATATATATATATATAAATACACATTTTCTATGGATGAGAATAAAAACAGCCATCGAAAGATAACCATGGCCCACACTGAAACCACATACATAAACTGCATCGCTCTTCGCGCGGGTTAAAAAGGAGTGCGTCCTGCTGAGGTTGGAGCCCTGGCCTCAGTGTTCGAAAAATCAGCTACAGAGCTCAAACAACAAAAACTACTAAAATGCAAACAACAATACAAATAGTGACATTTAACGTAAGAACCTTAAATAGAATGGGACAACTACCAGAGCAAACTGCATCGGCCGTAGAACATAAGATAGACATAATATGCATACAAGAACACAGATACAGGCACACCGAAGATATCAAATATCACGAAACTGGAAATGAATGGACGCTAGCCACTGTATCGGCATGGAAAAACTCTGTCAATGCCACAGTAGGAGGGGTAGGAATTCTTATAGGACCTAGAGTGTTAAAAACACTTAATCATATCTACCGACCCCTCCTCAAGGTCAATTTTTAAGCGGAGTTTTACAGGCTTGGATTCAGAGTTTTCCTTCTCCAAGACTAGTTGCCTTACCAAGGCTGTAGAACATAGTCTGCCCTACTATTTACCCATAGCTGGAGGGAGAATAATTGGATTCATACCTTTCCTATGTGAAATGCAATTAGCCTGGTCCAGGATTTGAACTCGTGTCGTCGTGTCCATACCCTACGACGATAACCATTACACCACGGGCACCTCCTTAATAACATTGAGAGAATACATCATGGCATAAAAATAAATAAACAAACAATAAACAAACCATCAAAACTACACCAATATATATTTTTCGATCGTTTCCTATTTTTACATATATAAGTATGTACATATATATGCACATATATGCATATGCTTATATATATATATATATATAGAGAGAGAGAGGCATGTATATATATGTGTATATATAAGAGAGTATATATATATATATATATATATATATATATATATATATATATATATATATATATTGACTATTACTCTTAAACAGACACTCCTAATAACTTCTTTAATGAAAATCTAATCTTGTATGACCTATACGAAGTCTTGACAAAATAACTTCCTCTTAGTTTTTGGGATTTTTTTTGTTTGTTTTGTTTTTTGTAACTTTGTTTTTATTCCCCCAAAGTTGCTTTAATTTCTATTGAATTTATTATGTTTTTGTTGTTCCAGCATTGTTTTCTTTGTTGTAATACGAATTTGTCTTCATTATTCACGTCGGAATGTTATTCAATAAAAAGAGATATCATTTGTCAAATACTTAAGCATCGAAACTGAATCAAAAGTTGCAACACCTCTATAGCCATAAATGAAATCGCATATATATATATATATATATATATATATATATATATATATATAGTATTATTCGGTCCAGTTAAACCAGAGTTGGGAGTTATTCCTTCAGGGTAAGAAAATCATTCAGGAGCTGAACATTTAAATTTTCCTGGTGGAGAGCTCAATGTAATTTTTTACAGAGCAATATTTCTTTAAGAAAAAACCAAAGACCGGTTAATTTAGGATTATAAATTTATTTCCATCCTGTTTTTCAGTTTCTGGTGTAAACCAGAAACACGAAGAAAAATATAACAGGACTTCTTCCACCCCACGTGTCTACTCTGTTTTATTTATTCATTGGATCTGAAGAATACCCTATCGGCTACCAGAGTGCTCAATTCTTACGAAGAGCTTTGCATTACGCAAGGGGCGGCCGACAATTCCTTCGCCAGAGTGCTCAACCCCCATCGTATTTCCAACAGAAATAGCGTTAATGACCCAGCGTCGAGATATTTTCATTTAGTCCGTTAAACTAAAAAAGTTTTCGTTATTGAGTTAACGGTCCCTTTTGAAGGAAATTTCCACTGGGCATATCAGCGTAAGTTGGAAAAATATGAGGATCTTTTGAACAATGAATCAGAAACATCAAAATTGCTGAATCCGTTGTCAGTGTTAGTTTATCCACTTTTCCACTTATTTTTATTATATATATATATATATAATTAAATTTATATTAAATTTTATATATATCTAATAGCATGGAGACTTGTCTGCGACCACTGGTTTCATGCCGTCTTTACACGGCAATCGGTCTGATGATTGCCGTGAAACCAGTGGTCGCTGATAAACTCATATATATTTAATTATGGATATAATTATATAATTATAGTAATATAATTCTGGTAGTATTAATTTTATCCATTGGATCTGAAGACGTCCTGTTAGATTTAGTATTATTGATTCATATCAATACCCATAGCAGGATGGAAATAAATTTATAATCTTAACGTGACTGGATTTTGTTTTTCTTAAAGATATATTTATATATATATATATATATACATCATCATCATCATCACGTCTTGCCACTATTAGTTGGAAATCATCATCTGGGCAAGAGAATGTTTCTTTAAGAAAAAACAAATAATACAAAATGAAGTGTGTGTGTGTATATATATATATATATAAAGTAGTTAGTGACCGTAGTCGACGGTGACCCGAGGGCTCCCTTTTCGATAGCTACTACACCAAGGTGTACGGGAGGGCGCTTCTCCTTTCCCTGGATTTCTCCACTTTACCCTTGGTCCGTACCTTATAATGCTGAGTGTTAAGCAAGGAGGCATCAAGTACCATTTTTAAAGTCTTTGGTATGACGCAACCTGGGATTGAACCCAGGTCTCCCGGGTCATTGGCGAACACTCTAACCATTATGCCAAATTATATATATAAATACATGCATACACACATATATACATACATTTACATATATATGTACATATATATACATATAGTGACATGCATATATATATATATATATATATATCATTTGAGTAGAGTGCTTGCCAGTGGTCAAATCATACCAAAGATTCAAAAATAGTACTTGATGCCGCCTTGCTTAACACTCAGTATTATAAGGTGGGGATCAAGGGTAAAGTAGAGCAATTCAGGGAAAGGAGTAGCGCCTTCCACTACACATTGGTGTAGTAGCTAAAGTAAAGGGAGCTTTTGGATCACCCTTGAGAAACGTCGTCAACTTTACTTACTTGATATATCATTACCTATGCTATATATATATATATATATGTGTATGTGTGTGTGTGCATCCATATATGTATATATATATATGTGCGCGTGTATGTTTATATATATATATATATACCCACACACATTCATATATATACATATATAGGTATATATACATATACTTGCATATATGTATATACATATGAATATATATACTGATATACACACACAGACACGCACACAAATATATATATATATATATACATAAATATACATATGCAAAAATACACACATATATATATGTATGTATGTACGTATTCATATATTCATGCATGCACACACACACACACACACACATATATATATATATATATACGCTACATAAATCTATCTATTTATCTATCTATCTCAGTAATATCCAATCGGCGTCCGAAGACTTTGGGTGTGGATTATTCGTGTATAGAATATATGTGTTATTTTATATTAATCGGCAGAATAACTTTAATTTAATTGTGATTGATTTTTCATCCAGTTACATTATATATATATATATATATATATATATGAATCAGGTTTACCCCCACAGTATTCACGAGCCCATTGCTGACCATCAGCGTCCTGGAGACTTTCCTTGCAAGCCAAGAATTTAGTGGCCCAAGGGTAATCAGATAGCTACCTGGACAAACTTAGACCAGGAGCTTTCTTTTTACTCACCACCCATCTTGAGGGCCCCATTGATCAACAAATAACATCTTTCAGCAGAATAATATATGACGTTTGTCTCGAGTGTTTTTGTACAGTAACGCATAAAAAAGATAAAACTGAAAGAAAATGAACCGAATAGATAACGGATATAGAAAGGATTCAAACATGAATGATATACACGCGTGATTTCTCGTCTGATTACGCAAAATCAAGAAACAGTTGCTATGACATCAACGGCCGTAAGTAAACGTGTTTTAAAATCACAAACTGCACTAAAATAAAGATGAACGAACGTCCAATGTTATGTCTGCTTTTAGTTGATCTGGTGTATATATAGATATATATTTCTTTTAAATACCCTGTCCGGTGGCAAAAGCTGCTTGGTAGCGCCAGGAGTGGCAGTACCGCCTTCTGCTACTGAAACTGTGTTATCACCCTGGTTGGCGGCTGATGAGGTTAGGGTATCGCCCGTGCTTTCACACGTTATATGATAAAAAAGAAATATATATATATTAGATTTATATATTTAATGCCATGGAATTTTGTCTGCGACCCTTGGGTTTCATAAAGCTTTTACAAAACAACAATCATCAGGCAGTTAACAAAATGAAATAAATCTAATGATACTCACTATTATTGTAACCCCTTCTTTATTTTCATTATGTACGTACTATCACAGATAATCATAATATATATATATATATATATATATATATATATATATATATATATATATATATATATATATATATATATACGCAACATTTCATTAAATTATTATTATATTCTAGCCCAAATTTCTTCCCTACTTATAATACCAATATTGTACAATATTTCATAGTATATTGCTATACAAAAATCCCTACCCTTTGATATTCATTGTGATTCTCGTCTACCATACTATACTCGCTTAAATACGCTTACAAATCAAATCTTTCTTTATTTTCCTCGACATGCAATGATGATATTGTGTTCCTTAGTAATAATAACATGCACACACAGAAATAGATAAAGAATCTTTCCCGACAATACTGTAGCAACATAAGATACACTGACGACTGACATCCGGTAAAAACAACGCGCAGCGCATGTTCCTTCACATACACATGCACTATATACCACTCACACATACGCACGTAGACTTTGTCTTTCATGTATCCCCATAAGAAAAAAATCTAGTGGTATGAGATCTGGTGAACGAGGACGATATTCAACAAAAACCTCTTCGTCCAATCCACTTGTTTAGCAAGACCTTGTAGAGAAGAGGAAAATCCCATATTTTGTTTTGGCGCGCCATTTAATTCAACACTGAATTTCACCCAATCAGGATGACATATCCTATTCAGCCCGGACCTTCATTTCCGGCTAGCAAAACGGGTGAGCGGCCAAAACCTCTCTCTTCGGCTTGAGACGGCGACCAGAACAGATGTGTCTTTGGTCGTCCCTGCTTAGCGATGCTTTTTAGCTAAACAAGCCACCCAGTGTGGACATCTCACTGTGGCGTTAACCCTAGCAGCAGCAACATGGACACTCAACGAGGGAACCATCTAATTTATGGATTCTTTGCGTCTAATATATTTTAGACCAAGGAATCCCAGTTGAATATGAATTAGATACGTTCAGCGTCCCTTCCACAAGCACCACAAAAATTTACTATGTCGATCCGAGCGCCACTTCGCTCTCGACACACTAGCCCCCATTTCACCTCTGGTCCACATTAATGGAGATAACGCCTACTCTCCCCAAATACCAGACACACAAAACTACACGGTGACCTTGAATACTTCCCTCACACGTCCAACGACACGCTGCCATCTCAACATCCCGCTAAGATATCGCGTCTCCAAAACCAACAAGCCTAACCACCATGAGTCTTGCAGCACCAAGAACAAACCGCCTCAAAGCTGCAAATAAAAAACTTTCGTTATTGTGTGTTGTTAAATCAAAGTCTCGTAATTCATTTATGTGTGCCCAAAAACAATAGCGTAATTCCTCAATCACCACTATAACCTCATCGTGGAAGAACCTAACAACGCTATAGTAATGTGGGGGTGCCCCATCTTGATGAAAATAAAACTCATCTTCAAAGTCGTCTCTACGCTACAAAACCTGCAACAGTCGCTGAATTAAGAGAGGCCATTGAGCATGAATGCGCCCAAATACCAAGGGAATTGTCTCATGATGTGTGTGATTCCATTGCTTGGCGTTGTCAGCAGTGTCTGGATCCAAATGGGCGTCAGTTTGAGAACAAGCAGTGAAAAAACAATAAAATGATACTTGTAAAATATTTTTACACATTTTAAATAATAAAATTCTAATTAAACACTACGTTTACAATTATTTTTAATGTGTATACATTTTTGGGACACCCTGTATATATATATATATATATATATATATATATATATATATATATATATCGACGAGACGGAGAATATACCAACAATATTCTCCGCCGAAATAAATTTATTATGACGGCTTAACCGAGTTTGAGTCTCCATTTAATTGCACTATATATATATATATATAGGCTTTTATAAATGAATGCTTATATATATATATATATATATATATATATATATATATATATATATATATATATATATATATACTTGTGTGCGTGTGTGTTGCATTTGTAAAAGCGACAAATATTTGAGTAATGCAATGGTAATGAAACCAATTACTTTATCAAAGGGAGGTAATTCAGGATGCATTTGTAATTTTCAGGAGAAGTAACTCTTTAAAAATTTATAACCTAATAGTTTTAATGAGACCGATAGATATACCCAAATTTCCACTGTTCAGATGATTACTATCTGCTGCTGGGACTGTGAAACCCAATACACCCTGAGATAAGAACTTCATTGTCCCGAGAAATTCCATTGTCTCGAGTAACCTTTTATGGAGCCACAAAGATTTAGGAAAATTTGATTTGAATTTTGAATTTTTTTAGATCGAGTGCCTCTTACTTAGTGAAAAGTTTGGCAGTTCTGAGGGACTCCAATATCTTTAGAATTACCATGAACGGCCTAGATTATTAATTCAATATTCTTCTAGTCCATGAGATTATTTGTTTTGTATTTTTCTAATCTGAGATTTTGAGTATGTTACTTATTGAGGAGATGGGAAGCACCAAGTGGTCTCCAATTCGTTGAGAACTGTTATATTGCCCGCAGCATTTTTGTGTAATAGCTGTCAAGCTTTTTCTCTATATGTTTAATTAGTGTCCATGTAGCGCCTCCTTATTGCAGTATCGACATGACCGCTGATTGTAAAAAACTGCGTTTTATTTTATCGGTCAGGTCTGACTTCCATAAGACCGATAGTCTATCAATAGCTGTCCATGCCTTGGCTAGTCTCGTGCTGATATCTTTTTTACTTGATGAGATAATGCTTTCTAGGTAGGTGAACTATATATATATATATATATATATATATAAAACAGTCTGTAAGTTTACCGATAGTAGGGGAGGGTGCTTCCTCTTTCCCTGGATTACCCTACTTTACCCTTTGATTAATACCTTATAATACAAAGTGTCAAGCAAGGAGGATTCAAGTACCATTTTTTGAGGTTTTGGTATGATTCCACCTGATAATGAAACCGTGTCCCGTGCTAATGGCGAATATTCTATTATGTCATAATTGACACAAACATTTATAATTAAACTGTTATATATATATATATATATATATATATATATATATATATATATAACCTTATAAAAAACTGTTGCCACTATATAAATTAAAGGGAACACCGGAAAAAAACATTTACGTAAAACTTTAGAAACACGTGTTGGAGAAAAATTAAAAAAAACCCCAAATAACCTAAAAATAAATTCTCTTGTTGACATATTCATTTAAAACTATTTACTTTTTTCTATCATTGGACCACCCTAAAAATTATATATATATATATATATATATATATATATATATATATATATATATATATATACGTGTATATATATAAATTTGATCGAATATAATAGACGTTTTTGTCTACATATTTTTTTGTTAATCCTTTCGAATCGCTGTATCGATCTCATGATATTCGACGTTTTATTTTTCGAATTTGCTTCTATAAATATTGTCAGTAGCTAAAGACGTTTAAGTACTTAAACGTCTTTAGCTACTGATGCTATTTATAGAAGCAAATTCGAAAAGTAAACTTTACACAATATAACATCACAAACGGTCTTTTTCTTACAAAGTAGTAATGTACATACAAAAGTTACATCACTTTTGGAATGCATCCTCCTCTGATGATGGCCCAAAGTTGGGCTGAAAGTACTTGGGAAATAACTAATTATGGAAGGTTTATCAACCAATTCCTGCCAAATATCATAAGATCAATATGGCAATTCGAAAGGATTAACAAAAAAATATGTAGACAAAAAATGTCTATTATGTTTAATCAAATATGTATCAATGAAGAAATGCTGCCAATATATATATATATATATATATATATATATATATGAAAAGTAGATAAAGGATTGTAATCCGACAATATGTAGAAAAATTGATAACAATGAACCAAGTGGAAGGAGAGATTTATTGAGGTCGACGCTATAGCGTTTCGGTTCTAGTGAACCATCATCAGGACTATGAGGGGGTGATATTAGCGATTTAAAGTCAATGATGGATGTTTAAAATGCAAAATACAAAAACCTAGGGGAAAATTTCCATAATAAGAAAAAGTTGGCCGTTTAATTGGTGAATCAGCATTTGTTGTTTTAAATTACCTCATTTGACTTATTAGGAATATTATATATATATATATATATATATATATTAGGTGTTTTAGGCTTTTTCTTTTTCTTCTAAACTACTGTTAGGGCTTTCTTTACGAATTTTTAAATTATATTATAGAAGAGATTCAAAAACATTCTGCCTTGTTCGCTGACATTTGGAAAGACTAACATCAATTTGGCTTTATAGTAGAGTAAGCGTGTCTTTACATTTAAAACGCATAGTTTAAGCATTATTTCACAAACAAAATACAGCATAACATTTTGTAAAATTCAGCATTTTAAATTGATAGGACTTAAAGACATACTGACCAATATTGATATATTTCTTCCAGTTGGCTCCTGCTTAAAAAAAAAAAAAAAAAAAAAAATGAAATGAATATTCCCCCCCCCAGTAGACCGCATCCAAAACTACTTAAAATTCAGTAGTAAATAAAAGTCAAAACGAAGAAGAAGCATTTGAACTCAGGAGCCAACTGGAAGAAATATATCAATATTGGTCAGTATGTCTTTAAGTCCTATCAATTTAAAATGCTGAATTTTACAAAATGTTATGCTGTATTTTGTTTGTGAAATAATGCTTAAACTATGCGTTTTAAATGTAAAGACACGCTTACTCTACTATAAAGCCAAATTGATGTTAGTCTTTCCAAATGTCAGCGAACAAGGCAGAATGTTTTTAAATCTCTTCTATAATATAATTTAAAAATTCGTAAAGAAAGCCCTAACAGTAGTTTAGAAGAAAAAGAAAAAGCCTAAAACACCTAATGCTACCACAGCCCCCACCCCCAAGAGAAAGGAAAAAAAAATTTTTTTTAAGCTCTATAATTCCTGAAGCCAGCTAGGTTCCCAACTGTAGTATTAAAAAAATAAATAAATAAATAAATAAAAAGCCTAGGAAAAGTCCCAATACAGCAAAAAAAAAGCAAAAGTCAGTACCAGTGAAAGTCATACGAAAGTACCTTAATCTTGGACTTTAACTAAGTTAAAACTTAAGAAAACTTAAACCAAAATTACCCCCCACCTTTTTTTTTTTTTTTTTTTTTGCGTACACATGGGAAGCAGCATGATGTACGTAAAGGTATTTGAATAAACCCATGGACGACCAAACTCAATACCTAAACGGGTCCTGGACGTGAGTTTGACGACTTTACGCTCAGGATCGTTAGTTCGATCGGGGAACTACTGCTGCTCCTCTATAAGAGTGGCTTCTATAGAAGAGAATAAAACAGCCATCGAAAGATAACCATGACCCACACTCAAACCACATACACAAACCGCATCGCTCTTCGCGCGGGTAAAAAAGGGGCGCGTCCTGCTGAGGTTGGTGCCCTGGCCTCAGTGTTCGAAAAATCAGCTACAGAGCTCAAACAATCAAAACTACTAAAATGCAAGCAAACACTACAAATAGCCACATTTAACGTAAGAACCTTAAATAGAATAGGACAACTCCCATAGCTAATCGCATCGGCCGAAGAACATAAGATAGACATAATATGCATACAAGAACACAGATACACGCACACCAAAGATATCAAATATCACGAAACTGGCAATGGCTGGTCGCTCGCCACTATATCCGCATGGAAAAACTCTGTCAACGCCGCAGTAGGAGGGGTAGGATTACTTATAGGACCTAGAGCATTAAAAACGCTTAATAGCGTTGAGAAAATACAACCTAGAATGATGGCAGCTACATTTAACGGAAACCCCAGAGCAACAATCATCTCATGCTACAGCCCCACCAATGTTAGTGAAGAAACTGAACTAGTCACCTTCTACGATGAGTTATCCTCATTAGTGCGTAGCATCCCGAAACACAACATGTTAGTCATTGGCGGAGACATGAATGCCCAAATCGGGAAAAACGGAAACAACAAATACAGCCTCCACAACACGTCAAATAGGAATGGGCAACATCTAACAGATTTCATAATAGAAAATAGATTAGCATGCCTCAATACAAACTACCAAAAAAGAGAGGGCAAACTATGGACATACACGTACGCAAACAATACTAAAGCTCAGATAGACTACGTCCTTATAAACAAGAAATGGAAGAATAGTGCATTGAATTGCGAGGCATACTCCTCTTTTGAGGGTGTGTCCACCGATCACCGAATAGTCACGGCGAAAATACGGTTAAGCCTACGAAAAAACGCCAAACGAACAGCGACCACCAAACACTATGACTGGGCCCTATTGAACAACAAAGATATAAGAGATAAATACGTATTAGAATTAAGAAACAGATTCGAAACACTACAAGAAAAGACGGAAAAAAGTACACCAAACGACGAATATGAAAACTTCGTCAATGCACACCTCGAGGCTGCAGCAAAATACATTGCAACAAAAATTAAAACTAAATATAGAGTCCCATGGGAAACTTTAGCGGTGAGAGAAAAACGTGCACTAGTGAAAACAGCCTCCAAAAACTATCGAAAAAACCCAACAAACACAAATGCCTTAAAACTAAAAACGGCACAATATCAATTAGCAGGCATATATATAAAGGAACAGACAGAATACATTCAAAATCAGATAGATAAGATTAGAGACTCGGTGGAAGATAGACAATCTAGAATAGCCTGGCAAACAATAAACGAAGTGAGCAGAAGAAAGAACACAGCCAAAACAAAACTTAAAGCAGCAAACCAACAAGAAAGAATAAAACTGTGGAAACAGCA
Source organism: Sepioteuthis lessoniana (assembly GCA_963585895.1). Classification (NCBI taxonomy): domain Eukaryota; kingdom Metazoa; phylum Mollusca; class Cephalopoda; order Myopsida; family Loliginidae; genus Sepioteuthis; species Sepioteuthis lessoniana. Next base: position 38,860,784 of record OY757944.1, on the reverse strand, counting down.
CTTCGAAAACTTACTTGGAAACCCACCAAAAATAACACATGATCCAATCACCAGAATAATTAGCAAACAATTAGACATTAAACTAGGACCGTTCACACAAGAAGAACTCGACTCGGTTCTCAGAAAAATTAAAAATAGGAAAGCTGCAGGGCTGGACGAAATTCCACCGGAAGTATGGAAGACCAGACAATTCGACGACATACTGCTCCGACACTGCAACGCAGTATACAATCAAAATCCGATAGATAGATGGATGAAGGGATGCATACTCCCCTTCCCTAAAAAGGGGGACCTCGGATTAGCCAAAAACTACCGAGGCATAACACTTACATCCATAGCTGCCAAAATCTACAATGCCCTACTACGAAACCGAATAGAACCCAAAATCGACAACATACTTAGAAAAAACCAAAATGGCTTCCGAAGAAATAGATCCACGACCTCACAAATATTAACCATCCGCAGAATCCTTGAAGGTGTACGGGCAAAGAACCTACAAGCGACATTAATATTTGTCGACTTTACCAAGGCTTTCGATTCCATTTACAGAGGAAAGATGGAACAAATCCTACTAGCGTACGGCATACCTAAAGAAACCGTAGCGGCAATAACGATTCTCTATAGAAACACAAAAGTAAAAGTACGATCACCGGATGGAGACACAGAATACTTTGACATTGTAGCAGGAGTACTACAAGGGGACACGCTGGCCCCGTACCTCTTTATCATTTGTCTAGACTACGTACTTAGAACATCGATTGACAAAATCAAAGAGAATGGCTTTGAACTGACGAAGAAAAGAAGCAGAAGGTACCCCGCAACAACAATTACCGACGCCGACTACGCCGATGACATAGCGATACTGGCAAATACACCTGACCAAGCCGAAAAACTTCTGCATAGTTTGGAACAAGCAGCAGCAAGCATAGGCCTCTATGTTAATGCACACAAAACGAAATATATGTGCTATAACCAAACGGGGGACATCTCCACTCTAGAAGGAACCCCTCTTAAACTAGTAGACAAATTCACGTACCTAGGAAGCAGCGTCGAATCAACCGAAAAGGACATCGAAACGAGGTTAACGAAAACATGGACAGCTATCAATAGGCTATCGATTATATGGAAATCAGACCTAACCGATAAAATGAAACGCAGTTTCTTCCAGGCAGCGGTCACATCAATACTGCTATATGGATGCACTACATGGACGCTAACAAAACGGCTGGAGAAGAAGCTAGATGGCAATTACACAAGAATGCTGCGTGCAATCCTGAACAAGTCCTGGCAGCAACACCCCACAAGACACCAACTGTACGGCCCCCTGCCCCCTATCACGAAAACTATTCAAGTTAGACGAAGCAGACATGCAGGACACTGCTGGAGAAGCAGAGATGAACTCATAAGAGATGTACTCTTATGGATCCCCACACATGGCCGCGCAAAAGCAGGACGACCAGCACGAACGTACATTCAGCAGCTATGTGAGGATACGGGATGTTGTCCTGAAGACCTACCTAGGGCGATGAACGATAGGGAGGAGTGGCGAGAGAGGGTCAGGGATATCCGTGCTACCAGCGCGATATGATGATGATGATATATATATATATATATATACATCAATATCAAAATTATGTTGTTTGAGGGATCAATATTGGTTTTAGAGTAAATGTAAATTTACGTCTGAATATCATAGCCAGATCAGCTGGGGTTTCATCTCCGCAGAGGAGTAAGACCCCCCTCCCCTGCAAAGAGTGTTTTGGATATGACATTAAGCGATCTGATGGCAAAGCTCCAGTGTTAGAACTTTGAGGAATGTGTAATACCACTTCATTGATATTACTCCCGGGTCCACTTTGACCCAGAGTGGTAGCACATGATAGGGTTCTATCGAAGTCTCAAATAGAACAAACTGTTTGTACAAACAAATAACTGATATTGAATTGTGACGTCAATACTTGAAACTGTTTAACTGTGTGCAAACAAATAAGGTCTGGCTTGTTTAAGAATGTTATCTACAAAATGTGTTTTCAAATCATATATATTTAATATATGTATAAAGAGTATTTGGCATTAAATAACCTACAATGGTTGATATGCCATAAAACCCAACCCAACCAAATCATATATATTTAATATATATGTATAAAGAGGATTTGGCATTTAATAACCTACAATGGTTGATATGCCATAAAAGCCAACCCAACCAAATTATATATATTTAATATGTATGCATAAACAGGATTTGGCATTAAATAACCGACTTCACAAATGACCTGGGAGACCAGGTTTCAATCCCAGATCAAGTCATACCAAAGACTAAAAAATGGTACTTGTTCCTCCTTGCTTAACACTTAGCACTTTAAGGTACGGATCAAGGGTTAAGTTGATCAATCCAGGGAAAGGAGTAGCACCCTCCTCTCGGTGTTGTAGCTATAGAAAAGGAAGACTTCGCGTAACCTGCGACTATTGTCACCAACTTTTGTTTTACTTTTAAATATATATAAAGAGGATTAAATAACCTACAATGTCTGATATGACATAAAACCAAACTAAACTAACTCCTATATATTTGATATATATATATATATATATATATATATATATATATATATATATAAAGGGGATTTGGCATTAAATAATCTACAATGGTTGATATGCCATAAAACCCAACCCAACCAAATCATATATATTTAATATATTTGTATAAAGGGGATTTGGCATTAAATAACCTACAATGGTTGATGTGCCATAAAACCCAACCCAACCAAATCATATATATTTAATATATATGTATAAAGGGGATTTGGGATTCAATAACCTACAATGGTTGATATGCCATAAAACCCAACCAAACCAAATCCTATATATTTAATATATATGTATAAAGAGGATTTGGGATTCAATAACCTACAATGGTTGATATGCCATAAAACCCAACCAAACCAAATCATATATATTTAACCAAATCTAAATACTATGAAAGCAGAATCAACTTTGCTTGGTAACAGTCAATTTCACATCTATGTGACTATGTGAGAGAGACACACCAAGTGGGTATATATATTTATACACAGCATTGTGGAGCATGTTGAGAGAGATGATCTGATTTGTGAGGAATTTTGGGAAGGATGGTCTAGTTTATTCTACTTGACTATAAACATGGCTAAATTAATTTTGTGATTTATTAATTCATTTATTTTGTTCTGTTTAAGTTATTATTTTTTTAGTATTTCTATTTACAACTATAACTACTACTACATTGAATGTGTGTTTGAGATTTAATATGCCCTATTACTCTTGGCTTATTACTTAATAGTCTAATCCTTAAACAACTTTCCTCGGCTCACTGGTCTAATGGGTAGAGTGTTCGCCAGTGGTCCGGGAGATCTGGGTTCAATCCCAGGTCGCCTCATACCAAAGACTTTAAAAATGGCACTTAATACCTCCTTGCTTAACATTCAGCAATATAAGGTACGTATCGAGGGTAAAGTGGAGCAATCCAGGGAAAGGAGTAACGCTCTTCCCTACACCTCGGTGTGGTAGCTATTGAAAAGGGAGCCTTCTGGTCACCCTCGACTACGGTGGCTAACTTATATGTACACATGCATTTATATATAAATATATATATAAATATACAAATAATCAAATATACATATATATATATATATATAGAGAGAGAGAGAGAGAGAAGGAGAGAGAAGGAGAGAGAAGGTCCCATCAGTTTCTATACATATAGTTTTAACATGTTATTTTTGATATTTCATAAACCTTAAAAACGCGTTTGAAATTTTGTCAAAACAATTGTATTCATGTATACTATCTTATATAAATAAAAATGGTTTTCATAAAATCTCATTATTTTCCATATGTATGGAAACGAATTGGACGCCCTGTAGGCACACACACCCACACATACATATGTGTGGGGGGGGGGGAAGAAAAACTTCAGAAATTCAATGGCGATGAAGTCAGTAATAAAATATAAGGGAGATAACTTGTTATTATCTAAGGGAGATAACTCATCAATATATAATTTTTTTTAATACACTTTCGTGATATTTGTACACATTGTTTAATTTTTCAAACTTTCTCCGAATAATGGTATACGATCAACAGAAGTTTAAAAATTTCAGATAAATTCTAATTACAGATGAAAACTTTTTAGCTATTAATTGATCTTTGATATAATTTTATGAAATATTAACATCATAGTAAACATCGTTTTACTAGTTGTCTAAATTTCTGAGACGAAGCTTTATGATTTTTATCAGTAAGAGTTTTCGGACTATTGTCTTCGTCTTTATCGTTTTTTTCCCAACGTTTCAGCTGCTGTATCTTCCTGCCTTCTTCAGGTGTCCCCTGTTTATCTGGGCATAGAAATGCTTCAACCTGAGAAGTCATTTTTTTTTCAAATTTTAAAAATGATTTCCCAGGTTGAATCATTTCTATGCCCAGATAAACAGGGGACACCTGAGGAAGAGAGGAAAATACAGGAACCGAAACGTTGTGAAAAAACAATAAAGACAAAGACAATAGTCCGAAAACTCTTACTTTGCCTAGTCGGCTGGGCTGTAGAATACACCAACTGCTTCTCTGTAGATGGGTAAGACCCCCCCCAACGAGTGTCCTGGATATGACACTAAACAATCTGATGGTGAGGTTCCAGCAGTGCTGGAGCTTTGGGGAATGTGGAGTACCCCTTCATTGCCATCGCTCCCAGGTCCACTCTGCCCCGGAGTGGAAGCACCTGATAGGGCCCTATCTATGGGTTAAATAGAATTAACAGCATACTTATGCTAAAATGAATTGAGTAAACTGAATAGCTTGAAATAGAAACGTTTTTGACAATTAAACCGTACTTACACTTAAACTGCGTACTTATGCTTAACTGAATTATTTCAAATAGAACTATTTTTTAACATTGAAACTGTATTTACACTTAACTGAATTATTACATATAACTGCTTGAATAGTTTGAAATGGAAATGTTTTTGACAATTAAACTGTGTACTTATGCTAAACTGAACTGTTTTCAATAGAACAGATTATTTACATAAAAATGGATTTGGCGTTAAATAACCTACAAAGGTTGATATGCCATAAAACCAAACAAACAAACAAACAAACAAAACTCTTACAGATAAAAATCTTTTTACTAGTATTTTTTTTTTTAACATTGAGCACAATGCTTAAAATACTCTGGTGTTATGAGGCCATGTCCTTTTTACAATTCTACACACAATTCAAATAATATTCTCATATTTGTTTTCTTTTGTTTTATCATAGTATTTTGACTGAGTCATGTTTATCTTTCAATTGCTATTGAAAGTGATGTCAGGGTAGGTAAAATACCAACTGCCATTGACAGTTTAAGAACCATATTGAAATCTGATATCTCTGATATAATAAACAGGAATTCTTTCAAGCCACAGCCATGTAAGTGCTACTGTATGGTTGCACCCCTAAGACTATGCTTGAAAAAAACCTTGATAGGAACTACACAACTGCAGTTGTACATCCACTTACCTCCCATCTCACAAACCATCTAAGAAAGATGAGCTAGGTATGCTGGTTATGTTGACTGCATTGAGAATGCTGGTAATGTTGACCTGGAAAAATGTACATTAATTATCTCTCTGCGGACACTGGATGTGGTCAAGAGGACTTCTCAAAAGCAATAGGCCAGAGGGATGGATTACAAGAAAGAGTCAAGGGTATCCTTGCTGTTGGTATACCCTGATGATGATTCAGATGAGGATGAGCTTTTAATATTTGAATATCATTAGATTCGGTACAAAGATGTTTTCTCAAAGTAAGAGGGGGTGTCCTCGGGGTGTACTCGTTAAAGCGATGGACTGCGGGATCGTAGTACGCGATTTCGTACTCCAGTCGCGCTATTACGTTCACTTTCGGGCAAATACCCTTGGGAAAGGTATGAACCCCCTTATCCTCCCAGCTATGGGTTAAATAGTACCACTACTGTTCTTCTAGGAGAATGGCTTTGGCATTAAATAACCTAAAAAGAGTTGATATGCCATTAAACAAAGAAACCAAACCAAACCAAACCAAAATAAGACACACATTCTAAAAACTCACACGATAAAGATAGTTGTTTTTTTCATTTACTTATCTTATTAAAATAAACCAATAATCTAGATATATTGGAGAATCTAAAATCTTGATTCAGTTGGTTGGTTGGTTGGTTTTGTGGTTTGTCAATCCAAGTTGAGTTATTTAATGTCAAAGTGAGTCTTTTTTTATGGATTGAAGTAATTTATTATAATAATATTCCTAAAATGAACAATTTATGATATATTGATGAATTTGATATGAAATATCTGTCTAGACTACGTGCTTAGAACATCGATTGATAAAATCAGAGAGAACGGCTTCGAGCTGACAAAGAAAAGAAGCAGAAGGTACCTTGCAAAAACAATTACCGACGCTAACTACGCCAATGACATAGCGATACTGGCAAATACACCCAACCAAGCCGAAACACTACTGCACAGTTTGGAACGAGCCGCCGCAGGCATTGGCCTCCATTTCAATGCACACAAAACGGAATATATGTGCTATAATCAAACGAGTGACATCTCCACACTAGACGGAACCTCTCTGAAACTGGTAGACAAATTCACCTACCTAGGAAGTAGTATCTCATCAACCGAAAAAGACACTGACATGCGGCTAACAAAGGCATGGACAGCTATTGATAGGCTATCGATCATATGGAAATTGGACCTGACCGATAAAATGAAATGCAGTTTCTTCCAGGCAGCGGTCGTATTGATACTGTTGTATGGATGCACTGCTTGAACGCTAACTAAACGACAGGAGAAGAAGTTGGACGGCAATTACACAAGAATGTTGCGAGCAATATTGAACAAGTCCTGGCGGCAACACCCCACAAGACGCCAACTATACGGTCACCTGCCTCCTATCACGAAAACTATCCAAGTTAGACGAAGCAGACATGCAGGACACTGCTGGAGAAGCAGGGACGAGCTCATAAGGGATGTACTCCTATGGACCCTCACATATAGCCGAGCAAAAGCAGGACGACCTGCTCGAACATACATACAGCAGCTATGTGAGGATACGGGATGTAGCCCTGAAGACCTGCCAGAGGCGATGAATGATAGGGGAAAGTAGTGAGAGAGGGTCAGGACATGATGATGATGATGATGATGATGATGATATTTATATGTAAGTATTAATGTCAATGAAATATGCAAATAGAGTATAGAAAAAAGGAACATGAAGAAGAAAGAAATGAGATTGTGAACAACATTCAAATCTAAAATTTTGTTTATAAAAATCAGTAATATGAAACGCACCAAGAAAAGGAAACTTCGTATTTATTTCTAAAGAAGAGTACAGAGAATACAGTACAGAAGATACAGGGAATAGAGTACAGGATATACATAGAGTACAGTACAGAAAGTACAGGGAATACAGTAGATACAGTGACACAGAAGATTTAAAGAGTTCAGTACAGAAGATTTAAAGAGTTCAGTACTAAAGATACCAGGAGTACAAAAGATACAGGGTGAATATACAGAAGATACAGGAAGTCAGTCACAAGATTCAAGGAGTACTGTACAGAAGATACAAAAAGTAGAAGACAAGAGTAAATGATATCATTGGATAAGGAAACTGCAATTTTTCAGTTATAAAATATCCAAGTAACAACCTCTGTCAATTCATAATCCTTAAAGCAATTATAGTTTCAAGTGACTATTCTTAAGACAAATAATTTGTACACTCTCATATGATTTCACATATTCATATCTGATACTAATCATTTTGCCAACAATTCTATTTGACCCAAAGATGGGACCCTAACAGGTACTACCACTCAAGGTCAGAGTGGACCTGGGAGTAATGGCAATGAAAGGGTACTCAACATTTCCCAAATTTCTAGGACTGGAACTTCACCATCAGATGCAATTTAGTGTCATATCCAAGACACTAGTTGTATTTGATGCATAGATGGGGCCCTAACAGGCACGACCACTTCAGGTCAGAGTGGACCTGGGAGTAATGGCAATGAAGGGGTACTCAACATTTCCCAAATGTCCAGGACTGGAGCTTCACCATCAGATGCAATTTAATGTCATATCCAAGACACTAGTTGTATTTGACCCATAGATGGGACCCTAACAGGTACTACAACTCCAGGTCAGAGTGGACCTGGGAGTAATGGTAATGAATGGGTATTCCCCAAAGCTCCAGATCTGGAGCTTCACCATCAGACCAATTTAGTGTCATATCCAAGACACTAGTTCTATTTGAGCTGGGAGTAATGATAATGAATGGGTACTCTACATTCCCCAAAGTTCCAGGAGTGGAGCCTCACCATCAGATGGTTTAGTGTCGTATCAGGACACTCGTTGGGAAGTCTTACTCCTCTGTAGAGGTGCAGTCTGTTTGTTCTACAGCCCCAGCCGACTGGATTTGGAGACAATGTAGAAAAAAGTGTTTTGTTGCTGAAAACTTCTTCTATCCAACTGTGTTGTACAGCAAGTAGTTTCCATGGAAACGAATAGGAGGCATTACTTTCAGAACATTTTTTTACCAATTTAGAATTATAGGCTCTTATTCATTGCTGGTTTGGGTCACTTTCTTTGTTTAATGGGATATCAATCTTTGTAGGTTATTTAATGCCAAATATACCCCTTAAGAAGAACAATAGTAGTGCTATTTAACCCATAGCTGGGAGGATAAGGGGGTTCATACCTTTCCCGAGGGTATTAGTCTGAAAGTGAACGTAATAGCCCGACTGGAGTTCGAAATCACTCACGACAATTTCAGAGTCCATCACTTTAACCATGACACCACAAGGACACCTCCCTGTTCATTGCTGGTTGTGATACATAGTTAGTGGTAGTGGCTACGTAGAAAAACAGTTTTTGTTGTTGAAAATTGTGTTATTTTGCTGTTTGTTAGAATTAATTTTTTTAATTTATTGCGGGCTTTTTGTCCTCATCTTGGTAGTTTTTGTGTTGTTTCTTCTTTCACTACGTTTCAGCCAAATTTCACCTCTGGCCTTCTTCAGGTGATTTTACAGAGACCTCGGATAGGAATGCTAAGTCTTGTAACCGTATCCCCAGTAATTACTGCCTTTCATAGTTGTTGTCTATTAAGCAGTCTGAAGCATTCCATTCGTTTCTGGGGCATTTTTTTCCAAGTTTAAAACAGAATTTTATTGCATATCGTTCTTCTAAAGTGTCCTGACGTCCAGATTGCACTTTTGAAATTCACCAGCTGTGACAATCAGGCTTTAGTAGGATGTATTCCAATTACTGCTGTAGCTGTTCATTTGAAGCTGAAATCATAAAAATTGGTCAGTCATCTCATAAGATCTGTAGCAATAACATACTGAATTTTCAAGAGTCTACAACAATTCTTAAATAGTCTGGAAACTTATTGAATGCACCACACACACACACACACACACACACACACATATATATATATATATATATATATATATTGTCATCTGGCATTCATGCAGTTAAAGTTGGGTTTTGATCCCTGGTCTCAGAGTTCAAAAAGCTACAGAGTTCAAACCAAATTTTCTTAGATGCAAACGCACTGTCAGTAAAATGACATTTACCATTAGGACGTTAAACACAATAAATCAACATCATTGATTTACACTATCTCCACCCAAACATTGTATAGAATCATATGTGTGCAAACACACACACACACACACACACACACACACACACACACACATATATATTTTATAATTCTAACTTTATTATACAACATGGGAAAACATGTGTGATACCCTGTCCTCATCAGATGGTAGCTGATGAGAACAGGGTTTTGCACATGTTTTATATATATATATATATGTATATATATGTATGTGTGTGTGTGTGTGTGCGCTATTCAGGGTAAAAAAAGTAAATGCTATAACGAACTTGGATGGATAATATCGAATGACTGTTCGAGTCTTGATGATGGTTCATTAGAACCAAAATGTTATAGTGTTTACTTTCTTCTCTTTGCATTAACTTGTTTTTCAATTTTTTTTATATTGCCGGATTCATTTCCATCATTCACTTCAATATCTATCTATCTAATACAATATATATATATATATATATATAATACTCTCTATCTCTCTTTCTATATATATATATATATATATATATATTCTATACATATATATATATATATGATACATACGTATATGCCATATATATGCCACATATATATGCTATAGGGTGTATGGGGTGTTCAGAGAGTGGTCAGTACCTTTGGTAAGGGGGCTCGCCATGTCCTTTTTAGGACAGCTCGCCTGCCACTGGACCTCCGCTTGCACTCAGCTCTCACCTGTGGCTCCCCGTAGCTATCGTATGCAACAGTGGCCACACCCAGGGTCCTGGCTTTGGCGAGCTTGCTAAACCAGGTGAGGGTAGCTGACGGGTCTCAAACCCTTGGTAAGTTTGGATTGGGCTGCGTCAGCCCTACTGCATGCAAAGCCTGACTCCCGGTGGAACAAACGGAAGAGTTCACCTGAAGATCCAATGGTTGTGAAGGTGGTGGCAGCAAGTGTCATTGGAGCGCCTAGAGCAGGATGTGGCACCCAAAGAAGTCCTGCAGGCTGGCAGTCTCCCGTCATAACGGTTCTCCGTGTCACTGAATCAAGACTTACCAGGCCGAGAGAGTGGGATTACCCATGTGCACCAGTCTTCTCACTATAAAACTTTCTCGCACTGGTCAGTTTTGCAACTCACTCTGTGCCGCTGGGCTGGGGCTGCAGAGCCACCTCTGTGTCCATAGATGAGTTGCAGAACGCAAACGTCATCATCGGATCTGATGGACAACTACTATATATGCTATAGATATATGTGTATATATACCTTTATGTATAAATATATATACATATATAAATTACATATACAAATATATATATGTATGCATATATATACATACATATAAATATATTTACATGTATATATGTACATGTAATTTATACATACATATATATATATATATATATATAGCCATGGCCAAAATTATGGAGCACCTATAAAAAATGGAGATAATAGTTTAAACTTGCGTATTTAAAGGTTAAGAATCGTACCGTGAGCAATTGAGAGCAAATGTAAAATATTTAACTGTAGATTGTAGTATTTTTTTTTTTGCTTTAAAACCTCTCTCAAGAGCTTTAGCTGAGTTTCGTCCTAAATTCATTCCAATATTCAAAATGATTTATTGTCATACTAAAGGTTGTTTCATAATTTTCGGGTAATATTTGATTCCTACCAGTGCTATAATAGTATATTTAATTGAAAATGCCCCCAAAGAAGCAGCTTTCAAAGATTAAAAGGGCACAAATTGTTGCTTTATCTGGTGAAGGATATTCTCAGGTAGAAATTGCCAGGAAGATGGAATGTTCATGGAAGGGGGTTCAAGCAACGATTAAAAGGTACAAGGAAACAAAGTCTTTCAAAAACAGAAAAGGACAAGGCCATAAAAAGTCTACAACCGCCAGGGAAGACAGATCTTTGAAAAGAGTATCCCTTGCAGATAGGAGGAAAATTTCTTCAGAGCTTGCTGCTGAACTTAGAGAGGGTGCAAATAAAAAATATATCAGCTCGAACAGTGAGAAGAAGGTTATTAAAAGTGGGATTAAAAGGATGCAAAGCCAGGAAGAAGCCATACTTGTCTCAGGCCAACAAGAAAAAACGACTGAAATTTGCAAAAAAACATGAAAATTGGACACCTGATGATTGGGGCAAAATTGTTTGGTCTGACGAAAGTAACTTTGAGGTAAATTAACAGCTTTTATTTCCTAAACTTTGGATGTAATAATTGAAATTTTTATGTGAATACACATCCTTAACATTTATTCAAAAATTGTAACAAATTCTTTTTTTTTACATCAGATTTTTTGACACCCCTTGAGCGGTTTATGTTTGTCGTAGGGATGGAGAAGCATTTCATCTTGATTGTGTGGTTCCAACTGTAAAATTTGGAGGAGGAAGCGTAATGGTTTGGGGCTGCATGGCTTCTTCAGGCACCGGAATGTTGTACACATGCGAGGGCAGAATGAACTCCACAATTTATACTAACATGCTGGACCAGGTTTACCGAACCTCTTTGACTAAAATATTTAATAATAACATTCCAAGTGATGTAATCATCCAACAAGACAATGCTCCATATCATACGTCAAAAGTTTCAATAGGTTGGTTTGAGAAAAAAGGGATTACAGTGATGAAGTGGCCCCTCAATCCCCAGATCTAAATCCCATTGAAACTTTGTGGTCCCATTTAGGGAAAAGAGTGAGAATGCACAAATGTTCATCAAAAAAAGAATTAGAGGCCAAACTTCATGATGAGTGGCAGAAAATAGATCCTACCACCTGCAACAACTTAGTCAATTATATGAAAAAACCAATAAAAGCTGTTATTAAGGCGAAAGGAGGACATACCACATATTGATTGTTGTTATTAATGTTTACTTCACTATTCTTTACCTTTAAATACAAAAGTTTGAATCATAATTTCGATTTTTCATTGGTGCTCCATAATTTTAGCCGAGGCTGTATATATATATATATATATATATATATATATATATAAGTATTATTTGGTCCAGTTAAACCGGAGTTGGGAGTAATTCCATCAGGACAAAAAAAAACATTCAACGGTGAACATTTAAGTTTTCCTGGTAAAGAGCTCAATGTAACTGACATTACAGAGCAATAATTTTTTTAAGAAAAAACAAAACCGGTCACATTAGGATTATAAATTTATTTCCATCCTGTTATGGGTTTTTGATATAAATCAAAAATACAAAAAAAAATTAACTGGACTTCTTCAGATCTTATGGAAAAAATAATTCAGAATAGGTCTATTCTGAATTATTTTATCCATAAGATATATATATATATATATATATATATATACTATTTGTATATATGCTATTTATTGTGGGAGCCTTACCCATCTCACCATAATAGACTCTTCTCACCGTTATTAGTACTAGAGATTTTGCTGCCAGAGGCAGATCAATATCGGTGTTATCCGAACAGTACAAGACTTCTTACCTTTTCTATGTAACTCTATCTTTCTTGTGTAATATAATCTGTTATCTAATATCCGTGTTTGCGTTTTCATTAGTGACTCTTTCCGGGGCCACAACATTTATATATACATAAAATTTAAATATATATATATACATATATATATGGATGTAAATATAGATCTGAATCTGAAAGTATGAAGACAGTAGAAAAACAGAATAATCCTAATTAGATGAATTTATTTTGATGTAAACCAACGTTAAATGTTTCGGTTTTAATAACCTTCATTGGGAGTTTGATATCATGAGAATTGTTCACACAGTGATATATATATATATACATATACATATATATATATGATATATAACATAAATATGTATAGTACAAGTATGTATAGGATATATACATATATATATATATGCATAGCACAAGTATGTGAGGGATATATATATTCTAGTAAAACCTATGTTCTCGAAACATACTAGGCACTTTTTCTTATTTGTTGTTTTGTGTCACTCGGTTTTCTTTTCCTTTTTCTCTGACAAAATGTCAGTATTGTAATTCATTCATTGTTTTTTTTCTTTTTCTCTGAGAAATCATTTTCTTTTTTCAAAACACACACACATGCACATATATATATATATATATATATATATATATATATATATATATATATATATATATATATTGTCTGTATGCATGTATGTATGTGTATGTGTATTTAACTTTATTCACTACATATTTTGTTTATTTAAAATGTTATTAAAATAATCCATATAGATAAAAAAAATTATTTCCTAAACATTCGTTTTAGTTTTGTTTAAAAAATATACGTTTCATCATAATAATATTTAAACAGATGATTAATAAATAGATATTTATATAGCTATATATTTATAAACATTTGATAAATTATAAATTCTTATGAATATGAAATTTTATTTATATAAATTATTCATGTACCGGGACATTGGCCCAGTGGTTACAGTGTTCGCCAATGGTCCGGGAGACCTGGGTTCAATCCCAGGTCGAGTCATACCAATGGAACTTGATACCACCTTGCTTAACACTCAGCATTATAAGGTACGGTTCAAGGGTAAAGTGGAGCAATCCAGGGAATGGAGTAGCGCCCTCCCCTACACCTTGGTGTAGTAGCTATCGAAAAGGGAGCCTTCGGGTCACCCTCGACTATGGTCGCTAACTTTACTTACTATATATATATATATATATATATATATATATATATGTGTGTATATACCTACATATACCTATATATATATATATATATATATATATCAAGCAGCCAAAACGGTGTCTTTTTAGCAGGTTAAAAGCTCTAGTTACCTTAGTGGATTCATGCCTTTCCTAAGGATATTAGAAGGAAGTGCATACAAAAATGCCTTAGCTGGGGTTTGAACTGGGGTTTTCAATTCTACCAGAGGCTTTTTTATGTATATGTATATAAATATCTGTTAAAATTTATTAGTAAAATTTTTACGAAATATCAATTCACTGCAAATACTATATGTGGTGATAAAGGCAAAATGATCAATGACAAGCGAATGCAGTAAATTAATGCAAAAAGCATATAAGACTAGATATGACTGGGTGGAGAAGGTGATCCACTGGGAACTGTGCAAGAAATTTAAATTTGAACATACAAACAAATGGTATATGCACAACCCAAAATCCGTCCTAGAAAATGAGATGCTGAAACTTCTTTGGGATTTTGAGATACAAACGGATCACCTAATCTCAGCCAGACGACCAGACCTTGTGATAGTCGACAAAAACAAAGAGAACCGGCCGAATTGCGCACTTAACCATTCTGGGTAAAACTGAAGGAAAATGAAAAGAGAGATAAGTACCTAGACCTTGCTAGAGAACGGAAAAACTATGGAACATGAAAGTGACGGTGATACCATTTGTAATTGGCAGGCTCGGTACAATCACCAAATAAGAGGACGAGTGGCGACCATCCAAACGACAGAATTATTAAGATCAGTCAGAATACTGAGAAGAGTCCTGGAGACTTGAGATGATTTGCTGACACTCAAAAACTCCAGTGAAAAACTATCAGTTAACACTGGCGTGAAAAACTCTCAAAAGGGTAAAATCATAATTTCATTTATTAAATATTTAATCCTTATTATTACGACTATTAAAATTCATTTACTAAATTTTATCTATCCTTATCATCATTGCTACTACTACTACTACTACAAGACAACTACTACTACTAAAATTTTATTTACTAAATATTTATTCATTTTTACAATTATTATTATTAAAATTTCATTTCCTCAATATTATTTTAATATTATTATTATTATTATTATTACTAAAATCTTATTTACAAAATATTTTTTTAAATAGATATTTATTTATATAAATATTTATTCATATAAATATTTATTTATATAAATATTTACCTATATAAATATCTATTAATATAAAAATTTATTTATATAAATATATACCTATATAAATATTAATCAATATAAATATTTATTCATATAAATATATACCTATATAAATATTAATTTACATAAATATTTTTTATATAAATATTCATATGAATATTTATCTATATAAATATTTATTTATATAAATATTCATATAATATTTATTTAATATATCATGTAAATAAATATTTATATAAATATTTATTTAAATATTTATATAAATATTTATTTAATATATTATATGAATAAATATTAATATAAATATTTATTTAAATATTTATTTATATAAATATTTATATAGATATTTATTTATATAGATATTTATTTATACAAATATTTACATAAATATTCATTTATATAAATATTTATTTAAAGATTTATCTATATAAAGATTCATTTATATAAATATTTTTTTATTTACCAAATTCAACTAAATCATTCAATCATCTGAAGAAGAATATTCAGTTTTAATGGAAATGCATCAGAAAAAGTAACATTCAAAAATATTTTCTGAACCGAATGTTTTTTTTTTTTTAAATTCAAATAACATTTTTTTTTTCTTTTTGTTTTTCTTATTGATTTATTTTATTTTTTGCGACTTCTACTCAGAGAAAATAAAAGAGTTTCCTTTCTTTTTCAATTTCCGCATTGAACTCATGGATCTCCGCATTTGTCCTTTCGGTGTATTTGTCAAGAAATTCATCCAAATCTATTGATTGTCAAGGAAGATTTTCAGTTGGCTTTCATTTAATATAACAAAATCAATCATATACATGGGATTATCTCTTATTTGAATATTTTTATTTACTGACCAATCGTACTAAACATTTGGTATTGTAGAATGACAATTGACAACGAGAAAGAGCAACGTATTTCTACAACATCACCCTAGACACACACACACACACACACACACACGCACACATATATATATATATATATATATATATATATATATATATATATATATATATATATATTATGTATTATTCAGTCCAGCTTAACCGGAGTCAGGACAAAAAATCATTCAACTATGAACATTTAAATTTTCCTGGTAAAGAGCTCAATGTAACAGACATCACAGAGCAATAATTTCTTTAAGAAAAACAAAAACTGGTCACATTAGGATTATAAATTTATTTCCATCCTGTTATGGGTATTGATATGATTCAATAACACCAAAAATAACAGAACTTCTTTAGATCTAACGGATAAACTTTGTTCATTAGATCAAAAGAAGTCCTGTTATTTTTGGTGTTATTGATTCATATCAATACCCATAACAGGATGGAAACAAATTTATAATCCTAATGTGAACGTTTTTTGTTTTTCTTAAAGAAATATATATATATATATATATTGGAAATCAACTGATTTCCATACTAAAAAGAGTGTTAATGTTTGTACAAAGAGAAATAGGTGTGGGGACACAAAAATAAGGGACACCGAAAAAGGGGTAAGCTGCCCCTGTCGGTCAGCTTACTGGGTCTTGTCTGGGGCAGATGGTTTTTTATGACCCTCACCAAAGAGGAGCAAAATGACATTCCACCAGTCGGTGAGTTCGTGAACTTTGTTGTCTCTGTATTTATGTAAGCAGTAGTATATATATGTTTGTTGGCATAAATGTAAAATGTGTTAAATGTGTTTGGGCTCAGTGTTCTTTATTCTATGTTAAAATGTATGTTCGGTTTGATAGGTTCACTAATATATGTACATAAATTGTTAAACCCATTAAAGGCTTGAAAAGCAGAAATTTTTGCATTTATTGACCACTCAGCATGTATACACTAGTTTTAAAATTTCTTTTAGAATTTACAGATGACTTGCCGTAAAACATTTGGAAGATGTCAACCCATAATAATTTTAAAAATCTTTTTCCTTCAAGATTGTTGAAAAATATATATTTTTTAATCAATTGCATTCATAGACAAATCATCAACTTTTTAAATCCAATTTTGAGTCTACCTCAATTTTATTAATAAGCAATAAAATAGATTTAGTTTTCAGTAGGTTTCATAGTTTTTTGTATTTATTGACCAATCATTTTTAGATTTCTTTGAAATTTGCAGATGACAATATTTGACTTGCTGTGAAAAAATTTGAAGGATCAAAACCCGAAATCTTTTCCTTCCTTGATTGTTTAAAGACAGTACATTAAATTAAGTTGGTTTTCAGGAATTTTTTTTTTTTTATAAATTTATAAGCAAAATTTTATTGGTCAAGTTTCTGCTAAAAGGATACAAGGGTGTTGAATTGCTCTCTCACCGGTTAAACAAACATATTGCTGACCATTGTAGTACCACCCAGCAGGTAAGGAGTCCAGTCGATGTTCATCCTAAAAAAGAAATACTGATCATTATTGCATGGATTAATATCTTTATCCTTTTTTATTTAGTCGCAGTTTTTCAGCTGATCCATTTGTCAGGAAACTGTTTTATTTTGTTTCAATCTACAATTAATAATAATTCACAACGCTTTATCTAAGAAATTCATACCACTTAACACTATGAGGTGTAAAAGCAAGAGAAATAAGATGAAAGAAATACTAGTCAAAAATTAATAATAATTGACAATGTTTCATCTAAGAAATTCACCCAACTTAACACTATTACTACGAGGTGTAAAAGCAAGAGAATTAAGATGAAAGAAATACTAGTCAAAAATTAATAATAATTGACAATGTTTCATCTAAGAAATTCACCCAACTTAACACTATTACTACGAGGTGTAAAAGCAAGAGAATTAAGATGAAAGAAATACTAGTCAAAAATTAATAATAATTGACAATGTTTCATCTAAGAAATTCACCCAACTTAACACTATTACTACGAGGTGTAAAAGCAAGAGAATTAAGATGAAAGAAATACTAGTCAAAAATTAATAATAATTGACAATGTTTCATCTGTGGGGATTTAGGAATTAACAGTAAAAACTCCCAATCGGATATTGACTCGTCGGCTGCCAGATACAAAATGTATAAACGCGTCGCCACGCATAAGGCTCCACGCATCCATCCGGTTAAAATCAGAAAAAAGAAAAATAATAAAATGTAAAGTGGCCAATGAGAAGCGGTCGCGCCAAAATTAGAAGGATTTTGGAGTGGCGAATTTGGAGCCGGTGAAGAGAGATAAATACTCAGGTTTTCTGTGAACCGACCTCTCTTTTCGGGTAGTGACGTCGAACCGACAACACCGATTTTACTATCTGGTGTTTTTGGGCACCACGCTGTGTCTTGGGACGTAGCGTTGGTTGGTCCATTCACCAAGTAAATAAAGGAAAGTATGGAAGAAATGTTTTCGTCTCTTGTCTGTTTCTATCTGTTCTTTTTGTATATTTCTTTTGGACTTTCTTTGGGCAAGGCATTGCACTGGCCAGTCAACGTGGGGTAAAATAATATAACCAAAATATGGAGTCAGATATCTTACGGCAACACAGCCTTGCCCTTAGCCACTGACCTCCTAAATACCTTCAAACCCCACATTGGTGACCTCGACGCTAAAAACCTTTAAACCCCACACATCTAAGAAATTCACCCAACTTAACACTATTACTACGAGGTGTAAAAGCAAGAGAATTAAGATGAAAGAAATACTAGTCAAAAATTAATAATAATTGACAATGTTTCATCTAAGAAATTCATACAACTTAACACTATTACTACGAGGTGTAAAAGCAAGAGAAATAAGATGAAAGAAATACGAGTGAAAAATTAATAATAATTGACAATGCTTCATCTAAGAAATTCACACAACTTAATACTATTACTATGAGGTGTAAAAAGCAAGAGAAATAAGATGAAAGAAATTTGAGTCAAAAATTAATAATAAATCTTTTTTAGACAAAAGCATTTTCAACAAAAGAGCAGACGTTTTTTCTGAATTCTGAAAATACACCATAATTAGTTGTTTATAATACGCATTTATGTATAATATGTATTCCTAACTTTTGAAACAAATTATAAACAAACACACATACCAGTGTTTATTTGTCTGCAGTGGTATAAAAAAGAGTGTTTGTTTACACATTAGTTAGTTTGGAGCATAGATATAACTAACTTTTGGTCATG
Organism: Sepioteuthis lessoniana; assembly: GCA_963585895.1. Lineage (NCBI taxonomy): Eukaryota > Metazoa > Mollusca > Cephalopoda > Myopsida > Loliginidae > Sepioteuthis > Sepioteuthis lessoniana. The sequence continues at coordinate 38,841,196 of OY757944.1, read as the reverse complement.
CTGTCCAGAATATGGTGATGTATGTGGTCGGAAAAAATGTTAATATTCAGTTCACATGTATAATACGCACCTCAAACTTGGAGGTTTAAAAATCAGCAAAAAGTCTGTATTATACATTAATAATTATGGTACCAAATTTTAACTTTACCTGAACTTTCTTGATTATGTGTGAAGGAAGATCTCTTCTGTTTAATAAGGTTTTCTTTTCTGGAATCTTTAAAAGAAAAAGTAGATCAATCATAAATTCATAAAAATCCACCCACCAAATCTGACAAATTTATTGACGAATCCCATTTATAACATCTATTCTGGAGGTGCCCGTGGTGTAATGGTTATCGTAACAGGAATTGGACACGGTGACACAAGTTCAAATCCTGGACTGATTGCATTTCACATCGCACTAATACCCTTGGGAAAGTTATGAATCCAATCATTCTCCCTCCAGCTATGGGTAAATAGTAGGGCAGACTGTGTTCTTCAGCCTTGGTGAGGCGACTGGTCTAGGAGAAGGAAAACTCTGAATTCAAACCTGTTAAACTCCGCTTAAAAAATTGACCTTGTGTCATATCCTGCCCGAGCAGAGGGGTTGGGTAAATATGATAACATCTATTTTGAACTTATTTGGCCATTTTGAATATTTTGAGACACATAGCATAACGGTTATAGGCATTGGTTCCCTAAGCTTCTAAGGAGACAATCATCTGGAGGTTGCAGGTTCAATCCTGACTGCAGGCGAGTAACAATACAGGACTACTTAACACTTGTACCCAGTTATGGCTAACGGAATCAGAACAAGCGACCTCCATGGATTCAATAAAGGACATAGTTCGAAGTTCTGTGAAGGTTCCCGAGTTCGACAAACACCTGAAGAAGGCTGGAGGACATATAAGCCGAAATGTTGTGGAAATAACAATAAAGATGAAGACAATAGTCCAAAAACCCTTAATGATAAAAATCATCAAGCTTCGTCTCAGAAATTTAGATAACAAACACCTGAAGAAGGCTGCAAGACATATCAGCCGAAACATTGTGGAAATAACAATAAAGATGAAGACTAGAGTTTGAAAACCCTTAATGATAAAAATCATCAAGCTTCATCTCAGAAATTTAGACAACTAATATCTTGAGAACTTGTTGAATGTTTTTACAGATGATTCAATGAGTTTGGTTTGGTTTCTTTGTTTAATGGCATATCAACCTTTGTAGGTTATTTAATGCCAAAGCCATTCTTCTAGAAGAACAGTAGTGATACTATTTAACCCATAGCTGGAAGGATAAGGGGGGGTCATCCCTTTCCCAAGGGTACTTGTCCGAAAGTGAACGTAATAGCGCAACTGGAGTATGAACTCGCTTACTACGATTCCGCAGTCCATCACTTTAATCATTACACCACGAGGACACCCCCGATTCAATGAGTGATGGCCAAATAAAATTCCATGATTGACTCTTCAGACTCGGCTTCAAATCCATCGTTCCACTGAAAATAATAGACATTTTTTTTTAAACTTTTAAGAAGCACAGCACCTTGAAATGTCGAACATATGCAAGCTGCAATCAAAGGGTTGGTAAAGTTAGGTTTTTTTAACGGAGTATCAACTTCTTATGGGTTATTTAATACTGAAATTTGATTCATTTGTAAATAACCAATCAAATTTTTCAACATTCCATTGCAATCATTTTTTTCAATCTTACATAAACAGAATTAGAATATACTTTATAATAAAAAAGAATGGAATCTAATATGGCTAAGAAATGGGTTATCAGTTTACAACTTGGCTATAATACCAAAATGATCCCTCATTTTACATCCAGAAACACAAATAGCTAAAAACAGTAGAGATATCGGGTTTGGTTTGGTTTATTTGTTTAATGGCATATCAACTCCTTATGGGTTATTTAATGCCAAAATTTGATTAATTTCTAAATGTTTTGTAGTGTAGGACCAAAAAAATTAAAGCATTGTGTCTGATAAAAAGAAATGAATTCACAGAAAAGAAACACTCGAAACTTGAATCTCAAGGAAGAAAATAGAAGTCGTCTTATTTTCAGGAATTACAGCGGACTGTTGTTAAAAAGTTTGTTCAATAGCAGTCTTCTTCGCTTTCTCTTTTTTTTTTGTCGCTATCAAACGTCTTCATTCTTTATCACTCTTCTCCTCTGTGTACTTTAGCTAGTGTTCGTAGAAAAGGTTCACCTTCCTCTTGTTAGCGATGGCGGTGGCATTTTTATCATCGGGCTGTTGATGTTTATCATATCAGTCAGATTGCTATAACAGGCTGAGCTCTATGTGATATGCGTCGTGCGGCGTGTGCCTTTGTTGAAACCTGTTCGAAAACCTGTCTTGAACTGCCAAAATATCGCTACTTGATTTTCTTATATAGCGATTTGATGGAATCAATTCAAAGTTTCCTGAAGGTTCGATGCTCATCAGTGGAACAGTAGTGCAACACATGAAAGTTCACGCGCGATTATATTAAAATCACGCTTTTTCTTTGCAGGTTACTCTGCCGGCATGAGTGAGGTTTGTGGCATTTTTTTGATCGTCAGACCTTTGTACCCAATGACTGATGACGGCTGATGAGCTCAAATGCACTTTAACCTTGAGAATATCGCAATTTAATGATGGTACCTGTCCGTTATATTATTGTTTGATTACAATCATAATCATTTGTATTTTTCAATGTTCCATTGTAATCATCATTTCTTAAATCATAAATAATTTTCCATGTGACGTGACTATGTTTTAATTGCAGCCAGTACAGAATAACTTTTCATATTCTGATTGAGGTTGCTTTTATTGATTTTGTGTTAAAGCTCTTAGAAATAGCTTGAATCCACTTCTCTTTGCACTGGTCTCAATGCTAGACAGCATCATAAAAGGTCTTGTTGCTGACATGCCACAGTGGTTGACAGGAAAGGAAGTGGATGTGTGAAAATCTAGGCAAACCACTATTTTTGCATACTCAAGTAGTTGCACCAGAAATTTCTAATTTCTATTGTCAACCTTGACAGGATCCTATAAAACAAATCGTACGAGTGAGCACTTGGACAAATAACTACCTGATCTGCACAGATAGTAACAGTAAAAGTCTGCTACATCTATTGTCAACCTTGATAATGACCAATAACACAAAGAAAGAAAATAAAATGCAAATTGTTTACTAATGTATTAATTTGCTTGGTTAGTGAGGCATAGAATATGCTAAGTGTATCCCTTGCAGTGGGGTAAGACCCCTCCACCATAAAAGGGGGGTACAGAGTATGGTATTAAACTGTATCTGATGATGAGGCTCCAGTTCTGGAGATCTGGGCAGTGGTGAGTACCTTGTTCATTGCCATTACTCTTAGGTCCACTCTGAACCTGGAGTGGTAGTACTTGTTGGGGTTCCATCAACGAGTCAAATGAATCTGTTTAATTTGTATTTGATAGGACTGTGTGCAAAAAAAAACAAAAATTAAAGAAACAAATATATGAAGTATGTAAATATGAATAATGTTTTAACATTAAATAACCCTATATGAGTTGACATACCATTAAAATCAAGGGGAGTTCTTGAGTTGTAGTGGCTACTGCAACACTATAGTAAGTTCAAACACAAATCACACTATTGCATTCACTTTTTGACTAATGCCCTTGGGAAAGGTATGAACTTCTTATTCTCCCTTCCCAGCGATAGATTAAATAGTATCACTACTGTTTTACAAGGATGGCTTTGGCATTTAATACCCCACAAAGGTTGATATGCCATTAAATAAAGAAACAAAAATATCCATCTATCAAATATATTCATTTAAAATGTTTAAAATGTTTTTTCAAAATGTTAAAATTTGTGTTACATTTTTAAAACATGGTCTCAGCCAGTTTTCCAGCATTTCTTTGTCCAATTGACAACCAGAGAAGATGAGAAAATATTTGGTCTTGTTTTGTTCCTTTTCACGAGTTGGTTTTGGTGGTGTTGGGATTAGAGAAGCCGCTTCAATATCAAGTTGATTAGAAAGAGTAATGTAGTGAAATGTGGACATTTGTTTCTCGCCTGAAAATAAAGATTAGATAATTAAAATCAAAGCAACAAAGAAAGATGGGTGTACAGAAATGAAGAGATAGATAGATAGATATGAACAGAGTGACATAATCAGATAGATATGAACAAACTGAGATAGATAGATAGAAAGATAGATAGATAGATGGATAGACCGCTAGATAGATAGATAGATATGAACAGAGTGACATAATCAGATAGATATGAACAAACTGAGATAGATAGATAGAAAGATAGATAGATAGATGGATAGACCGCTAGATAGATAGATAGATATGAACAGAGTGACATAATCAGATAGATATGAACAAACTGAGATAGATAGATAGAAAGATAGATAGATAGAAAGATAGATAGATAGATGGATAGACCGCTAGATAGATAGATAGATATGAACAGAGTGACATAGTCAGATAGATATGAACAAACTGAGATAGATAGATAGATAGAAAGATAGATAGATGGATAGACCGCTAGATAGATAGATAGATATGAACAGAGTGACATAATCAGATAGATATGAACAAACTGAGATAGATAGATAGAAAGATAGATAGATAGATGGATAGACCGCTAGATAGATAGATAGATATGAACAGAGTGACATAATCAGATAGATATGAACAAACTGAGATAGATAGATAGAAAGATAGATAGATAGAAAGATAGATAGATAGATGGATAGACCGCTAGATAGATAGATAGATAGATATGAACAGAGTGACATAGTCAGATAGATATGAACAAACTGAGATAGATAGATAGATAGAAAGATAGATAGATGGATAGACCGCTAGATAGATAGATAGACCGGTTATCGTCATAGGAAATGGACACGGCGATGCGAGTTCAAATCCTGGACCAGGCTAATTGCATTTCGCATCGCACTAATACCCTTGGGAAAAGTATGAATCCAATTATTCTCCCTCCCGCTATGGGTAAATAGTAGGACAGATTGGGTTCTTCAGCCTTGGTGAGGCAACTAGTCTAAGAGTAGGAAAACCCTGAATTCAAACTTGTTAAACTCCACTTAAAAATTGACCTAGTGTCATATCCTAGCTGAGCGGAGGGGTTGGGTAAATATAAATACCAATAATTCTATTTTGTATACTGGTAAATGGTGTCAAGTATTCAACACAAATGGTTTTATTTTCACACAGTCAAATGGTTCCAAGTATTGTTATGTATCATTAACAGTTAAATTAAACATCAGTTATTTGTTTACACACAGTTAAATGATTAAACAGTGCTATTTCTAACTATTCAATCTAGCATAAGTCATTTGTTTGTTCACAGTTTAAAAGTGAAACTTTTATTTGACCCATAGATAAGCTCCTATCAGGTGCTATCACTCTGGGCCAGAGTGGAACTGCGAGTAATGGGAATAAAGGGGAATTCCACATTCACCAAAGCTCAAGGGCTGAAGCCTCACTATCAGACTGTTTAGTGTCATATCAGGACACTCGTTGGTGGGGTCTTACCTCTTTGCAGAGATGCAGTCTTTGTATTCTACACCTCCAGCTGACTGAGCTGAGTACTTGGAAAAAATATGGCGCCTTTTTGAATTCATTCCATCCAGATGTCAAGCAAAGATTTGAATGGATAAACTATAAATTAGACAGAAGCAAAGTGCCTGTCTTATTTAATGAAACATGTTTAAAAGAGAAAATGTTACTAAGATATATATATATATATATATAGATAGAGTGAGTGAGTAAGAAAGGGGGGTGTAGAATACACTGACTGCATCTCTGCAGAGGGGTTATATGACACTAAAGAATCTGATGGTGAGGTTCCAGTGATGCTGGGGAATGTGGCATACCCCTTCATTGCCATTGCTCCCAGGTCCACTTTGGCCCGGCGTGGTAGCACCTGATAGTGCCCTATCTATGGGTTAAATAGAACTAAACTGTACACTTATGCTAAACTGAATTGTTTAAATTAGAACTGTTTGACTAAACTGAATGGCTTGAAATAGAAATGTTTTTGACAATCGAACTGTACTTATATTTAAACTGTGTGCTTATGCTAAACTGAATTTTTGACTTTGAAATTGTTCTTACACTAAACTGAATTGTTTAATATTGAACTGTCTTGACATTTAACTGTGTTAACAAAATCTGTACTTACACAAAACTTAATTAGCTGAATTAGAACAGTTTGATGAAGTTGAATAGCTTGAAATATAAATGTTTTTGTTAATTAAACTGTGTTCTCATACTAAACTGAATTGTTTGAAATAAAACTGATTATAATCAGTTCTATTTCAAACAATTCATTACGTAAATAATTATTTACGTAAAAATGGATTTGGTGTTAAATGACTGCCAAGGGTTGATATGCCATAAAACCCAAACAACCAACCAAGAAAGAGATTTATAAAATATAATAGATATTTAGATAAAACTCTCTCTCTCTATATATATATATGTTGGGGTCCCTGTGGCGTAGTGACGAATATACTGGACTGTGTGACATTGTAGGAAGCAAGTTTGAAATCTAGTGGTGCTATTACATTCACTTTTGGACTAATGCCCTTGAGAAAGGCATTGAACCCCCATCAGCTACAATGCAACTACTTTAGCATTGAATAACCTGCAAAAGTTGATATGCCATTAAAACAAAGAAACCAAACCAAACCAATCTATATACCGATGAATTTCGAGAATTTCACCATGAAAAAAATACTCATCATTACCTCTAACACGTACTCTGGCACACAAAGAATGCTGCTCATTAAGGGCAGTGTCCAAATACCCCAAACTTTTAGATGATACTGTTACATATTTGACCATTGTCCGGCAGTGTAAATTATGCAGATCTCAAACAGGATGCACCTGGGTCTTAAGGTAAACAAAAGACAATGGAAATGCCACATGAATTACATGAGTGACCTGCTGGAAGGAAGAGTAATCATGAGGTGTGTGGGTGTCTGAAAAATAAATAATGACAGAAAATTTCGACACGGTCAGAGGAGAGAAAGAAGAAGGTAGCCGGCAGAAGAGTGACTAGATATTATGCTGCCCTGGGCATTAGCCATGGGCAAGATGGCCCAATGGTGAGAGTTCGAGAAAAGTCTGAAATGTAGAAGACTTGCTTTCACTCTTTCTATACAATAAAGTAAAGTTGGCGACTTTAGTTAAGAGTGACCCGAAAGCTCCTTTTTGTTAGCTACTACACTGAGGTTTAAGGAAAAGCACAAATCCTTTCCCTGGATTGCTCCATTTTACCCTTTATCCGTACCTTATAATGCTGAGTGTTAAACAAGGAGGCATCAAGTACCATTTTTCAAGTCTTTAGTATGATTTGACCTGGGATTGAACCGTGGTCTCCTAGGTCATTGGCAAACAGTCTATCCACTTTGTATGTAGCATTTTATAAGACAATCTATGGAATAACACCATTTTTTGTTTGCTTTGCTTTGTTTTTTGAATAAATTTTCACGATTTTTTTTAAATTAAATTTTTGCAGCTACCGTTTCTTTATTTCATAACTGAATGAAATATTCCAATGTAAGATTTCTTTTTCAAGCACGTATGAGAAAATATGCAGCCTTACCTGAGAATAACACTTTTCCACGGACATTGTAGATATTTTTGTGGAAAGGAAAACCATTTAAATTTCCTTTCAATCCTGGAAGTGAAAGCATCAAATTGTTTGTAAAATTAGTAAAATAAAAAGTTCACATCATTTTTCTCTTCAAATTAATTAGATTAATTGATTATTTAACTCAGTGAAACTAAGATATAGATATTTCTGGGTGAGTGCTGTTTAACTGTACATCATAAGCCCACTATTTCTGGGTGAGTGCTGTTTGACTGTACATCATAAGCCCACTATTTCTGGCTGAGTGCTGTTTGACTGTACATCATAAGCCCACTATTTCTGGCTGAGTGCTGTTTGACTGTACATCATAAGCCCACTATTTCTGGCTGAGTGCTGTTTGACTGTACATCATAAGCCCACTATTTCTGGCTGAGTGCTGTTTGACTGTACATCATAAGCCCACTATTTCTGGCTGAGTGCTGTTTGACTGTACATCATAAGCCCACTATTTCTGGCTGAGTGCTGTTTGACTGTACATCATAAGCCCACTATTTCTGGCTGAGTGCTGTTTGACTGTACATCATAAGCCCACTATTTCTGGCTGAGTGCTGTTTGACTGTACATCATAAGCCCACTATTTCTGGCTGAGTGCTGTTTGACTGTACATCATAAGCCCACTATTTCTGGCTGAGTGCTGTTTGACTGTACATCATAAGCCCACTATTTCTGGCTGAGTGCTGTTTGACTGTACATCATAAGCCCACTATTTCTGGCTGAGTGCTGTTTAACTGTACATCATAAGCCCACTATTTCTGGCTGAGTGCTGTTTGACTGTACATCATAAGCCCACTATTTCTGGGTGAGTGCTGTTTGACTGTACATCATAAGCCCACTATTTCTGGCTGAGTGCTGTTTGACTGTACATCATAAGCCCACTATTTCTGAGTGAGTGCTGTTTAACTGTACATCATAAGCCCACTATTTCTGGGTGAGTGCTGTTTAACTGTACATCATAAGCCCACTATTTCTGGCTGAGTGCTGTTTGACTGTACATCATAAGCCCACTATTTCTGGCTGAGTGCTGTTTGACTGTACATCATAAGCCCACTATTTCTGAGTGAGTGCTGTTTAACTGTACATCATAAGCCCACTATTTCTGGGTGAGTGCTGTTTGACTGTACATCATAAGCCCACTATTTCTGGGTGAGTGCTGTTTGACTGTACATCATAAGCCCACTATTTCTGGGTGAGTGCTGTTTAACTGTACATCATAAGCCCACTATTTCTGGGTGAGTGCTGTTTAACTGTACATCATAAGCCCACTATTTCTGGCTGAGTGCTGTTTGACTGTACATCATAAGCCCACTATTTCTGAGTGAGTGCTGTTTAACTGTACATCATAAGCCCACTATTTCTGGGTGAGTGCTGTTTAACTGTACATCATAAGCCCACTATTTCTAGGTGAGTGCTGTTTAACTGTACATCATAAACCCACTATTTCTGAGTGAGTGCTGTTTAACTGTACATCATAAGCCCACTATTTCTGGGTGAGTGCTGTTTGACTGTACATCATAAGCCCACTATTTCTGGCTGAGTGCTGTTTGACTGTACATCATAAGCCCACTATTTCTGGCTGAGTGCTGTTTGACTGTACATCATAAGCCCACTATTTCTGGGTGAGTGCTGTTTAACTGTACATCATAAGCCCACTATTTCTGAGTGAGTGCTGTTTAACTGTACATCATAAGCCCACTATTTCTGGGTGAGTGCTGTTTAACTGTACATCATAAGCCCACTATTTCTGGCTGAGTGCTGTTTGACTGTACATCATAAGCCCACTATTTCTGGCTGAGTGCTGTTTGACTGTACATCATAAGCCCACTATTTCTGGCTGAGGGCTGTTTGACTGTACATCATAAGCCCACTATTTCTGGGTGAGTGCTGTTTGACTGTACATCATAAGCCCACTATTTCTGGCTGAGGGCTGTTTGACTGTACTTCATAAGCCCACTATTTCTGGGTGAGTGCTGTTTGACTGTACATCATAAGCCCACTATTTCTGGCTGAGTGCTGTTTGACTGTACATCATAAGCCCACTATTTCTGGGTGAGTGCTGTTTGACTGTACATCATAAGCCCACTATTTCTGGGTGAGTGCTGTTTAACTGTACATCATAAGCCCACTATTTCTGGGTGAGTGCTGTTTAACTGTACATCATAAGCCCACTATTTCTGGGTGAGTGCTGTTTGACTGTACATCATAAGCCCACTATTTCTGGCTGAGGGCTGTTTGACTGTACTTCATAAGTCTAATATTTCTGGCTGAGTGTTACACTATAAAGACCTAAGTATGATTGTCAGATACTACTCACATATCATCATCATCATGATGGCTTGCCACTAGCACGGATTTCCCTGATCTTCTCTTACCACTATTTTCTATTGTCTATTGCTCCTGGCAGGTCTTCCAAGCTACATCATATGTCCGTACAGAGATGTTGTAGATAGGTTCTAGCTGGTCTCCAAATCCTTGCTTATCTGTGTGATGGGGTCCACAGGAGTACATCGTTTATGAGTTCGTCCTTACTTCTCCAGCAGTGTCCCATGTGTCTTGTTTGTCTTTGGATGGTTTTCGAGATGGGTAGTAGGTGCCCTTACAGCTGTTGTTTTGTGGGATGCTGCTTCCAGGAGCATTTGTAGCATTCTTGTGCAAATGCCGTTAAGCTTTTACTCCGTACACTTAGTCAGTGTCTATGTGGCAGTAGGTCTCTGAAACTTGTGGAAAAGTTCACCTACCTAGGAAGCAGTGTCTCATCTACCGAAAATGACATCAACACATGGTTAGCAAAGGCACGGAGAGCTATCGATAAGCTATTGGTGATATGGAAGTCAGACCTGACCAATAAAATAAAACGCATTTTTTTTCAAGTAGCAGTTGTGTCGATACTGCTGTATGGATGCACTACATGGACTTACATATATAAAGATATAATAATCACTGATAGCTTTTCTTTTAATGGAATTAAGAGATAGCTTTAAAGAAAGATGTCTGAACTTTGGAGGAAAATCTTGAATGTACTTTTGCCTTGATCATTTTAGTGAATCTTGAAAGTGTGATATCTTGTGAAGCTGCCTCGAAGACACTTTGGTAAAGATTATCTGTTTCCTTCCTGATAAATCTTATCCCAATACTTTCTTCGCTTTCTACTCGGAACAAACTGTTACTAGTTACGGTAGAAAAATGACATTTCTTCACATTATCTTCCCTATGAAAATTGACAAATTAAACAGTGAATATCACGATTTGATAATAGTTACACGTAGAGCAATGAAAAAGTTTAAACGCATTGATAAGGGTTATAAAATATTTCTTTCTCACCTGCAAGTTTTAATTTCAAAGTGTGTTTCTCTAAGGGTTGAAAAAATTCCAACTTGATGTCTTCAATAGGAAGGGATGAACGGGAAGTCAATGGCAGGTTTCTCCTACAGTTAAAAAGTTAAAGAAATAGTCATCAGTTACTTTACACTGGACATTACTTGAAGGATGTTCCCATTTATGAGTCCAATAGATCCATTTGAAAATTATTGGTATTAGATAGGAATACTTGAAACCATACAACTACGTGCAAACAAATGATTATTATCATCAGCACCAGAGCCCAGTCAGCTGGGGCTGTAGGATACACTGAGTGCATCTCTGTGGAGGGGTAAGACCCCACTCTCCAATGTGTGTCCTGGATATGACATGAAACAATCTGATGGTGAGGAATCAGTACTGCTGGAGCTCTGGGGAATATGGAGTACCTCTTCATTGCCATTGTTCCCAGAGTGGTAACACCTAAAAGGTTCCTATCTATGGGTTTGACATTTAAATTTTGTGTAAACAAATACCTTATGCCAAATTGAATAGTTTGAAATAGAACTGTTTGACCATTTAACAGTGTAAACAAATGACAGATGTTTAATTGAATTGTTAATGATACATAGCAATGCTTGGAACCATTTAATTTTATTAACATACTAAACTGAGTTGTTAGAAATAGAACTGTTTGGTCATTTAAGTGTGTGCAAACCAATGACTGATGTTTAACTGAATTGTTAGTGATACATAGCAATACTTTGAACTATCAACTTGTGTGCTTATGAATGAGTAATATTGAATAGAATTAAAAGTGTTAAATAACAATACTTAAAACCATTTAATAGGGTGCCAAAAAAAATTTAGCTCAAGCTCATTTAAAAATGTTATCAACAAAATATATTTACAAATCCTATATATTCAATATATTTGATATATATGTATAAAGAGCATTTGGCATTAAATAACCTAAAATGGTTGATATGCCATAAAACCCAACCCAACCAAATCATATATATTTAATATATATGTATACAGAGGATTTGGTATTAAATAAGTGACAGCAAGTCTCCTCAGGTTTCCAGGACTATTCTCAGTATTCCTGCAGATCTTAACAATGTTGTAATTTGGATGGTCTTGATTCTTCCTCTGATTTCCACTTTTTTCCAATTTTTTTCATGTTAATCAACATTAGGTCTGGTTTTTTGGCTCGGATATTTGATCTGTTTGTATCCCAAACTTCCAGAGAATTTTATGCATCACATTCAATCGGACTGATTCCAGTTTGTGCATATAGCATTTGTCAGTATGGTCAAATTTTAATCCTTTGCACAATTCCCAAAGATTCACTTTTCCTACCCAGTCTTATTTGTTCTTGCATTCTTTTATGCTTGTTTGCTGCATTTACTTATTATGTAATTATTTGTTAGATCTCTGTCCCCACATACCCTAAACTTGCTATTCTGTTGTATATCATCAATTTTTGCTTCGATATAATTAGTCTTTCTCATATTATTTTGGGCTGCAATTAATAGAGATTCAGTTTCTCTCGTCAGGTTTCTTGTCCAGTCAGCTGGGGCTGTAGGATAACCAACAGCTTCTCTGCAGAGGAGTAAAGGTCCCCACCCAACAAGTGTCCAAGATATGATGCTAAACAATGAAGTTCCAATAATGTTGGAGCTTTCGGTAATGCGGAACACCCCTTCATTACCATCGCTCTCATGTCCACTTTGACCCCAAGGGGTAGCACCTAATAGGGTCCCATAGAACTAAATTGTGTACCTATGCTAAACTGAATTGTTTGAAATGGAACTGTTTTTGACATTAAAAACTGTGTACTTATGCTAAACTGAATTATTTGAAATAGAACTGTTTATATGTATAAAAATTGATTTGGCATTTAATAACCTTAAATGGTTGATGTGCCAAAAAACCAAACCAAAGCAAACCTCTTCAGGTTTTCTCTTCTTAGTCTTCTCTGGGGAGTAACATAGTCAGAGGTTCTCCACATTCCCCAAAGCTTCAGCATTACTGGAGCCTCACCATCAGAATGTTTAGTGTCATATCTAGGACACTTGTTGGAGGAGTCTTACCCCTCTGCAGAGATGCAGTCGGTGTATTCTACAGCCACAGCTAATTATTGTTTGATATATTTGCATATATATATATATATATATATATATTTAATGCCATGGAATTTAAACTGCGACCCCTGGGTTTCATGGAATTTTTTTACAAAACAACAATCATCAGGCAGTTAACAAAATGAAAACAACAATCATCAGACTGTTAACAAAATGAAATTTAATTTTGTTATATATATATATATAGTCTTAAAATTCCTGGTTATATATTTAATAAACTTTGACTTCTTTAACAACAAATAAAAATCCTTGTTAACTTATTAAGCTCTGTATCTTTGTTGTGTAGCCATGATGAAGGAAGAGACCACAACACTTGTTTATAAAAATATAATTCTCTTTATTCTTCTTGGAGTCAAAGCTTCCATGGTGTGAGAGAGATGGATGGAAACGAACAGAGACAGAGGGAGATGAAGCCTGTCATATTGATCCATAACTTCTTAGCTTCTTCTTAGCTGCTCTATGGTTTCATATTCATATTCAGAGACCTATTTAGTATATCTTCTGCTTCTCGGCCAGGGGGTCCTCAACCGGAGACCTGCTGTAAGCCGCTGCCTCAGCGGGGCGCCCAACCACTGGCTGGTGCTCTCCACCAAGTGAGACTGACTCAAGATTGACTGTATCTCACATGGGCATCTTCATTTCACAATGCCCACTATTTCTGCTCAGCTGCTTATTTACACAAGTGCGTCCTCTGCAGAGAAATCTCTGATTGATGGCTTGGTCAAGAGTCAGTATGCAACATCTTCATCTTAAGATTTTGAATTTAAATGGAATCATGCCACTTCTCACTGAACGCCTGTACACTTATCTGCCATTTATCTTATAGCACTGTCAATATATTTTAAGAAAGAAAATGATGAGAAAAATGCCGTGTTTTTATTTACCAGTTTGGGGTGAGAAGATTTCGTGCTCGGCACAGAGATGGAGTTTCAAATGCATTTTCGGACAGGATCAAATCAAAGTCATAACTGCTCAGTAAAAAAAAAAAAAAAAGAAATGTAATAAACTTGATACCATAACATAAAAACTTCTTTTTACGTATTTGCAAAGCCATTAATTAAATCAATTAGATTCATATTTACCAACCCCTCCGCTCGGGCAGGATATGACACAAGGTCAATTTTTAAGCGGAGTTTAACAGTTTTAACAAGTTTGAATTCAGAGTTTTCCTTCTCCTAGACTAGTTGCCTCGCCAAGGCTGAAGAACTCAGTCTGCCCTACTATTTACCCATAGCTGGAGGGAGAATAATTGGATTCATACCTTTCCCAAGGGTATTAGTGCTATGTGAAATGCAATCAGCCGCATCCAGGATTTGAGCTTGTGTCACCGTGTTCATTTCCTACAACGATAACCATTACACCACGGGCACCTCCAAAATCTAAATCAATTTGATCAATTCAAAAAAGCAATTCATGATAAAGAAGTGTGAATTTTATGTAATAGTTTTGTTGTGTGTCACTGTGTTCAGGTCATTAATATTCACACCTGCAGGAAAAACATCAATGGCTTTGATTGACAGCTCGGGTCATATGGTCATACCCCAAGCTATGACTGACAGAAATAGGGTTTGTAAGGTAGACACAGTGCACTTATTGGTTGATAGGTGTCATGTGATATGTTGAAAACAGAAGTGATGGATAAGTTAGTTCCATGAGTGTTAGGTCTTTTATACAAGCTGATCTAGTTTTCATTAATGTTTTTATTAAAAATGTCATCTCAGGTACACTTTCCCCATGCCAATATGGGTAGTCAAATCCATTTCTTCCCATGTTACGAAACAAAAAATTCTTCAAGTTCTGTGTAAATTTTCAATAATCTCAGTCACTCCTCTACCATCATAGGTCTTTAAAACAAGCTAGTATATATTTCTTTATAAAAATATTTTTTAGATATATATGAAACTGGATTATTCCTAATCTTTCATTTTCTAAGTGAAATTCAACGGAAATATTAAAGTACATTTTACTTTGCTTTGGTCAGAGGTAAGGGACAAATTACCAAGTTTTAGGAAAATATCAGTGATGAAAATTCTTTTGTTTATGCCATAGAAAAAAGTACTTTGCAAGCTGAGTGCTTGAGAACTCTGGCTTATACTGTTAAACTTCTTCGAGACATAGTAGCTATGAGAGTCTTAAATTTTTTTTTTTTAAATAAATGTTTAGACGAAGATGATATTTTTCTTTTATTGAATTTTGTATAGATTGATAAGTTAACACAACATTTGAAAGACTAAATCTAAATACCAACGCCACCAAAGTAATACCAACAAAAAACTAACTTAAATCTTAAAACAAAAACCCAACAATAATAATAATAATGATAATAATGTTATCCCCATCGCTATAATTGATATGGTTGATAGGTTTGCCTCCCTCCACACACACACACACACACATATATACAGGGTGTCCCAAAAATGTATACACATTAAAAATAATTGTAAACGTAGTGTTTAATTAGAATTTCATTATTCTAAATGTGTAAAAATATTACAAGTATCATTTTATTGTTTTTTCACTGCCTGTTCTCAAACTGACACCCATTTTGATCCAGACACTGCTGACAACACCAAGCAATGGAATCGCACACATCATGAAACAATTCTCAGGGTATTTGGGCGCATTCATGCTCAATGGCCTCTCTTAATTCAGCGACTGTTGCAGGTTTTGTAGCGTAGAGAAGACTTTGAAGATGAAGAGTTTTCTTTTCAGCAAGATGGAGCACCCCCACATTACCATAGCGATGTTAGGTCCTTCCTTGATGAGGTCTTGCCAAACAAGTGGATTGTATGAAGAGGTTTTGTTGAATATCCTCTCCATTCACCAGACCTCACACCACTAGATTTTTTCTAATGGGGATACCTGAAAGACAAAGTCTACGCAACAAAACATGCAAGAGTGGTTGTTTTTGCACTTTTGAAATAATAAAATTCTAATTAAACACTACATTTACAGTTATTTCTAATGTGTATACATCTTTTTGGGAAACCCTATATATATATATATATATGCATTTATGCCTGTTTGATTAAATAATAAAGACATATTTTGTTTATATAATTTTATTAAGATCTTTTCAAGTTTCCTGATAAGTGTCTTGGTTTCAGGTTGGAATTGGTGGATGAATTTACCAAAATTGTTCCCAGCGCTTTCCGACTTTTTATAGACCATTAGAGATTGTTTGCATGTGTAAGGAATATTTTGTAAGAGTTTTTTTTCAGAGTTTTTGAGGTTTTTTTTTAATAACATTACAAAATTACGTAAATGCAAAATTGGATAAAACTGAGATGCTGATGGCATCAAACAAATTTAAAATAGAATGCAATCAACAGAAATAGGATATTATTAAGAAAAAAGGAATATTAAAAATAAAAAAAAATAAAGGCATTTCAAAACATTGTCGCTATTTTCAAAATTGAATCTATTGATTCTAGGTTTTTTGGTTTTTATATAGGATTTCTTATTATAGCTTATTAATTTTGTGTGCTATTATGATGGTGTTTTCAACAAGAAATATTCGAAATTTGGATTTGGGAAAAGAATGGGTTTTAAGATGTAAGGATATGGAACTAGAATCATAAAGGTACATAGTAAGACGTCTTGAAAGAGTCATGGTTGTGGTAATTCATCCACCAATTCCAACCGGAGACAAAGACACTTCTCAAGAAACTTGAAAGGATCTTAATAAAAATAATATAGACAAAATGTGTGTTTATTATTTAATTAAACATGCTTAAATGAAAGACAGCTACCCAAATTCACACATATATATATATATATATATATATATATGTGTTTGTGTGTATGTGTGTGTGTGCTTAAGTTTCCTGGTTATATATTTAATAAACTTCAACTTCTTTAGTAAATCCTTGTTAACTTATTAAGCTTTGTAAGATTTTGAATTAACAATTTTTTAAATGGAATCATGCCACTTCTCAAACTTCAAACACCTTTCCACTGAACACCAGTGCACTTATTCCTGTCATTTCTTCAATAGCACTATCAATACACTTTAAGAAAGAAAATGATGAGAAAGATGTCATGTTTTTATTTACCAGTTTGGGTGGAGGATACTTGAAAGACTAAGTTTCTTGATTTTTTTCAATCATTTTCTTATAAGATTTCTGCAAAATTTTCGAGAGCAAACAGAAATCTCTGAGAAAGAGAAATTATAGGTCAGTTTTTCGTACCTTTGAAACTTTCCTTTATGTGCAGTAAGAAAGCTAACTTGGTGATTGGCACTTCGGATCAAAAGTTGGATTTCATTAATCAAACTCTGCAAAGAAATGAAAGATGACAGTATTTATCAAACTGCTGATATTGTCATATATGAGAGTATTGCAAATCTCAGGCCGCTTATAAAAAAAAAAAAAAAAAAAAATAACAGTTAGATATACATGTTGTATATGTCTCATAGACACAACCAAGAACATAATCAAAGATAATGAATGAACTTCAATGAACAAAATGAAACACACTTCTTTATAAAAATATATCTCTCTCATTTTATTCTCGAAAGGGGAAGACAGTTTGTTGTAAGTTTGAGAGATAGATGGAGAGACATATACTCAGAGAGGGGACTTCTTGCCCTATATCTTCTTCCTGGAGCCAGGGGGTGCCAACGCTTGTACCCCCTTGCAAGCTGTATTGTCAGACACGACACTAACGCTTCTGATCGGCTGCATATCCCTGGCTCAACTCTCGATTCTGACTGGACTGACGATCTAAATCTGACCGCGTCATTCTCATATCATGTGGTCTCTTTTCGGTTACACACCTGCTTGACTGGTCTACCCCAATGCACTGCCATCCCCCTATTTATTAATCATGTGACGGCTTGTCAAAGCATACGGGGTCATCAGGAATGAACCCAAAATCCATGTCAACAGTCATTATATAACAATAAATAAGAACATACTGAATTTTTTATGAAAAGTCAAATTTTTCTCAACCAAAGATACTAGAGTTATTTCTAGAAGAAAATTATATAACCAGAATGGGTATTATTAGGTATTATTCATTACCAAATTCTCCAGCATCGAAACCCTATAAGAAAAAACATAATTGCATAAACAAACATAAATCCTTGATGAGGTTGAGTTACACTTTGTACTAATGCCCTTGAGAAAGGCATGAACCATTCTCTTTTCTCCCCACTCAAAATCCCAGATGGCTAGGGCTTTAAAATACACCAACTGGGTAAGACTCCCCCAACGAGTCACTTGGATAAGACATTAAACAATCTGATAGTGAGATTTCAGTAATACTGAAGCTTTGGAGAGTATAGAGTACCCTTTTATTTCTATCGCTCCCAGGTCCACCCTGACCCAGAGTGGTAGAACCTGAGAGGGGCCTATCAATGGGTCAAATAGAACAAACTATGAAGAAAGAGGATTTGGCATAAAATAACCTACAAGGGTTGATATGCCATAAAATCAAACCAAACCAAATCATGTATATATATAAAGAGGATTTGGCATTAAATAACCTACAAGAGTTGATATGCCTTAAAACACTACCAAACCAAATCATATATATTTAATATATATGTATAAAGAGGTTTTGGCATTAAATAACCAACAATAGTTGATATGTCATAAAACCCATCTAAACCAAACCCTATATATCTAATATATTTGTATAGAAAGGATTTGGCATTAAATAACCTACAATGGTTGATATGCCATAAAACCCAACCAAACCAAACCATTTCCAGTCCAAAGTTTACATAGTCATGAGGTACTTTAATATTGGTTGAGTGGCTGTTTGGTTTTATGGCATGTCAACCCTTGTTGGGTTATTTAATGCCAAAGTTAATCTTATTTTTGATTTGCAAGTTTAAAAAAAATTTTTTTTAGATAATAATCGTCTGCAAACAAATATAACTTATGTCCAAATTATTTTTGTTAAGAATAAATATTTGAAGAAATTGGTCAAATGGTCATGGATTAAATGAACCAAATTCAAAACCTGCACGAGGCTGTTTGCATTTCACTTTGTTCTAATACCTTTGGGAATTACATGAATCCATCTTTTCTGCCTTCTGTTAAGAGTAAATAGTAGGTCAGACTGTGTTCTTTAGCTTTGGTTGGACAAATGGTGTTGAAGACTGAAAACTGTGAATTCGAACCAGTTATAATCTGCTTAAAAATTGACCCTGCGTTTCATCTGGCTTGTGCAAGAGGGATTGGGTAAATGGGAGCTTAGGACTGCAAGTCTCTGATGGAGATTCAGTTTCATAGAAAATAGGCTTTAAGAGGTGGAGCAACCAACACCATATTCTCATTGTTTTGAATTCAGTTGTTTTTTCCTTCTCCAAGATTGGTTGTTTACAAAGGCTAAAGAGCTCAGTCTGTTTTACTATTTAACCATAGTGAGGAAGAGGAAAGTAAAATTCATGTCTTTGCCAATGGCATTAAGTTGAAAAGGATGGGGTATATAGATATATATAGATAAATATAGATAAAAAGAAAAAAATCACCATACAGCTCTCAGCGTGAAATATTGAGCTTATAGTGAATAGCTCTCAGCCTGAAATATTGGGCAAATAGTGTATAATAAAATAGTCGTCATCATCATGTCGCACTGCTAGCACGGATCTCCCTGACCCTCTCTTGCCACCCGTCTCTATCGTTCATCACTCCCGGGAAGTCTTCCAGGCACAGAGCTGTTGTATGTAGGGTCTAGCTGGTCATCCTACCTTTGCTCGTCTGTGTTAAGGGGTCTATAGGAGTATATTGCTTATGAGTTTGTCCTTACTTCTCCAGCAGTATCCCACACGTCTGGTTCATCTAACTTGGATAGTTTTTGTGATGAGTGGTAGGTAGCCATACAGCTGCTGTTTTGTGGGGTGTTGCCTCCAGGACTTGTTCAATATAGCTCACAACATTCTTGTGTAATTGCCATCAAGCTTTTTCTCCAGACGATTAGTTAGCATAAATGTGGTGCAACCATATAGCACTGCTTGGAAAAACCTGTGTTTTATTTTATCGGTCAGGTCTGAGTTCTATATGACCAATAGCCTATTGATAGCTGTCCATGCCTTTGCTAGTTGCGTATTGATGTCTTTCATGGTTGATGAGACACTACTTCCGAGGTAGGTGAACTTGTCCACTAGTTTCAAAGGTCCACCTTTTAGTGTGGAGATGTCGCCTCTTTGATTAAAGCACATGTTTTCTATCTTGTCTGTGTTGACATGGAGGCCAATGCCACCTGCTGCTCATTCCAGATTATGTAGCAGGGATTTGGCTTGGGCCGATGTATTTGCTAGAAACACTATGTCATCAGCGTAGTCTGCATCCATAATAGTTTGTGTGGGCTATCTTCTGCTTCTTTTCTTTGCCAGCTTGAAACCGTTTTCTTTCATTAAATCTATAGATGTTCTAAATACCTAGACCAGGTAGATAATAAATAGGTATGAGGCTTATGTGTCTCCTTGTAGCACACCTGCTACAATGTCGAAATAATCTGTGTCTCCATCCAGTGAGTGGACTTTTACTTTCGTGCTTTTAAAATAAGTGCTCCAGCAAAAATATTGAGCTTCTTGGTTGAAAGAGCTAATTGAACGCTAACAGTTAACACACTCATAAACTGATGACCATGTTTTTACAGATATGACATCTTTATCAACGCTGTTTTTGTAATATAATGGCTGAGGGATTTTGTTTTATATATCTTGCCTTTCGACTTAGTTAGGCTAAGAACCTTTTGCTTAGCACATGGGTTAGTTAGGTGCAACATGAGCGCAGGTGTTCACACGCGTGTGGGTAGGATGTGTCATTCAGAGATGTCAAAATAAAAATCCGAGATAGAAAATATGACCAGGGATGTGAATGACGTCATGCACCAGAAGCGTGTGTGGAGGATTTGGGGGATTTGAGAAAGGTCAGTTAGTTGAGTTTTAGCGTCTGAAGATGACGGTTGACTTTTGGAGCTCGCCGAGGCGAGACCAGTAGTTTGCGGCGGGGACCGCGTGTAGGGGGGGGACAGATGGAAAAGTCAGCATAGAAGGATTGTGCCTCTCTCCTAATGTCGAAAAACCTTTTAACTCAAAGGTAATAAAAAAGTTTCGTACCTGAACTAAGAAGTCGTAAGTGTTTTTGAGTTTCGGGATTCCTATGTTCTATCTATGTGTGTGTTATGGACATTATCCTATTTATCCAACCCCTCCGCTCAGGCAGGATATGAAACAAGGTCAATTTTTAAAGTGGAGTTTAGCAGGTTTGAATTCAGAGTTTTCCTTCTCCTAGACTAGTTGCCTCACCAAGGCTGAAGAACCTAGTCTGCCCTACTATTTACCCATAGCTGGAGGGAGAATAATTGGATTCATACCTTTCCCAAGGGTATTAGTGCTATGTGAAATGCAATCAGTCTTGTCCAGGAATTGAACTCGTATCGCCGTGTCCATATCCAGTGACGATAACCATTACACCATGGACATTATGAACGTTTTGCGTACTGGTATGAATATGTCTATTTCATGTATTCATATCTGGATATGCTACATTTTAATTGACTTACCTCATTGTTTCTACTGGTGATAAAAAGAATATTGTTAACCCAGCCTGTAGCACATTGGTTCAGTAAAACAGGAAATATAAATCTGAAAATAGATTAGCAAACTTAGTGACTAGCATGACAATAGTAAAGTGAATAACTATTTTTTTCTCCTATAACTCAGGTAAAAAATTTCTCCAGTCACCTTTCCACACCCTTGAGGACCATTCTAAGTGCTCCAATTACAATTGATATCACTGTTACCTTCAGTCATTTATCTGCACACAGTTAAATGGTTTCAAGACTTGCTATATAATTCTAATGATTCAATTTAATATTAATCATTTGTTTGCACACAGTTAAATCGTTTCAAGATATACTTTGTAATTCCAATATTTCAGTTTAACATCAATCATTTGTTTGCATACAGTTAAATGATTTCAAATTTTGAAAAAGATTGAATATTTTTATTCAACCCTTAGATGGGATCCAAACAAGTATAACCACTCTGGTTCAACGTGGAACTGGGAGTAATGGCAATGAAAGTATACTCCACATTACCCAAAGCTCCAGGTTTAGTGTTGAATCCAGGACATCTATTAATATATGTGTGGGGAAGGGAGTATCTCTCTGCAGAGATGCAGTTGGCATATTCTACAACCCCAGCTGACTGAGCCACAGTCAGCCGGGGCTGCAGAATACTCTGACAGCATCTCTGCAGAGGGGTAAGACTCTCCCAACAAGTATCCTGGATATGACACTAAACAATCTGATGGTGAGCCTTCAGTAATGCAGGAGCTTTGGGGAATGTGGAGTACCCCTTCACTGCCATTGCTCCCAGGTTCACTCTGGCCCGGAATGGTAGTACCTGAAAGGGATCTATCTGTAGGTTAAATAGAACTAAACTGTATACTTATGCTAAACTGAATTGTTTGAAACGAACTGTTTGTACATTTAACTATGTGTAAACAAAAAATGTGTTCTTATGCTATATTGAAGTCTTTGAAATAGAAATGTTTATATGTATAAAAATGGATTTGGCATTAAATAGCCTGCAATGGTTGATATGCCATAAGATCAAACCAAACAAAATCATATATATTTAAAATATATGTATAAACAGGGCTTGGCATTAAATAACTTACAAGGGTTGATATGCCATAAAACACTACCAAACCAAATCCTATATATTTAATATGTATGTATGAAGAAGATTTGGCATTAAATAACTTACAAGGGTTGATATGCCATAAAATCAAACCAAACCAAATCATATATATTTAAAATATATGTATAAAGAGGATTTGGCATTAAATAACCTACAATGGTTGATAAACCATAAAATTCAACCAAACCAAATCCTATATATTTAATATATATGTATAAAGAGGGTTTGGTATTAAATAACCTACAATGGTTGATATGCCATAAAACCCAACCAAACCAAATCATATATATTTGATATGTATGTATAAAGAGGATTTGGTATTAAATAACCTACAATTGTTGATATGCCATAAAACCCAACCAAACCAAATCCTATATATTTAAAATATATGTATAAAAAACACCTGGCATTAAATAACCTACAAGGGTTGATATGCCATAAAACCCAACCCAACCCAGCTGAGTTGGCTAAGAATTTATCTGAAGTGAGGACAGAAATAATCACTTGCATGATACACATGATTCCTTGTACACAAATAAATTCTGTATTTTTACCATATCGTGAGGAGAAAATCATTTACTATTTGCAAAAGATTATTAAGATGAATAAACAAGGCTCATCTTGTTATCTTTGGCAGGAATGAAAACATAAAAACAACAACAATCAAGATAAAAAATCTATGAGAGCTTCTTACCTGTTTTCAAGAAAACAATTATCTGGATTAATACAAACAGTAACGGCACCTGAAAAATAGAACACAAGATTTTATATTTACAGGGAGTTATTTCTTTAGAAATCAAACGTTTCTCAAATTAATTTTTACTTATTTAATTCCCTGGACAAATGCATGATTACTATATATATATATTATTCAGTCCAGAGAAACCAGAGTCCGGAATAATTCCGTCAGGACAAATTCATTCCACAAGGGACATTTAAAATTTTCCTGGTAAAGAGCTCAATGTAACTAACATCACAGAGGAATAATTTATCCATTGGATCTGAAGAAGTCCTGTTTTTTTTTTTGGGTGAGGGGTTATTGATATTTATCAATACCCATAAAAGGATGGAAATAAATTTATAATCCTAATGTGACCGATTTTTGTTTTTCTTAAAGAAATATTTTTTGTTTTTCTCAAAGAAATATATATATATATATATATATATATATATATATATATATATATATATATATATTTTCTTTAAGAAAAAACAACGAAACCAATCACAATCCTTTGTGATTGGTTTCGTTGTTTTTTCTTAAAGAAATTATTGCTCTGTATTATTGGTACATTGAGCTCTTTACCAGGAAAATTTAAATATTTATTCATGAATAATTTCTTGTCCTGATGGAATTACTCCTAACTCCGGTTTAACTGGACTAAGTATACTCTCTCTCTCTCTCTATATATATATATATATATACATATATATTGTTATTCACTGACAGACTGTTTCGTTGTATCACAACTCTTCACTGTGGCTAGACATGCAGGACACTTCAAGCTGGGATCGAGACCCACCTAACTTTACATTAGGCTTAGTATCTTACTGCTCAACCATCAAGCAACATATGTCAGCTCGGGAATCACAACGCATTATGTATCAGCTTTCGTTTGTTTACATTTTGCCTCACCAGATACCAGAGTGCTCAATTCATATGAAGAACTTTGCATTACACAAGTGGCAGCTGTTAATTCCTTTGCCAGAGTGCTCATCCCCCCAGGGGGGAGCATATTAATCATATATATGTAAAAATTACATAAGAAAGATTATACATAAATAGTATAAAAGGAAAATTATATATATATAAAGTTGGCAACCATAGTCGAGGGCGACCTGAAGGCTCCTTTTTCATTAGCTACTACACTGAGGTGTAGGAGAGGGCATTACTCCTTTTTCTGGATTGCTTCACTTTACTCTTGATATGTACCTTATAAGGCTGAGTATTAAGCAAGGTGGCATCAAGTACCATCTTTTAAGTCTTTAGTATAACATGACCTGGGATTGAACCTTGGTCTTCTGGGCCATTGGCAAACACTCTACCAACCAAGCCAATGGACTGGTGTATTTAGCTATATAATTTCTCTTGATATGGTCAATAAGATCATTTCCAATGCATTTTTGTAGTAAAATCATTTTCAATACATTTTTATAGTAAAATCATTTCCAATGCATTTTTATAGTAAAATCATTTCCAATGCATTTTTACAATAAAAATCATTGTCCAATACATTTTTATAGTAAAATCATTTCCAATACATTTTTATATTAAAATCATTTCCAATACATTTTTATAGTAAAATTATTTCCAATACATTTTTATAGTAAAATCATTTCCAATGTATTTCTATAGAAAAAATAATTTCTAATGCCTTCTTATAGGAAAGTAATTTTCAAAGAATTCCTATACTATAATTCAACCATTAGAACACTGGCCCTTACACATGTAAACACCACAAACCTGCATTCCTGGCTGAAAATGTGAAATGTTTTAACCTGATTTAGCAGTTCATATCTGATGGAGATATACTGGAGGTAATTTACTAAGCTTTTTGCTTAGATGTGGCACAAGGCCATATGAAAGGAGACATTAGATCCAGTTATTCATTCAATATCATAATTAGCCAAGTAACTTTTGGTTGGGGGGTGGACAATTATTTATTTTTGGTTCAAGGTGTATGACTTTAATTTTTGGTTAGGGGAGTACAGTTTTGACTTTTGGTTAAGGGGCATACAATTTTAACAGTTAGGGGTCTACTGTGTTGACTTTTGTTTAGGGGTGTATGATTTTTATTTTTGGTTAGGGTGTATAATTTTTACTTTTGTTTAGGGATGTACAGATATAACTTTTGGTTAGGGGTGTACAGTTTTGCCATTCAGTTAGGGGTGTATTGTGCTGACTTTTTATTAGGTTAGGGGTGTTTGGTTTTGACTTTTGTTTAGGGGTGTACAGATACCAATTTTGATTAGCGGAGTACAATTTTTATTTTGGTTAGGGGTGTACAGTTTTTCCATTTAGTTAGGGGTGTATAGTGTAGACTTTTGGTTAGGGGTGTACAGTTCTGAATTTGCTCAGGAGTGTACACTTTTAAATTTTGCTTGGGGGAGTACAGTTTTGATCTTTGCTTTGGGGTTTGGTTTGGTTTGGTTTCTTTGTTTAATGGCATAACAACCTTTGTAGGTTATTTAACGCCAAAGCCATCCTTCTAGAAGAACAGTTGTGGTACTATTTAAACCATAGCTGGGAGGATTAGTGGGTCCATACCTTTCCCAAGGGTATTTGTCCAAAAGTGAACGTAATAGCACAACTGGAGTTTGAACTCGCTTACTACGATTCCGTAGTCCACCGCTTTAACCATTAAACCACGTGGACCTCCCTACCCCTTGCTTTTAGAAGTGCAGTTTTTATCTTTGTTTAGGGGTGTAGACTTTTGACTTTTGGCTAGGGGTGTACATTTTTGAATTTGTTTAGGGAATACAGTTCTGACATTTCATTCGGGTTTACAGTTCTATTTCAGAACTGAATACATCATAACAACAAACAGAAAAATAAATTCACCATGATAATCCATGTTTATATTATTGAGTGAATTTAACACTCAGGAGAAATGTACTGTTTTTGGTTGAAGTGCAACACGCACAAATTAGATCCTCAAGTTGGGGTTAAAGTTCATAAGAATTTGGTGTAAAGACTTTAAAGAAATTACCAATTTTGATTTTGTCCCGAATCAGGGAATTGGGATGATTCATGATGGCTCTGACAACATCCGTTGTTTCTGTATAACTGTAATGAAATTATCATAAGAGAAAAAAAATGAAAATAATACTTATAAAAATAAATTACTTTGTAAAATATTGGGCAGAAAGTCTAAAATTTGGGTAAAAAATATTTTCTGAAGGCAATAAATGTAAAATTATAAAACAACAATATATCTTGAAAAAAATTCCATTTAATATATTTTCATATGGAAAAATCTTAATAAAGTATTTCTTTTGCTAAAACTATTTTTTAAAAATTACATAGATTTCTTTAAATTAAAATTATTGGCAATTTATTTCCATGAATAAAATTTATTTTCAATGCATTTCTATAGATAGAATTACTGGCAAGGCATTTCCATAACTAAAAAGTCATTGGTAATGCCTTTCCATTAGAAAAATTATTTGCAATGCATATCTATAAAAAGAATTATTGACTATGTAATTCCATGAATAAATATCAATGGCCATGTATTTCTCTGAGTAAATAATATTGGCAATACTTTTCTGTGAATCGCATATCTTGCAATGCATTTCATTCAAGAAAAATTATTGGCAAAACATTTCTATGAATAAGAATTATGGGTAAGAATTTCTTTAAATCAAAATTATTGCAATGAATTTAAATAAATAAAATATTTATGGTAACATATTTCCATGAATAAAAATTATCGGTAAAGCAATTCCATAAATAAGAATTATTTGCCTGGTATTTCAGGAAAGAAAATAACAGACAACATATTTCTACAAATAAAAATTATTGGCAATGCATTTTTTAAATGAGAATTATTGAAAATGCATTTCATTAAAAAATTATTTGATACTCATTTCGATAATTAGAAATGTAGATAATGCATTTCAATGAATAAGAATTATTGGCAATGCATTTCTATGAAAAAATTATTGAAATGCAGGCCTATGTAAAAATTTGTCGGTAATGCATTTCATTAAATGAAAATTATTGGTAAAAATAGGAAAGCTGCAGGGCTGGACGAAATTCCCCCGGAAGTATGGAAGACCAGACAATTCGACGACATACTGCTCTGATACTGCAACGCAGTATACAATCAAAATCCGATAGATAGATGGATGAAGGGATGCATACTCCCCTTCCCTAAAAAGGGGGACCTCGGATTAGCCAAAAACTACCGAGGCATAACATTTACATCCATAGCTGCCAAAATCTACAATGCCCTACTACGAAACCGAATAGAACCCAAAATCGACAACATACTTAGAAAAAACCAAAATGGCTTCCGAAGAAATAGATCCATGACCTCACAAATATTAACCATCCGCAGAATCCTTGAAGGTGTACGGGCAAAGAACCTACAAGCGACATTAATATTTGTCGACTTTACCAAGGCTTTCGACTCCATTCACAGAGGAAAGATGGAACAAATCCTACTAGCGTACGGCATACCTAAAGAAACCGTAGCGGCAATAACGATTCTCTATAGAAACACTAAAGTAAAAGTACGATCACCAGATGGAGACACAGAATACTTCGACATTGTAGCAGGAGTACTACAAGGGGACACGCTGGCTCCGTACCTCTTTATCATTTGTCTAGACTACGTACTTAGAACATCGATTGACAAAATCAAAGAGAATGGTTTCGAACTGACGAAGAAAAGAAGCAGAAGATACCCCGCAACAACAATTACCGACGCCGACTACGCCGATGACATAGCGATACTGGCAAATACACCTGACCAAGCCGAAAAACTTCTGCATAGTTTGGAACGAGCAGCAGCAAGCATAGGCCTCCATGTTAATGCACACAAAACGGAATATATGTGCTATAACCAAACGGGGGACATCTCCACTCTAAAAGGAACCCCTCTTAAACTAGTTGACAAATTCACGTACCTAGGAAGCAGCGTCGAATCAACCGAAAAGGACATCGAAACGAGGTTAACGAAAGCATGGACAGCTATCAATAGGCTATCGACTATATGGAAATCAGACCTAACCGATAAAATGAAACGCAGTTTCTTCCAGGCAGCGGTCACATCGATACTGCTATATGGATGCACTACATGGACGCTAACAAAACGGCTGGAGAAGAAACTAGATGGCAATTACACAAGAATGCTGCGTGCAATCCTGAACAAGTCCTGGCAACAACACCCCACAAGACACCAACTGTACGGCCACCTGCCCCCTATCACGAAAACTATTCAAGTTAGGCGAACCAGACATGCAGGACATTGCTGGAGAAGCAGAGATGAACTCATAAGAGATGTACTCTTATGGATCCCCACACATGGCCGCGCAAAAGCAGGACGACCAGCACGAACGTACATTCAGCAGCTATGTGAGGATACAGGTTGTTGTCCTGAAGACCTGCCTAGGGCGATGAACGATAGGGAGGAGTGGCGAGAGAGGGTCAGGGATATCCGTGCTGCCAGCACGATATGATGATGATGATTTCTGTGAATAAAGGTTTTTGGCAATGCATTTCTATGAATAAAAATTAGTAGCAATGCATTTCTACAAATAAAAATTATTGGCTAGGATTTCCTTTGAAGAAAACTATGGGCAAAGCATTTCTATGAATAAAAGTTATAGGTAATTGACTTCATTGAATGAAAAATATTGGCAATGCATTTCTATGAATAAAAATTATTGGAAAATGTATTCCTATGAATAAAAGGTATTGGCACGACATTTCATTAAATGAATATTGTTGGCAATGCATTTCTAGGAATAAGATTATTGGCAATGCATTTCTATGAAAAAAAATAATTGACAAAGCATTTCTACGTATAAAATTATCAGCAATGCATTTCTATGAATTAGAATTAATGACAAGGCATTTCTACGAATAAAATCATTGGCAATGCTTTTTTATGAATAAAAATTATTGGCAATACATTTCTTTGAAAAAAAAATTAGCAACGAATTTCTATGTATAAAAAAGTAGTTTTTGATGGTTTCTGCAATATCATAACACTATTCGAACTTGTAGAAGATAAATTCCCAAATTAGACATCACTGCATGTTCATCGGTTTTCAAATCACACACAGAATGAAGTAATGCACAATGTGTCAGCACAACAACTACCACAATATTACCAATCACAGCATGCACCATCTATGTCTTTCAACTGCTTCAGTCAAGTGATATACACACTAAAACTTAGCACGTACCAAAATATTGCAGAACTTTTTGACTCATCCAAGTAGTTTGGTCCTCATTACATTACAATAGGTTTAATTTATTTAACAGCATATCCAGCCATATCAGTCTGTTCATGAATTAATTATAAATTTATTTCTACAGTAATTTCCTTAAATTACGTATAAAAGGGAATAATTTTCTATCGCCTTTCTTTTCCCAAACTGAGAAATCAACAGGGATTACGAAAATAAAAATTTGAAAAGAAAAATACTTTTTTTGCACAATAATGGTATTTGAGCATTGAGATGAATAATGAATTTGTTTTATTCTTTTTGACTTATGATAAACTAACTGGATTATCAAATGAAACTCACCCAGGCACAACAATTATCACACGAAGTATTTTATCATAGTTAGCTGCAGTTTCAGAAATATTTTTCTCATGGGACATAATTGATGAACACAAATATTTCTGTAATTTCTCACCATCAAACAAACCGGTTTCCTCAATTGAATTATTTAGAATCATCCATCTGAAAACAATAAGTCAATATACATATATATATTTACATTAATTGTCTAAATTTCTGAGATGAAGCTTAATGATTTTTGTCATTAAGGGTTTTGGATTAATGTTTTCATCTTTATTGTTATCTCCACAACGTTTTGGTTGATATGTCCTCTGACCTTCTTCAGGTGTTTGTCGAACTCAAGAACCTTCACGGAACTTCGAACTGCGTCTTTTATTGAATCCACGGGGGGGTCACCTGTTCTGATTCAGTTAGCCATAAACAGGTACAAGAGTTAAGTATTCCTGTATTGTTACTCGCCTGCAGTCAGGACACATAGCGTAACGGTTATAGATATTGGTTCCCTAAGCTTCTAAGGAGATAATCATCTGGAGGTTGCAAATTCAATCCTGACTGCAGGTGAGTAACAATACAGGAATACTTAACACTTGTACCCAGTTATGGCTAACAGAATCAGAACAGCCCCCCCCTGTGGATTCAATAAAGGATGTAGTTCAAAGTTCTGTGTAGGTTCCTGAGTTCGACAAACTCCTGAAGAAGGCTGGAGGACATATCGGCCGAAACATTGTGGAAATAACAATAAAGATGAAGACAATAGTCTGAAAATCCTTAATGATAAAAATTTACATTAATATTGTAAATATATCAGCATATATACATATATCTATATATATGGAAAAAAATAAGAAAATTAAATCTGACAGTATGAAGAAAGTAGAAAAAACAAAATAATCCAAATTTGATGAATTTATTATGGAAGTTGACATTAAATATTTCATGGTTTGGTTTGGTTTGGTTTTACGGCATATTAAACATTGTAGGTTATTTAATGTCAAATCCATTTTTATACATAAAAACAGTTCTATTTCAAATAATTCAGTTTAGCATAAGTATACAGTTTAGTTCTATTTGACCCATGTTTAGCGCTGCCTTTTATGGTGCCCGGTAAGGGGTGCCCGGGCAGAATGGCATAGGTCATTCTAATTGGTTCTAATGGCAAAACAATTCCCGCACTAAATAATGGTTTGCAATTCTTTCTGCTACACACTCAACAACAAAATCAAAACAGGTCTCATTATTGGCTTTTACCTAAGAGCACTTAGAATATGTAGCCCACAACACCTAGATGAAGAATATAAGTATATTAAACAAACACTCCCTTACAAGCCTAAAATAC
Organism: Sepioteuthis lessoniana; assembly: GCA_963585895.1. NCBI lineage: Eukaryota > Metazoa > Mollusca > Cephalopoda > Myopsida > Loliginidae > Sepioteuthis > Sepioteuthis lessoniana. The sequence continues at coordinate 38,809,849 of OY757944.1, read as the reverse complement.
CCCAAATTTTTCATATTAAACAGTAGAAAAAAGCTCTTAATAATATACTGATCAAATAAAATTAAGAAAAACAACCCCACTATTCTCATTACCCACAGACCTCTCTCTCTCTCTCTCTCTACCTACTAACACACATAACAAACCACTCTACGACAAACTAACCAAGTTTAGAATACCAATCATACAAACCACATCTCAAACTATTAAAAACCTCACAAACATCTCAAAATGAACCAACAACGAAACCACTTCTCACGTAGGCATATACTGTATTCCATGTAAAGATTGCAACAAACATTACATTGGTGAAACCTAATGCAATTTAGAAAAAAAATTTACGAACACAATTGATTAATTAAACTAAATGACAACTGAAATGCCCTTTTCTCCCACATGTTAGATCTCAAACTTACTTTTAATTTTTTCCCAAGCCACTCTAGTTAAACCCATATATTGCAAAAAATCCCACAGATTATTAGAATCTGCAGTAGTTTCGAAAACAAACCACATAAAATAACGTCCAGGATTATTTTAAATCTGTTCTTGTCATTAATCAGGTAAATTGTTGATTCCTCTCAAGTAAAATTCAGCTGGTGATGAGCTCAACAAGTTTTCCCAAAAACATTTTCACCTGATCATCTTGAGAAAATCGTTTCCCATTCAGAACATTTTGTAGAGAACTAAAAAGATGGAAATCAGTTAGTTCAAAGTTCAGTGAATATAGCGGAAGGGGCAAAATAGACCATCCTAAATTCAATATTTTTCCTCCATGATTCTTGCTGAATGTGGCCTTGTGTTATCAGGAAGAAACATAATGTTCCTTCTACTGACAAGCACGAAGCATTTTCTTAGAAGATTTTCATGTTTGCTTTTCCTATTTTTTCAAGTGGCCGCAGCTTGTGCAGTGGAATGTGTTAAGGTCAAGCGCTAATTCTCAAGTACTTTTGTCTAGATTTCATTCCACTAATTCTCTAAAAACATCTGGATCGATAGCTGATGAGTATCCTCTTATGGATGGATAGCTGATGAGTATGTAGCAGAAAGAAATTTCATATTTTGGTTTGGCGTGCAATTTAATTCAACACATAATTTCACCCAATCAGGATGACTTATCCTGTTCAACTTGGATCTCCTTTCTGGGCAGCAGAAATTGGGTAAGCTGCCAACCACACTCTCTTTGGCTGAACAACTCCGTCCAGTGCAGACGTTCTTCAATAGCAGCAGCAGCATGGACACATGAGGGAACCTATCTAATCTATGGACCCCTTGTCTATTCTTCTTAGACCAAGGGATCCCAGTTGAATATGGGTTAGATACATTCAATATGCCACACACAGGAACAAGTTTATGTCACCTCCAAAATTGGCTATGTCGATGCGATGCCTAATCCTGCTCCAGCACCTAGCTCTCATTTCACCTCTGGGCAACATTAATGGAGACACGCACGCTTCTCCCCAAAACCACCAGACACACAAAACTCACGGTGACTCCAAAGTTTATTTCCTCCAACGGCAAACAAGACTTTCGCTAAACTACAGCAAACACAATTCCTCGCACGTCCAACAACACACGCTGCTATCTCAACTCTCTCATAACTCGATTTCGTCCCTCTACTTCTTTCCTTTTCCACGAGGCTTGCAGCACAAACGCAAACTAAATATTCCATGCTGCAAATAAAAACTATTCCTACAAGTATCTTCTTACGGATGGATAACTGATGAGTATCCTCTTATAGATGGATAACCAGAATGAAACTTTGAAAATAGTTTTGTCCTTGGCAGTAAATAATGACACGTTGGTCATAAACACTACAAATTTTCTTAGGTGTTTCTCTTAAACTTCCACAACTTTACATATCAAATATACATTTTCAGTTCGACTATTTTAGGGGTGTGAGATCATAGATTGAATTATGATGTATATTCTTTCATCACTAAGATAAGAGTGACCAATGAAGACACTCTTTAATCGGGTAATTTCCTGCTGTGTTTAAAACAATGGAAGTTTAAAATATGTAGTTACAACTTTCTTTTAAAATATGAAAATTCTTTATGACTCAACACAATGTATAAATATGGATTAATGTATAAGATTGATAAATGTAAATTTTTCACTAGTTACTCAAAAAGTGGAGCTAAGCATCAAATTCTTATGTATGTATGTGTATGGTTGGCTGGTTGGTTTGGTTTTATGGCATATCAATTATTGTAGGTTATTTAATGCCATATTCAGTTTATTCATACATATTAGATATATAAGGTTTGTAAACATTAGTCAACAAAATTAATTGCCCAGTCGGCTAGGGCTGTAGAATACACCGACTGCACCTCTGCAGAGGGGTAAGACCCCCCACCAACGAGTGTCCTGGGTATGACACTAAACAATCTGATGGTGAGGTTCCAGTAATGCTGAAGCTTTGGGGAATGCGGAGTACCACTTTATTGCCATCTCTTCCAGGTCCACACTGGCCCGGAGTGGTAACACCTGATAGGGCCTTATCTATGGGTTAAATAGAACGAACAGCATTCTTATGCTAAATTGAATTGTTTGAGTAAACTGAATAGCTTGAAATAGAAATGCTTTTGATAATTAAACCATACTTACATTTAAACTGCGAGCTTATGCTAAACTGAATTATTTGAAATGGAACTGTTTTTTGAACTCAAAACTGTACTTACATTAAACTGATTTGTTTAATATAGAACTGTTTTGACATTTAACTGTGTGTAAACAAAATCTGTATTTATACTAAACTGAATTAGCTGAATTAGAACTGCTTGACTAAAATGAATAGCTCAAAATAGAAATGTTTTTGACAATTAAACTGTGTATTAATGCTGAACTGAATTGTTTGAAATATAACTGACTATTTGCATAAAAATGGATTTGGCATTAAATAACTTACAAAGGTTGATATGCCATAAACACCCAACCAACCAACCAACCATCAACAAAGTTAAAAAGTTTCAAGTTCACTAACAATTCAATTACATATCAAACATTTACAGACAGTGAAATGATCAAACAGTTCTATTTCAAACAATTCATTTGTTTGCATTCAGTTTAAATGTTAAACAGTTCTATTTGACCCATAGATAGGACCTTTTCAGGTGCTAATAGAGTGGAACTGGGAGTGATGGCAATGAAAGAGTACTCTGCATTCCTCCAAGCTTTAGCATTACTGGAGCCTCACCATCAGATGCTTTAGTGTCATAATCAGGACACTCGTTTGGTGGGGGGTCTTACCCTTCTGCAGAGATGCAGTTGGTGTATTCTACCGCCCAAGCCAATTAGGCTGGTGGGCTATTTAATGCTAAAGCCATGTTTGTAGAAGAACAGTATTGGTACAGTTTAACCCATAGCTGGGTGGGGGATAAAAACGTCATACTTTTCCCAAAAGTGTTAGTTTGAAAGTGTGGACCCTTTCAGATACTACCAGAGTGGGAGTGATGGTAATGAAGGAGTATTCTACATTCCCCAAAGCTCCAACATTAGTGGAGCCTTACCATCAGATGGTTTAGTATCATATCCAGGACATTCATTGAAGGGAGTCTTGCAGACATAGAGGAAAATTTAAATTATCCTGATTGAGAACCACTGGAACACCAGTCCCTAAATAATCGCAAAGCCAATGATAAAGATGTATTAGAAACTAATAGAGATCAGCCCAACAACAGATATCACCAAGACAAGGAAAGATAAAGATAGATAAGGGCCAGATGAACGTAGAATATTAATCCAAAAATTAGGGCCTGTGATTCTGGAGTGGTTAATTCCCCTTGACCATTTTTAGGGTAAATTAAAAAACACTTGACGACTATATAAAATGTCTCCACCTTATCTGGTTTAACTATCTCGGTCCTAATTGAAACAAGAGGAATATCTAGGATGGCAACAGCTGAGTTAATTAACAGACATATTAGATGTATGAGATAGCCATTAGTTAAACGATCTTAGTCTGTTTAGAAAATCACACCTGCCAAGTAGAAGGAACTACTACAAGAACGCAAAATTAGAAGGGATTGACCAGTAGATTAATTTCACTTAATCATTATAACAAATAACATGTTAACCCCCTCTGCTCACGCCTAAGAATGAAATAATTTGTAATTTGATTTCCACCTTATACTTATTTTTATTTCTATTTTTTTATTGTTTATTTTTTATTTTTATCTTTATTTCCTGATTTTTATTTTTTATTTTTTAATTCCTTTATTTTATCTTCTGAATACGAACTGTAACTCCAAATTTGCTACTCTGTGACGGGAGAGAAGCATGTAAAGAGTCATCTGATGAGACAGAGAATATAGCAATAATATTCTCCGCCGAAATAAATTTATTATGACGACTTAACCGAGTTTGAGTCTCCATTAAATTGTACTATATATATATATATATAATTGATTAATGTAAATTTTTCCCATTTACTCAAAAAGTGTAACTAGACATCATATTCTTATCATTAACACTTAAATACAATTTGTTTCTTGTGAAAGATTTTCTTATAGAACTTTTAAATTTACCTGTTATATTCTTTTGACAGACTGCTCAATACTTTGAAAATTTTTTCTTTGTGACTTCCTCGTATACCGCTGATAATTGTGATTATCACCTGAAAAAGCAACAAATAACCTTGAATCATAATACGAGGATCATTAAATAAGTTTCCAGACTTTTTCGTATGGGCACTTTTATTGATAGTACACACATGAAACTCTAGTCCCCTTCAAAGTAATCTTCTCTGGCTGCAGTGCACTTCTATCGTTCCAACAACTTCTGCAAGGCCCCATGGAAGTCCTCTTGTGTGAACATGTCAATGACCTTCATTACAGCCTCTTTCATCTCCTCAATTCTCTCATAATGACAGCCTCTGAGCTTAGGGAATAACCAAAAGTCACAGGGACCAACATCTAGACTATAGGGAGGCTGAGGAACTGTCTTGATGCCCATCTTCGTCAAATAGTCTGTGACAAGGATGGAGTTGTGGACTGGTGTATTGTCCTGGAGGAAATACCTCTAACCCGATTTGAAGAGTGCTAGCCTCTTCCCACGGAATCTCTTCCTGAACTCCCTTAAAACGTCAGTGTAGTAGGTATTAAAAAGGGAGCTTTCGGGTAGCCCTCGACTGTGGTCGCCAAATTTACTTACTTATTACTGTTTATTTGTTCCAGAAATTGTAAAATGAGCTTTTTTAAAAATACATTGCTAGAAGGAGGATATGAAAAAGTCATCGATCAATGGTGGGCATCAATAGAGAAGGTTGGGAACCAGTGTGCTACCCTAACAAATACTACCACTCAGGGTCAGACTGAACCCCATACTTTTACAAGTGTGGGGCTCAGTCTGACACAGAGTGGTAGCATTTGTTAGGGTATTTCATCAGTTCCCCACACTTGTAGAAGTGTGGGGTTCAGTCTGACGCAGAGTGGTAGTATTTGTTAGGGTATTTCATCAGTTCCAATAATCTTTAACTTGTCATTCATGTTACTAGTATGTGACCCTGAGGCCAAAATTGTTCTCAATGGCTAATTATCTTATAATGCTGCTGTATGACAAAACTTTGTTGCCCATAAATAAGTGACCATGTGCCAGACTAAGTGTTGTTCTTGCGATGAGACATTCATTTTCTTCTAAACCAAAGATATCCGGATTTTATTATTTCTAGTCGAACATTATACAATCAAAATGGATATCAAATATTACAGTATCACCCATAAATAAGTTCAGCCTTAGCAATTCCTTTTTATAAAAAGTTCATTTTCTTCTAAATCAAAGATACCTGGATTTTATTATTTCTAGTCGAACATTATAAAATGGATATGATCCAGTATAGAATGAAAATAAATTTAAAAAATGATATAAATCCTTTTTTTTTATCATATTAAGAATTTTTTCCCTACCTTATCATCTGCATCTTCTGATGTTATTGATGATTTTGGCCATTTTTTCAGCAATATTGGTATCAAATCTGATTGCAGTGGTGTTTGAAATGCACTGCTGACCAACAAATGATTAAAAAACCTGCAAGGAAAACAAAAATTATTGTTTGATTTTAGGCATCATTGACATTGATGACATTCAAATACAAGAGTTATCTCCCTTAGAAAATGGGCATATCTATTAGGGATCATTTACTGTCATATGACAGACCAGCAACCCATTCTTGACCTATATTTGTCTCAGTTCTTTGAACAGTAGAGAAGTTGTCTCTGACTCTATCAGGGATTGGTAAAACCACATGGCTTTATTACCAACACTTAGCAGTTAAACCTTTTACCATTTTTGGTTTGGTTGTATTTTATATAATTATATTTATATTATTGTGAATTTAATTACCACGACCAGAATATCCAACGAACACGCTGGACAGCTGTTGTGACCTTATTAGATCTCATTAGCAGCACATACTGTGATTTCTCCCACTGGAGATTGTACCACTGACCACAGATTGCAGAGCTGGAACTCTACCACTGAGCCAATAGTCCAGATTGAACACAATTGATGCCAAACTAACTAGACATGGTCAAATCTAGGGCCACGTCTTTCCAGGAGGATTGGAAATACGCATCCGCATAATTATTATAACCTCAAGGGCAAGGATATAGATGCATATTTTCTTTTTTAAGTAGAGGAATTATATTGTGAATTGGATGACGAAGACCAGAAAACCCAAAAAATACTTGCACGCGACATACCAAAAGAAAATGTACATTTATATTATTGCTCTAATATGTGGAAATTTGTTAAGGAACTGGTGATCCTGTTTCACCGAATATCAGCAGTCCCTTGGGGTCACATGGCGTCCACTATAAAAAGAGCTCCAACTGAAGATTCTTCCTTTTTTTTTTCCACTCCCACCGCTGTTAGCAACAGGTCCATTTGTAGCAGCCCTTGACGGCATGCGTATTTGGTACCTTCCACCAGCCAGGAGCCAAGAGCGACGAACGCATGTCCTGAGTTAAAAGGAACAGGACACACAGCTAAGTTCCAGCAGGCATTTTATCTGCAAAACTTTACCTTATAACTTTACCTTACATCTTATAACCTAACCCTACATAACTTCAACTTTACAAACTTACAACCTCGCCTAAACCTCACAAACCTTACAAAACCTTATCAATGATAAGCTGATAGCTGAGGTAGGAACTCTTATACACCTACCATCTATCAGAACATTGAACTCTTTTTTGAACTCTTACGTATTCGTTGTTTGTTCCATTTGGTGTAAAACTCTGTTTGTTGTTTGTTGTATATAAATTTTGTTTCACTAAAAGTCGTTTGTCTCCTTTCTTCAAAAGCTGTCACCCATCTCCCTACTGCTGTTGAAGTACGGTTTATTCCTTTACAAAACGTAGGAATAAACCGGACTTTTCGGGGTTTATAAAAATCCCCATATATATTCCTTCTTGAGAGGAAACTTTTCTCCAAGTAACATTCCTAAACAACTAACTCCTGTTATATATCACCTTGTTTGACGAAAACATAATGAAATAGGACTTGATATAGGTTACATAATCTATAAATTCATAATATTAAACATTTACCATTATTGATATAGCCAAATCAAGTTTAAGAAAACGAATGTTTTAGTTACAAACTATTATCACTTGAATGATTTTAAATTCTGAAAATTCTTAAACTTTATCAACTTTATGCTAAACTGAATTGTTTGAAATGGAACTGTTTTTTGACATTGAAACTGTGTACTTATGCTTAACGGCATTGATTGAAATAGAACTGTTCATATGTATAAAAATAGATTTGGCATTAAATAACCTACAATGGTTGATATGTCATAAAACTAAATCAAACCTTTAAGAAAGGCATGAATCACTTTTTCCCTCTGCTCTATCTCCAGATGTTTTGTTTTTGGTATGTCATGATAGCTGAGGTAGAATAGCTTAATGAGCATTTGGGTACAGCTAATCTCGCATAAATATTGCCTAGGTAGTTAATAAATGTAAAAAAGTTATTGTATCCATTGTTAAACTTGACAGGGAGTTGGTATAAATACTAGTGTGAGTCAAAAGTTTTGTAATATTTTAGTAGTACGTATAGATGGCTTTTTCTGTAATACAAGGATGAGTCAAAAGTTTTGCAATATTTTGCTAGTACATATAAATGGCTTTTTCTATAATATTAAGGTGAGTTAAAAGTTTTGCAATATTTTGCTAGTACATATAGATGGCTTTTTCTATAATATAATACTAAGGTGAGTCAAAAGTTTTGCAATATTTTGCTAGTAAGTATAGATGGCTTTTTCTATAACACTAAGGTGAGTCAAAAGTTTTGCAATATTTTGCTAGTAAGTATAGATGGCTTTTTCTATAATATTAAGGTGAGTCAAAAATTTTGCAATATTTTGCTAAAGTGAGGCAGTTCTAGATGCTTTGTTGAAGTCATGAAGGCAATGAACCCTACTGAACAGTGAGATGCTAAACTCGCCTGATACTCTCTAAGTGTTACTCATTGGATTTGCCTTTGGCTTTTAGGCTTACCAGACTTTGCCTGCTTTTTGTAACCCTAGTGAAATTACTTGAGCCATCTGGTTACTCTACTGTGATCAACTGCCCCTTTTCTTTTGTACAGGAAATGTTTTTGGTTGTTTCCACCGCATTATGACCCAGTTTGAACTCATAAAATGGAAGTTCATGATTTTAGACTACATTGCACATGTTGCATTGTCGGTAGATTAGACAGTGACAAATGTTTTTTTTATCAAAAGGACAGACGCCTTGGCGGCTAAAAGCTTAATGGATAAAGATTACACAGGCTTTCAGAAATAGGAAAAGAGTGACAAGTTGACAGGTCAGTTAACCAGGTGGTAGTGACATATTGAAATGAGAAATAAGATAACCTAGATATAAGACAATGAAGATAGCTGACAAAAGCCCAGAAGCAAAAAGTACCGGTGTTACCAGCCAGAAGGAAAATACTTTAATGGCCTGACTGGATATAAGTTGTCAACCTCAAGTAGATGTGTTTATAAATGCAGCCATGTTCAAATATCAGGGAGAATTCCAGCTAACAGTCAAAGTGAAGAGATCTCCCGTCAAAACCCTGTATGCACTTGTAACCTCTTCGACTCTCTCTCTCTCTCTCTCTCTCTTACTCTATATTCGTAGCAAGCTGGAGAAATAAAGAAAATAAGTTATGTTTTTTTATACAAGTATTTGTCATTTTTTGTTATCAAGTCCAGTTGTAGTGTGCAAACCGGTAGGAAGAACTCCAGGAGCAGTATACAACACACGTTCGTCTGTGCAGCTTTCAAATCATACATAGAGTGAAGCGATGCACAACATGTCAGCATGATACTACCAAGAAAAGAAGGTACCTTCCACAGCTTGAACTGCTTTGGTCACATGATATACACAGTACAAACTAGCATATTCCAAAATATTGCAAAACTTCTGACTCACCCAAGTACAAAAAGCAATTGTAAAAAAGACATACTCAGTAAGTCTTGGCAGGTGAAAAGCGGCTTGTTTCAATGTCCACTCACATCTAAATCCTGGCATAGAAGACTGAATACTCGTGTCCATCTCGTGATTCATGAGGTGGTTGTACCTGGAAAGAAAGGTGACCAACATAATTAAGAATCATAGAAGTTGTATAATCATGATAATCTCAATAACAACAGAAATACAAATACATACTGAATGATACGATATAATTAACGAAAAATGATTAATATAAAAAATCATTCCTTAATTATATAACAGACACTTTGCCAATTATTGACTAAGGAATATATTTTTTAAGATTTCATATTTTTCTGGAATTTCCTGTTTTTACTAAATGTATATTCACACAGGTTCTGCTTTGTATTACAAAGTAAGACTGACCAAAAGACAGCTCAGTTGTTTGGGTCTGTAGAATACACCAACTGCATCTCTGCAGAGAGGAATAGACTTCTCTCCCCAAATGAGCATTCTGGATATGACATTAAACAATCTGATGGAGAGGCACTAATAATGGTGGAGCTTTGGGGAGTGCAGAGTATTCCTTCATTGCCATTGTTCCCAGGTCTACTCTGACCTGGAGTGTAGCATCTGATAAGGTAGTAACTATGGGTCAAATAGAACTTATTGACATTTAAACTGTGTGCAAACAAATGACTTATGCAAAATTGAATTGTTTGAAATAGAACTGTTTGATCATTTAACTGTGTGTAAGCAAATAACTGATGTTAATGATACATAGCAATACTTGGAACTATTCAACTTTGATCTATGTTTTACAAATCATATATATCGAATATATAAAAATAAATGGGATTTAGCATTAAATAACCTACAATGGTTGATATACCATAAAACCAATCCAAACCAAACCAAATCCTATATATTCAATATATATGTATAAAGAGGAGTTAGCATTAAATAACCTACAATGGTTGATATGCCATAAAACCAAACCAAACCAAATTCTATATATCTAATATATATGTATATAGAGGATTTGGCATTAAATAACCTACAATGGTTGATATGCCATAAAACCCAACCAAACCAAATCCTATATATCTAATATATATGTATAAAGAGGATTTGGCATTAAATAACCTACAATGGTTGATATGCCATAAAACCTAACCAAATCATATCTATCTAATATATATGTATAAAGAGGATTTAGCATTCAATAACCAACAATGGTTGATATGCCATAAAACCAAACCAAACTCAACCAAACCTAACCCAAAACCAAACCAAACCAAACCCAAGCCAAACCAAACCAAACCCAGAATAAAAGATGCTATTTTTATATAAACTAAACCCATAAAATCATACTCATCATAGCATGCTGACAATACATATATCTTTGATTTTTCTTTGCTACTTGTCCCTATCAGTGATCACTTGTGGAAAGTCCTCGAGACAGCATCTATTGTCTTTACAGAGCTGATGAATATAAGTTTTTGCTGGTGTGTCCATGTGTAGGAGTCCAGAATGATGCTTATGAGTTCATCCTTACTTCTCAAGCAATGCTAAGCATGTCTTGTTTGTCTTACTGAGATGGTTAGTGAGATGGGATGCAAGTGGCCCTACAGCTTCTTTGTACGGTCCTGTTTCCAAGATTTGTTCAAAATAGCATGCAGCATTCTTCTGTAGTTCCCATCTAGCTTTTTCTCAATGCATTTTGCTAGCATTCAGGTGGTGCATCCACATGGTAGTACTGACACAGCTACTGTTTGGATGAATTCCTGTTTTATCAGAGAGATCGAAAGAATGTAGAAACTAATGTCTCTTGTTGCCTGTCCTAGGCTATACAGCTGAGATTTAGCTTGAACAGGTGGATTTGCAAGAATGTTGGGATAAACACTTCTATTTGGGATCAGAGTATAGCATCTGTTTTATATTCTTAGCTATATTCTTATAAGTAAAGTAAAGTTAGCGACCATAGTCGAGGGTGACCCAAAGGCTCCCTTTTCGATAGCTACTACACCAAGGTGTAGGGGAGGGCGCTACTCCATTCCCTGGATTGCTCCACTTTACCCTTGAACCGTACCTTATAATGCTGAGTGTTAAGCAAGGTGGTATCAAGTTCCATTTTTAAAGTCTTTGGTATGACTCGACCTGGGATTGAACCTAGGTCTCCTGGGCCATTGGCGAACACTCTAACCGCTGTCAAATAGATCTTCTTGAGAATTATTTGTATTAGATAGGAATACTTGAAACTATATAACTGAGTGAAAATTATTTGAATTAATAGTTACTTGTAGTTGTAGTTGTTCATACAGGATTATTATTATTAGTTACTCAAAACCATATATTTGCTTGTAGATTATTAGTATTAGATGGGAATACTTGCTACCATATAACTATGCAAACAAATGATTGTTATCAAATAGAAATAGTAACTTTAAACAATACAATATAAACTATTCATATTAGATAGGAATACTTGAAACCATATGATTGGTTATAAATTAGATAGGAATTATTGACAGAAATAAAAAAGTGAAATTTCAAAAAATGCAATGGAACATTGAAAATATAGTTATAATAATATCAAACATTTTCAAATGAATCAAATTCTGGCATCTGATAACCCATAAGGAGTTGATATGCCTTTAAACACATAAACCAAACCAAACCAGATAACTCAACTATTTTTAGAGCCCAGATGGCTGGGGCTGTAGAATACACTGACAGCATCTCTGCAGAGGGCTAAGACTCCCCCAAGAAGTGTCCTGGATATGACATTAAATAATCTGATGGTGAGGCTTCAGTCTTGGAGCTTTTGGGAATGTGGAGTACCCCTTTATTCCCATTGCTCCCAGGTTGACTCTGACCTGGAGTGGTAGCTCCAAATACAGTCCTATCTATGGGTCAAATAGAACTGTTTGACATTTAAACTGTGCAAACAAATGACTTATGCTAAATTGAATTGTTAGAAATAGAATTGTTTGATCATTTAACTGTTTAAATTAATGACTGATGTTTAATCGAATTATTAATGATACATAGTGTGGTGGTTTGTTGTTGGATATTTTGGTCCCACAATTTATGTTGGCTCATCATTGAAAAGCAAACGAAGTAAACGATGTAAAACGACGCGGACAAAAGAACATTCAAAAGAAAGTAATACAAACAAAATTAAATTTATATATCAGCAAATACCTAAAAGGAAACGTTACAAAACATTACAAATATTCTAATATAGTCTGTTTAATATTCCTCTGTGTGTGTGTGTGCGTGTGTGTATGTAACTAACACGGATATTATGGAAAAAGACTGAATATTAAAAGTGTCCTGTCGACTATGAAATGTATGTTGACGAAGTATTTCATGCAAGGTATTAATATACAGAAATATAACAATGTATTCTAGGAGGAACGTGTATTCTCCCATGTTGGTTGTTTGTCTTATTCAGGGTTTGATGAAATTTCTGAGGCTGTGTTCGAGGCTGGAACAAGTCTAACTGAAAAGGTAGAACAGGAAAGAAAAAGATTGCAGAATGTATACGCAGCCATGTTACGCGTAAGGAATTGTATTACTAAGTGGTAAGGTCAAGTTGTTTCTGGAAGTCAAAAATGAAGGGAGAGAGAGTGCTTTCTCTGTAAGTCAGAATGTGGGAGAGAGAGAAAGAGAGTGTTGTCTCTGAAAGACAAGAGTATATATAGGCAATCCTTGTCATGTGGTTGGCTCCAAATGCGCGGGATAAAATCAAAGGTGTAGACGTAGTTGTGAGCACAAATCACATGATTTTCCTGACCAATAGATTCCCAAGACTGATTAGTTTACTGACGTCTACCATCTTTGTTTCGAGAACAAGTGGTATCATGGCCATTTCAAAAATATAGGAGTATAAATCCTATGATAGCAATACTTGTAACCCCTTCACATTGTGCAAACGAATGCGTAATATTGAACAGAATTATAAATATTTGTAAGTAATAAATGAAACCATCAAACACTGTAGAAACAATAGCAATACTAGTGTGAAAACAAATTTGTTTGGATTTAAAAATGAAATTACCTACAAAGTATTCACTTACAAATCATATATGTATATCCATTTAAATGTGTGCAAACAAATAATTAATGGTAAACAAAATTATTTGTGTTAGATAGGAATGCTTGAAAGCATTTAACTGTGTGAAAGTGAGGGGTCATTTTTGTATTATAACCAAATTGTAAACTGATCCCTTATTGTTTAGACATATTAGATTCTATTCATTTTTATAATCAAGACTATGATTTAAAAACTGATGGCAATGGAATGATAAAAACATATGATTATAATCAAATATTTATAAATGAATCAAATGTTGTTATTAGATAACCCATTAGGAGTTGAATTACCATTAAACAAATAAATCAAATAGAAAAAAGTGAGGTATCAAAACAAATTGTCAAATAAGATCAAAAACTAAAATAGTATGAGGTGCATATAATAAGTTTCCAGACTTTTTTCGTATGTGCACTTTTATTGATAGAACACACATCTTGTTGTACCATTCCAACAACTTCTGGAAGGCCCCATGGAAGTCCTCTTGTGTGAGCATGTCAGTGACTTTCGTCACAGCTTCTTTCGTCTCAATTGTCTCATAACGACAGCCTCTGAGCTTACGGAATAACCAAAAGTCACAAGGAGCAAGGTCTGGACTATAGGGAGGTTGAGGAACTGTTTTGATGCCCATCTTGGTCAAATAGTTAGTGACAAGGATGGAGTTGTGGACTGGTGCATTGTCCTGGTGGAAAAGCCACTGACCCGATTTGAAGAGTGCTGGCCTCTTCCCTAGGAATCTCTTCCTGAACTCCCTTAAAACCTCAACACACTAACCCTAACCCTAACCCTTTGGCCAATCAACTGTGGTGTATTGACTTCCTTACTCCTACACCTCTCATCATCCCTTACAGACTCCCTGCCATCCTTGAATCTCCTCTGCCACTCAAAAACTACTGCTTGATTCATGCAAGATGGTTGAAAAGCAGTCTGAACCATTCCATACATTTCTGTGGCATTTTTTCCAAGTTTAAAACAGAATTTTATTGCATATTGTTCTTCTAAAGTGTCCTGACGTCCAGATTGCATTTGTGAAAATCACCAGCTGTAACAATCAGGCTTTAGTCGGGTGTATTCCAATTGCTGCTGTAGCTGTTCATTTGAAGCTGAAATCATAAAAATTGGTCAGTCATCTCATAAGATGTATAGCAATAACATACTGATTTTTCAAGAGTCTACGACAATTTTAAATGCCCATATCAAAAATGTCTGGAAACTTATTGTATGCACCTCGTATTAAAATTTTAAGATTAAATTGTATAATTTCAAAAATAATGATGAGAAAGAGAAATTAAAAGGGGATTTTTGTGAAGGATCGGAATTATTAAGCAGAATTTAATCTGTATATGAATATTGTATGAATATTGCATATGTTCTGTACGAAGATATTTTTTCAAAGATTTATGTGAGAAGACGATAAAAAGGAAAGATGCCCTAAGAGGCAGAACAAACAAATGATAATGATAATAATAAGATCAGCCAAAATACTGAGAAGAGTTCTGGAGACTTGAGAGGACTTGTTGTTACTTAAACTCCAGTGAAAAATCATCAGGTCACTCTGATGGGAAAACCTCTTAAAGGAGGCAAATAATACAAGGACCTGAAGCACTACTTAAAAAAAGCAAAAAAAAAGACTAATTAAAAAAAAAAAGAGCACAGACAACAAACAGGAAACTAGGAAACAGAAATGGGAAGAAAAACAACTGTACAGATATTTCAAGTGACAAACATGGAAATCTAACACGAGAAGACTGGAACATGGCTAAGAAAGAGAAACTTTAAGAGAGAAAGTGAATGTCTTCTAATAGCAACACAAAACAAAGCTACAAGGACGAACTATGTAAATCAAAAATAAATAAGATGCATCAGAATGGCAAGTCTTGTTTCAACGGTGACCAAGACAAAACCATTAATCATATGATAAGGGAATTTAGCAAACTAGCACACAAAGAATATAAGGCTTGACACGATTGGGTGTGAAAGGTGATCTGCTGGGAATTGAGCAAGAAATTGAAATTTCATCATTCTACCAAATGGTATTGTCAGTGTCGCATTGACATGTGGCTAACGAAGGCATGGACAGCTATCGATAAGCCTTCGATCATATAGAAGTCAGACCTGACCAATAAAATGAAACGCAGTTTCTTCCAAGCTGCGGTTGTATCGATACTGCTGTATGGATGCACTACTTGGACGCTAACAAAACAGCTGGAGAAGAAGCTAGACGGCAATTACACAAGAATGCTGCGAGCAATATTGAATAAGTCCTGGAGGCAACACCCCACAAAGCACCAACTATATGGCCACCTACCTCCCATCACGAAAACTATCCAAGTTAGACGAAGCAAACATGCAGGACACTGCTGGAGAAGCAGGGACGAGCTCATAAGTGATGCACTCCTATGGACCCCCACATATGGCCGAGCAAAAGCAGGAAGACCAGCTTGAACATACATACAGCAGCTCTGTGAGGATATGGGATGTAGCCCTGAGCACCTGCCAGAGGTGATGAACAATAGGGAGAAGTGGCGAGAGAGGGTCAGGGATATCTGTGCTAGCGGCACGACATGATGATGATGACCAAATGGTATATGCACAAACCAGAACCTGTCCTGGAGAATGAGATGCACTAAATTCTCTGGGATTTTGAGATACAAACAGATCATCTAAACTCAGCCAGACGACCAGACCTAGTGATAGTTGACAAGAGAGAGTACCTGTAGAATTTTGGACTTTGCTGTCCTGGCTGACCACAGAGTAAAAACCAAAGAAAACAAAAAGAGAGACAAGTACTTAGAGCTAGTCAGAGAACTAAAAAGCTATGGTACACGAGAGTGATACTAATTGTAACTGTTGCACTAAGAACAAACCCCAAAGGCTTGATAAGGGAGCTGGAAGAGTTGGATATCAGAGGACAAGCAGAGACCAAACGGCAATATTACTGAGATCAGCCAGAATACCTGAGAAAAGTCCTGGAGACCTGAGGAGGTAAGCTGTCACTCAGATTCCAGTGAAAGACCACCAGTGGATCCTGGAATGAAAAACTCACCAGGAGTAATATAATAATAATAATAATAATCTGAGATCAGCCAGAATACTGAGAAAAGTCCTGGAGACCTGAGGAGACAGGCTGTCACTCAGATTCCACTGAAAGACCATCAGTGGATCCTGGTGTGAAAAACTCACTAGAAGTAATATAATAATAATAATAATCTGAGATCAGCCAGAATACTGAGAAGAGTCCTGGAGACCTGAGGAGACTTACTGTCACTCAGATTCCTGTGAAAGACCATCAGTGGATCCTGGTATGAAAAACTCAACAGGAGTAATATAATAATGATAATAATAATAATCTGAGATCAGCCAGAATACTGAGAAGAGTCCTGGAGACCTGAGAAGACTTACTGTCACTCAGATTCCTGTGAAAGACCATCAGTGGATCCTGGTATGAAAAACTCAACAGGAGTAATATAATAATGATAATAATAATAATCTGAGATCAGCCAGAATACTGAGAAAAGTCCTGGAGACTTGAGAAGACTTGCTGTCACTCAGATTCCTGTGAAAGACCATCAGTTAAGGCTGGTATGAAAAACTCAACAGGAGTAATATAATAATGATAATAATAATAATCTGAGATCAGCCAGAATACTGAGAAAAGTCCTGGAGACTTGAGAAGACTTGCTGTCACTCAGATTCCTGTGAAAGACCATCAGTTAAGGCTGGTATGAAAAACTCAACAGGAGTAATATAATAATGATAATAATAATAATCTGAGATCAGCCAGAATACTGAGAAAAGTCCTGGAGACTTGAGAAGACTTGCTGTCACACAGATTCCTGTGAAAGACCATCAGTTAAGGCTGGTATGAAAAACTCAACAGGAGTAATATAATAATGATAATAATAATAATCTGAGATCAGCCAGAATACTGAGAAAAGTCCTGGAGACTTGAGAAGACTTGCTGTCACACAGATTCCTGTGAAAGACCATCAGTTAAGGCTGGTATGAAAAACTCAACAGGAGTAATATAATAATGATAATAATAATAATCTGAGATCAGCCAGAATACTGAGAAAAGTCCTGGAGACTTGAGAAGACTTGCTGTCACACAGATTCCTGTGAAAGACCATCAGTTAAGGCTGGTATGAAAAACTCAACAGGAGTAATATAATAATGATAATAATAATAATCTGAGATCAGCCAGAATACTGAGAAAAGTCCTGGAGACCTGAGGAGACAGGCTGTCACTCAGATTCCTGTGAAAGACCATCAGTGGATCCTGGTGTGAAAAACTCACTAGAAGTAATATAATAATAATAATAATCTGAGATCAGCCAGAATACTGAGAAAAGTCCTGGAGACTTGAGAAGACTTGCTGTCACACAGATTCCTGTGAAAGACCTTCAGTTAAGGCTGGTATGAAAAACTCAACAGGAGTAATATAATAATGATAATAATAATAATCTGAGATCAGCCAGAATACTGAGAAAAGTCCTGGAGACTTGAGAAGACTTGCTGTCACACAGATTCCTGTGAAAGACCATCAGTTAAGGCTGGTATGAAAAACTGACAAGGAATGATAATAAATATAAAAGTAGAATAAAGTAAAATAAGAGATATTTCTTACATTTCTTTCACTTCTCGTTCCACTTCATCCACATGGGTAACTTGCCCAGATTTCCTCCAAAAGGGAAGTAACTTAAAAAACAAAAATAAACACCCTTGTACATAGAAGATATAATCAAAAATATCTTTCAAAGATTTTTCGAAATAAAGAGAGGAAATTCTTTTAAAACAAAGAATTTTACTTGAGATCGAACCAGCAACCATAGAAGGCAGAGCCAAAACTCTAGCACTGAGCCACTGATTCACATTGCACACAAGTGCAGCCAAATTAACTAGTCTCCTTATTGAGGAGATCATGGTATACACTGCTGATAAAACCTAATAATGTTGAAATAACTGTCCAGTGTTTCTGTACATTGCACTCAGTTCTTGCTGGATTTTCTAGTCATGGTAATTCAATTTACAATATACAATTCCTCTTCTTAAAAATAAAAAATAAAAAATAAAATATATATATATATATATATATATATATATATATATATATATATTTTTTTTTTTCTTTAAAGAAAAAAACCAAAGATTGGTTATTTTAGGATTATAAATTTATTTCCATCCTGTTTTGTATTTCTGATATAGCAGGACTTCTTCAGATCTTATGGATAAAATACTGAAGAAGTCCTGTTATATTTTTCTTCGTGTTTTTGGTTTACATCAGAAACACAAAACAGGATGGAAATAAATTTATAATCCTAAAATAAGCGGTCTTTGGTTTTTTTCTTTAAAGAAAGTATTGCTCTGTAAAATTAATTACATTGAGCTCTCTACCAGGAAAATTTAAATGTTCAGCTCTTGAATGATTTTCTTGTCCTGAAGGAATTACTCCCAACTCTGGTTTAACTGGACTGAATATTACCTATGTATATATATATATAAATGTATATATATGCTCTATCATTAACACTTAGCACTCTTTATTCACAAATGTAGCAAACTATATATATATATATATATATATATATATATAATTACGCTTGCAATTATCTGCTAAAAGAATTGTTAATCAGTAAAATATTCAGAGTGCTCTTGAACAAAAATGTAAAGATGGGTTAAATAAAAGCATACCAATCTTTATGGGTTATTTAATGCTGAAGGCAATCTTGTAGAAGCACGGCAGAGATATCATTTATCCCATAGCTTGAAGGATAAGGGGGTTCATGCCTTTCCTAAGAGTATTTTCGAAAGAGGACATATTATAGTTAGGTTTCTTTGTTTAATGGCATATCAACCTTCATGGGTTATTCAATGCCAAAGCCATCCTTTTAGAAGAACAGCAGTTATACTATTTAACCCATAACTAGGGGGATAAGGGTGTTCATACCTTTCTTTGTTTAATGGCATATCAACCTTCATGGGTTATTCAATGCCAAAGCCATTCTTGTAGAAGAACAGTAGGGATATCATTTAACCCAGAGCTTGAGAGATCAGGGGATTCATACCTTTTCTAAGGGCATTAGTCCAAAAGTGAACGTAATAGCATGAATAGAGTTTGAACTGACTTGCTTTGATGGTTTGGTTTGGTTTGTTGGGTTTTATGGCATATCAACCTTTGTAGGTTATTTAACGCCAAATCCATTTTTATGTAAATAATCTGTTCTATTTAAAACAATTCACCTTAGCATAAGTACACACTTCAATTGTCAAAAACATTTCCTTTTCAAAATATTCAAGCAGTTATATGTAACACTTCAGTTAAGTGTAAATACAGTTTTAATGTCAAAAAACAGCTCTATTTCAAATAATTCAGTTAAGCATAAGCAAGCAGTTTAAATGTAAGTACGGTTCAATTGTCAAAAACATTTCTATTTCAAGCTATTCAGTTTAATAAAACAATTCATTTTAGCATAAGTATGCTGTTAGTTCTATTTAACCAATAGATAGGGCCCTATCAGGTGCCACCACTCAGGGCCAGAGTGGACCTGGGAGCAATGGTAATGAAGGGGTACTCCGCATTCCCCAAAAGTCCAGCACTGCTGGAACCTCACCATCAGATTGTTTAGTGTCATATCCAGGACTCTCGTTAGGGGGTGGGTCTTACCCCTCTGCAGAGAAGCAGTCGGTGTATTCTACAGCCCTAGCCAACTGGGCAATGATTTGCTTTGAGGCAACAATTTAGCTCTATTTTCAAATCATAAATTAAACTTTTAAAAAATTCTTATACTTGTTTCTTTTTTGTTTCTACTAAAAAAAAAATCCCTAAAATTTTATCAACAAAAGAAGAAAAAGGAAAAACAAATTTTTCTTCCCTATAAATAAGTCTTACCTGTGAAAAGAATATTTTTCTGGCTTTTGTCCCTGGTTTGAAAACAACAATCAAATTTCCATCTGAATTGGCAAAATTTGCAGGTAAGATTTTGGTTTGGTCAGCAGTGATTTCTAGCAGAAGAATTGCCAATGAGCTGAACGCATCCTGTGAATATATAGAAATGGAATCCACATATCAAAATCAATACATTAAATGACTTAAGACTCACAGCTTATTTTTGATACACAATGGACTCTTCCAATAAGGATATAATATTTGACTGTAATCCACTTAGAAAAGTAGGTAGCAAGAGCTATACTGGCCACATTGTATTACTTTTTTTTACTGTAATATATAACCTTTATTCTCTCTTAATATGTGTTTGTCTCAGTTATTTTATGTCCTTTTCTGGGGACATAACATACATATATATTAAACATATATAATTTGGTTTGGTTGGCCATAAAACGGTCGATATGCCATAAAATGGCATATCGACCATTGTAGGTTATTTAATACCAAATCCTCATTATACATATATATCAAATATATATGATTTGGTTGGGTTGTGCTTTATGGCATATCAACCATTGTAGGTTATTTAATATCAAATCCTCTTTATACATATATATCAAATATATATGATTTGGTTTGGTTGTTTTTTATGGCATATCAACCATTGTAGGTTATTTAATGCCAAATCCTCTTTATACATATATATTAAATATATATGATTTGGTTTTGTTGGGTTTTATGGCATATCAACCATTGTAGGTTATTTAATGCCAAATCGTCTTTATACATATATATTAAGTATATATGATTTGGTTTTGTTGGGTTTTATGGCATATCAACCATTGTAGGTTATTTAATGCCAAATCGTCTTTATACATATATATTAAATATATAGGATTTGGTTTTGTTGGGTTTTATGGCATATCAACCATTGTAGGTTATTTAATGCCAAATCGTCTTTATACATATATATTAAATATATATGATTTGGTTTTGTTGGGTTTTATGGCATATCAACCATTGTAGGTTATTTAATGTCAAATCCTCTTTATACATATATATTAAATATATATGATTTGGTTTTGTTTGGTTTTATGGCATATCAACCATTGTAGGTTATTTAATGCCAAATCCTCTTTATACATATATATTAAATATATATGATTTGGTTTTGTTGGGTTTTATGGCATATCAACCATTGTTGGTTATTTAATGCCAAATCGTCTTTATACATATATATTAAGTATATATGATTTGGTTTTGTTGGGTTTTATGGCATATCAACCATTGTAGGTTATTTAATGCCAAATCGTCTTTATACATATATATTAAATATATAGGATTTGGTTTTGTTGGGTTTTATGGCATATCAACCATTGTAGGTTATTTAATGCCAAATCGTCTTTATACATATATATTAAATATATATGATTTGGTTTTGTTGGGTTTTATGGCATATCAACCATTGTAGGTTATTTAATGTCAAATCCTCTTTATACATATATATTAAATATATATGATTTGGTTTTGTTTGGTTTTATGGCATATCAACCATTGTAGGTTATTTAATGCCAAATCCTCTTTATACATATATATTAAATATATATGATTTGGTTTTGTTGGGTTTTATGGCATATCAACCATTGTTGGTTATTTAATGCCAAATCGTCTTTATACATATATATTAAATATATATGATTTGGTTTTGTTGGGTTTTATGGCATATCAACCATTGTAGGTTATTTAATGCCAAATCGTCTTTATACATATATATTAAATATATATGATATGGTTTTGTTGGGTTTTATGGCATATCAACCATTGTAGGTTATTTAATGCCAAATCGTCTTTATACATATATATTAAATATATATGATTTGGTTTTGTTGGGTTTTATGGCATATCAACCATTGTAGGTTATTTAATGTCAAATCCTCTTTATACATATATATTAAATATATATGATTTGGTTTTGTTTGGTTTTATGGCATATCAACCATTGTAGGTTATTTAATGCCAAATCCTCTTTATACATATATATTAAATATATATGATTTGGTTTTGTTGGGTTTTATGGCATATCAACCATTGTTGGTTATTTAATGCCAAATCTTCTTTATACATATATATTAAATATATATGATTTGGTTTTGTTGGGTTTTATGGCATATCAACCATTGTAGGTTATTTAATGCCAAATCCTCTTTATACATATATATTAAATATATATGAGTTGTAAGCAAATAGTTTGTAGGTAACATTTTAAATGAGCCAGAGCTCTTTTATTTAGTTACATGGCTATGCATATGATTTCTAAGTCAGTAATTTTTAGGTAATCTCATTTTTAGAAGAATCAGAGCTAACTTGTTTGCACACAAGAATGACTATTATTTCTACACAGTTAAATGCTTCCAAATATTCTAATATAACAAGTTCTTACTCGTCTAAATTTCTGTGATGAAACTTGATAATTGTTATTACCTAGAATACTCTGACTATTGACCTCATCTTTGATGAAGTCAATAGTCTAAATATTCTAAGAAATAACAATGACTAGTTCTACTTGGAATTAAAACTATTTATGATAAATAGAAATACTTGAAACTATTTATGCAAGTGCAAACCAATGATTATTTGCATGAAGTAAAATGGTTACAAGCATGTAGTATGAACAATTCAATTTAAACACACAGTTAAAAAGTTTCAAGTATTGCTAATCAACACTAATAATTCTATTCAACATTACTCATTTGTTAGCAAATAGTTAAATTGTTCCAAGTATTGTTGTGTATTGTTGTATATTGACCTACGACCCGGCCGGGCTGTCAAAATAGGAAATGCACCTTTGTAAATAACAGGTGCATCTGGTCGATCAGGATATTATAACCTTGACCGTGGATGGGTTGAATGAGTGCAATTTGTGATGCCCACAAGAAGGTGGGCATTGAACTATTATATAACTCAGTGAAGACAGGAAGTCAGTTAGTTTGGAGATCAGACCAGTTTGGAGACAAGGTGTGGTAGAGAAAGCCAGCACCCAGCAGAGAACTGGGCCCCCGGGCCTCTGGTTGAGCAACCCTGGAGAACGAGAAAGAAACGCTGATGGCCATAAGAGTGAGGAGGTCAATATGTTGCAGTTCTGTTCGGTCTCCAACTCCCTCTCACACACAAACCTTTCAAATAAAGTGAGAGGTATATTTTTCTAAAAGACTGTGTCGCGCGTCGTCCTTATTGTATCATCGTTATGATTTTGCATGTATATGTGTTCGTATAGTTGGTCATGGCTATACAACAGTATGACTAACAATTCAATTAAACATCTGTCATGTGTTTACACACTGTTAAAAAAGCAAACACATCTATTTCTAACAATTCAATTCAGCATAAGTCATTTGTTTGCACACAGTTTAAATGTCAAACAGTTCTATTTGAGCTATAGATAGGGCCCTATCAGGTGCTATCACTCCAGGTCAGAGTGGACCTGGGAGTAATGGTAATGAAAGGGTACTCATATTCTCATATTAGGAGCCTTGACATCAAATTGTTTAGTGACACACTTGTGGAGTGGGGAGGGAGGGCGTCTAACTTTACTGAAGAGATGCAGTTGGTGTATTTTACAGCCCAAGATGACTGGGCTGGATGATGATGGTGTTGGTAGTAATGATTATAATGAGGGTAATGATAATGATGGTGGAGGGGTTGATTATGATGAAAATATTGGCATTATGCGTAGTGATTATTCACATGAAGTTTAATGACAATATTTCATCCAGAACTTAGATCTTCCAATTTCAATGTATTTTAATCAGTTCTTTTAAGAAAATGGCTGATTAAGTCCATGGTTGGGCTGACAATGATACCGATTTTTTGTTTTTATCAAAAAGAGATCTTTCTTTCCGTTTCATAGTTCAAGAACTGATTTCAGTTAAAAGAAATCTTTACTAAATTTTCTTCAGATAACCTGATTGAGAGTCGTGAAAAAAGCCTTCAAAAACAAAGAACTAGGAAGCTTTCAAAGTTTTTGGAATAATGGACATCAATGCACTTACCTTGTAATATGTTTCCATGGAAATGGTTCTGGAATATGGCAAGCAGATTGGGTCCTGCATTGGACGTAGAATAATGATTCCTTTCTCAAAGACATAAAGGTGTCCTGGAAGAAATACAAGCAGGTACGTTATGTAGATGGCTGCCAAAATGGCCTGTTTGGTTTAGACATGTTTAGAATTTTTTCAAAAGTTAGTGCATTTTTTTATATAAAAGATGGAAAACAGTTGCAACAAGTCACTATTTCCAGCCTCTTCATCCACCTAATCATTTCCTTCCCTTCTTTTCTCCCTCTTTAAACACATCTCAAGTGATAGCAACATAAAGACATAAAAATATCCTGCAAAAAATACAAGGAAGTACTTTACATTCATGGCTGTCAAACAATCTAATTAAAGAGAAATGATAGACATAAAAGAAATGAAATCTTTGCTTTTTATAGATTATTTATAACTCAGTTATGAAATAACTTTACAAAATAAATGTTCATTTCATTCTTTTACTGATTTCTCTTTTCTCTCTCTCTCTCTCTCTCTCTCTCTCTCTCTCTCTCTCTCTCTCTCTCTCTCTATTCTCATTTCTTTCTCTGTCTGTCTTCCTTTCTTTTCTTTTTTCTTTCCTTTCAATTATTCTATTGAAGCAGATGATAAGCAACTGATGTATAGCATTATCACTTTACCTCTTGCTTTCTCTATCTCTCCCTCTCCCTCTCTCTCACTCTGTTAATTTTCTTTCTTTTTGTCTTTGATGTGGAGTAGGTTTTTTCCTTTTATTCTTCACAATCAATAGTCTATTATTTATCTGAGTTGATACCTGAGCATAATATTTAAACACTATCTGTTGATCTATTTTTTTCCATTTCTTTTGTCAGCTTCCTTTATTTTCTTTTTTTCTTCCTTTTATTCTTTCTTCCATATATTTTAAGCAGACAATAAGCATCTGATATATAGCATTATTGTTTTCTTTCTTTATGCATTTTCTTTCTTTATGCATTTTCTTTCTTTCTTTCTTTCTTATATTTGTGTTTCTTCTCTCTGATGTATCAGTATATTATTTTTCTTCTTTTTCTTTCCGCACAATCAATACCAACTAGTCCTTTATTTCTTTGAGGTGCTGCCTAAACCATAACATTTGAACACAATATCTATCTATTTCTCTATCTATCTGTCTATCTATCTCCATTTCTTTCTCTTTCTACCCTTCTTTTCTTTTTTCCTTCCTTTCTTCTTTCCATCCTTTCATTCTTCTTTCCATGTATTCCTTTGAAGCAGATGATAGGCATCTGATGTATAGCATTATTACTTTCTCTCTCTATT
Organism: Sepioteuthis lessoniana; assembly: GCA_963585895.1. Lineage (NCBI taxonomy): Eukaryota > Metazoa > Mollusca > Cephalopoda > Myopsida > Loliginidae > Sepioteuthis > Sepioteuthis lessoniana. Next base: position 38,784,082 of record OY757944.1, on the reverse strand, counting down.
CATTTTCTTTCTTTCTTTCTTTCTTTCTTTCTTTCTTTCTTTCTTATTGTACTTGATTTCTTTTTCTCTGTAGTGTAATGTGTTCTTTTTCTTACTTTTCTTTCCTCACAATCAAAACAGAATTGTCCATTATTTATTTGAAGCGTTGACAGTACATACCATTCGAACACATGAATTCATGTCCTATTTTATTACAATTATAGAAAATAACTTACCTGTACTTGAGAAATCACATAGCTTGTTGAGAGTTAAAATGTCCACCGTATTCGCATTGAAAAGAACTTCACCAAAATTATCTGTAAGCAGCAGAGACTTGCATACCTGTTCAATATTGTCGTCAAGTGGAATGGACTGTAAGAAGGAGTAACACAGAAAAAAGTTTTAAATATTTTTCATTAATGAATTTAATATATTGACTCTATTTGGATCATTTTCTTTAGTTTTATTGTCATCATCACATTCTTATAGCTAATCCCCCTCTGGCAAGATTTCTGTCTGAATTCCTGTGATGAGTTGTTTAATATATACAAGGTACAGAAGCAAAAGTAGGAATATTCTAGTATAATAATAAATGTCTCAATTATAAAACAAGATTAAATTTTAATTTAAAAAAATAAACAACAAAATAAGAAGATAGACTCAAAACAGTCAATTTACTCAATTGGGCACCATTTTTTTCAATTATTGAATCAACACTTCTTCGAAATGATTTGCATGCCTTCAACATAAACTCTTCAGATATTTTATTCTATTCCCCCTCAATAGAAGTCTTAAGTGAACCAATATTTGGATGGGAAGTTGTATTTGTTTTGTTTTCTAAAATGCTCCATATAGCATAATCAAGAGGGTTAAGGTCTGAACTTAAATCTTGTTTAATCTCTGTCCTCATAGTTTTGTCATGGACTTTCGATTCATCAGCATGCTTTCTTACTGACATTATCAGGTCCTTAATCACAGCAACAAGAGGAGTTAAAAGGCCTTCTTTTCATTTTTTTGTTCAATCCTTCACTCCCACTTTTCTTTAAAAAACTCTTTTTCTGTAAAACCTTTTTCTTTGCTTTGTATATGGTAGACAAAGTAACTTTGGCTTGGTTTTGGTGTTTAGCAAATCATAGATTCTTTGTTGTTTCTTTTCTTGCTCACTCATATTGGGCTGAATTTTAATTAAAAAAATGCTTGAATGATAGAGCTAATCATGAAAATTTAGGTTTATCGTGTTTTTTTTTTCTTCAAAAATTGGTCTAATCAGACTAAAAAAAAAACATTTAAAAAATCATTCCATATTTTGATTCCACACCCTGTATGCTAGGGTGAGTCAAAAGTTTTGCAATATTTTGGCAGTACATAAAGCACAATTCAGCAGCTCCAGATGTTTTTAGCTGATGTCATGAAAATGACCAACCACCTTGGACTTTGAGATGCTAAGCTTGTTTAATAGTTTCCAAGTGCCGGATTAGCCTCTTATGGCTTGCAGTTTCAGGTCTACCTTGCCTGATTATCAAAATTCTTCCAACCTGAATGAAATTTTTGCAACCATCTGGCTACTGCAGCGTGATCAACTACACTTTCATCTTTTGCAGCACAAATATTTTTGCTTACTTCTGCAGTATTATCATCAAGTTTGAACTCATAAAGCAGAAGTTCCAGAATAAGACAACATTCCATGTTCATCTGAGCAGCTTTTAAATCACACGTGGAATAAAAAAAAACACAACATGTCGGCACACCAACTACCACAATACTACCTAACACAGAAGTTACCTAACACAGTTTTATGGTTTTTAAGGTGGGGGTTCTATGAATATTCCCATAAAAATGACACCTGAACCAAGTGAACATTTCACTGATTTATTTAATAAGTTACGATTAGAGATGATAATGAATGAATCCCTGGATGTGCGATGATAAGTCTCCCGTTCTACCACTCCGTGGTCTTCCTCAAATATGTGATGGCCGACCTCCTGAACCCAAGGGCGATCACTCCCTAGTCAGTCAAAAGGGAAGTAATTATTTTCTTAGGGTTGATCCTAACACACAGTGAGACAGTTTAGTAACATGATATTTTGTAAAATAATTAAGGATCTTAATTATTTTAGTGAAAAAGTGTTTTCAAGAAAAACATTGAGTTAGAAGTTGCAGGTTTTTGATTTGGAAAAATCAAAGCGGGTAAACCTTGCTTTGCATACGCATATCAACTCATGTCAAAATAAGAATTGATGGATTGTTTTAGAGTCAGCTGTAAGCAAAATATATATTAAGATTAACATCTAGATATATATCAGCTGATATTTAGCAATGACATGTCACTAAAAAGTTTTAGTGAATCCTTGTCATTAAAGCATTAGTTAAAAAAATAATTAGAATATATATATAAGAAAGAAATTAAAAAGACATAAATTACGTGGTACATTCAATAAGTTTCCAGACTCTTGAAAAATCAGTATGTTATTGCTATATCTCTTAAGAGTTGACTGACCAATTTTTATGATTTCAGCTTCAAATGAACAGCTACAGCAGCAATTGGAATACAACCTACTAAAGCCTGATTGTCACAGCTGGTGATTTTCAAAAATGCAATCAGGACGTGAGGACACTTTACAAGAACCATATGCAATAAGATTCTGTTTTAAACTTGGAAAAAATGCAACAGAAACATATGGAATGCTTCAGACTGCTTTTGGAGCATCTTGCTTGAAGCGAGCATCAGTTTTTGAGTGGTATAAGAGATTCAAGGAAGGCACGGAATCTGTGAGGGATGATGAGAGGTGTGGGAGGAGTAAGGAAGTCAATAAACCAGAGTTGATTGGCCAAAGGGTTAGGGTTAGGGTTACTATGTTGAGGTTTTAAGGGAATTCAGGAAGAGATTCCGTTGGAAGAAGTCAGCACTCATCAAATCGGGTCAGTGGCATTTCCACCAGGACAATGCGGCAGTCCACAACTCCATCTTTGTCACTAACTATTTGACCAAGATGGGCATCAACATAGTTCCTCACCCTCCCTGTAGTCCAGACCTTGCTCCCTGTGACTTTTGGCTGTTCCCTAAGCTCAGAGGCTGTCGTTATGAGACAATTGTGGAGATGAAAGAGGCTGTGATGAAGGGGCCTTCCAGAAGTTGTTGGAACGATACAACAAGTGCATTGCAGCTGGGAAGATTACTTCGAAGGAGACTAGAGTTTAATGTGTGTATTATCAATAAAAATGCCCATACGAAAAAAGTCTGGAAACTTATTTAATGATCCTCATAAGTTGGAGTTGAGCTGTTAGAAGGACCAGAAGCAGAGAGGCCCTGTTGGGGTGGGGGCTGGTCAGTGAAGAAGAAATGTCAAAGTCTGTGGTTGTCCTCTTTTTGCCTTGCATTCCTAATGCTATATGTCTATCTAAATCAGTTAACGCCTTCTTAGTTTCTATCTCTCTCTTTTCACAACTACTATGAAAAAAGTAATAAGAAAAAATGTTCATATTTGGAACCAACAGAGCCATTTTGTATTTGTGTTGTTTTACAACTTTTGACTTAGTACCGCAGTGCTACAGTTACATTTATTTGGTATGATGTTGGTGCCAGTAATACCGCAATGTACTGTAAACTAATACATTCCAAAATATTACAAAACTTTTGAATCTCTGTCTGTAGTACATATAAACCCCAACGTTTTTCAAGAACTAGGTATACTCGTCTATCATTGGCCAAATAATAATATGAAACAACATAAGTAATAAGTAATCCATACAAAGCATAGAATCAAAGTAAAGTCGAGGGTGACCCGAAGGCTCCCTTTTCAATTGCTACTACACCGAGATGTGTAGGGGAGTGTTATATACTCACATAATAAATATGCTTATATACACATGCATATACTTGCAGAAAGGATCCCAACGACACAATGATAAAGGATGAGCGAAGACTTCTTTAGAAAAATATGTACCTCTCACTTTATTGTAAGGGTTTGAAAAGGGTTACTCAGGGTTTTACTGTGAGAGGGAGTTGGAGACCGAACAGAACTGCAATATATTGACCCCCCACTCTTATGGCCATCAGCATTGTGTCTTTCTTGTTCTCCAGTGCTGCTCAACCGGAGGCCCAGGGGCCCAGCTCTCTGCTGGATGATGGCCTTCTTTACTGCAACTTATCACCAACTGATCTCCAAAACTCCATCGGGGGTCCCGAGGGCTCCTTTGGCCGGGTGTGGCTTTCCCTACCACATCTTGTCTCCGACGTCTCTTATCCCCAACTCATCAGGGGCTCCAAGGGCCTCCTCCGCCAGGCTTTCTCTACCACATCTTATCAGCAACTTCTCTGGACCTCAACTCACTGACTTCCAGTCTTCACAGAGTTATATAATAGTTCAACACCCACTCAATCCTTGGAATGGCATGTTTGATCGTCATCAAGCGGAAATAACTGTCATGCAGTTCTGAGGTCACTCTCTTCCGGTGCATCAGTCTAGGAGTGTATCATGGGATTTTTACCTTGTCCCATTTCATCAGCCAAATCCGCCCACGCGATCTCTTTCAATTACTGGCCATTGGAATGTCTCACTTACTTCCGGCGCATCACTTTGGAATGGCATGTTTGGCCGGGTCGAAGGTCAAAATACAACAGGAGTTCCTGGATTGCTCCACTTTACCCTTGACATGTACCTTATATTGCTGAGTGTTAAGCAAGTACCATTGTTAAAGTCTTTGTTATGACTCAACCTGGGATTGAACTCAGGTCTCTTGGACCATTGGTGAACACTCTACCCACTAGACCAATGAGGCGGTTTTTACCAACCTCATAATCTTAAGTACAACCTACGCGGCAAATACTTCAAATCAACTAACTCATTCACTAGTTTCACAATTAAAAAAAGACTTTTAATATTTATCTTAAATTAAATTGCAAAAGCAAAAATTGAATTTAGTCACTTACCAGCACATGCCGCCAAAAACAATATGCTGGAAAGTCGGAATGGCCATTTTATTTCAGATTAAGTATAGACTCCAGATTAAATCTATAGATGAGAACAAGTTAATATTAGTTGAACAACACTTTATGGGGTCAGTCAGAGGTCAGGGCAAGCTGTGTTACAGTTTTTTTTTTATATCTGACTCCATTCTGAGGTTATTTTATTTTACCCCATGTTGTCTTGTTGATGTAACTCCTTGAACAAGAAGGCCCAAAAAGAATTATATGAAAGAAGACAGCAACAGCTAGGAGATGAAGATGTTTTTTTTATATTTTCCTTTATTTCCTGGGTTCAATAACCATTCAATGGGTGAGGGGATTTTCCCTGAATACAATTGAAACGGTTGAATCCCTAGTCAAGGTGTTTAAAATTACGTTAATCATTTCTTGGTATTATGTGACAAGGATGGAGTTGTGGACTGGTTCATTTTCCTGGTGGAAATGCCACTGACCCGATTTCATGCAAGATGGTTGAAAAGCAGTCCGAAGCATTCCATACGTTTCTGTAGCATTTTTTCCAAGTTTAAAACAGAATTTTATTGCATATGGTTCTTCTAAAGTGTCCTCATGTCCAGATTGCATTTTTGAAATTCACCAGCTGTGACAATCAGGCTTTAGTAGGTTGTATTCCAGTTGCTGCTGTAGCTGTTGATTTGAACCTGAAATCATAAAAATTGGTCAGTCATCTCATAAGATGTATAGCAATAACATACTGAATTTTCAAGAGTCTACGACAATTTTAAATGCCTGTACAAAAAAAAGTCTGGAAACTTATTGAAGGCACTACGCAAGTCTGAAATTTTGTGTGTCAGTTTAGATGGCTGCTGATGGAAGCAAGCAGCAAAGGAGTGGATCCTTCCAGTTGAAGTAGTCATTTCCCCTTGGTGCCAGGAAGAACATCCCTACAAGCATGAGTGGATTTCATTTCCTGTCAGAGGCCTTCTGGGAACTACTACGTTTGAATTTATTTATTTCATTTTTTTTTTTTTTAAATGAAATGAAAAGAAAGAAAGATGAGATTTTAATTATTCTCAGTTTTTATAGTGCTCTAGTATTTAACCACTTTTTGATTGATCAAACTTTTTAATTTTACTATAGCAGCATCATCAAATAATTTTGACAGCATAGATTTCTCTAGCTCTTTCTCTCCATCCTTCCCTATCTTTCATCCCCTCCCCAGCAGGTCCTCCAAACTACATCCAGTGTCCATACAGAACTGAAGTAAATAACTTCTTGTTGGTCAGTCAACATTAGCACATCCATGTGAAGAGGTCCATTGAAGAAGGTCACTTGTGAGTTCATCCTTGCTTTCACAGCAGTGTCCTGTATATCTTGTCTGTCTTACTTGGATGGTTTTTGAAATGAGGTAAGTGGCCATACAGCTGTTGTTTTGTGGGGTGTTGCTTCCAGTATTCGTTCAGGATTGTTTTCAACATTCTTGTGTAGTTCCTATCTAACTTTTTCTTTATGTTTTGTTAGCATCCATGTGGTGCATCCATACAGTAGTGTGGACACAGCTACAGCTTGGAAGGAATCCTGTTTTATTTGATCAGATAGATCTGACTTTCATATGATTGACAACCTATCAATAGCATCTGTCTGAATTTTTGAGATGACGCTTGATGTGCAGTATATTGTGTGTTATTTTTCAGATGGTTGTCTTCATCTTTATTGTTGTTAGTTGTAACACAATGTTTTGGTCGTAGTATCCTCCGGGCCTTCATCAGGTGTCCCTTGTTTATATGGGCATAGAAATGATTCAACCTGGGAAATCAAATGCTGATCAAACAAGACGTTCAAGAAATATAAAGATCTTATTCAAATAGTGACATCATTGTTTTTCACGCCAATTAATCCGAGAAGAACCACGAGGAAGTTTCACGAGAAACGTCGTGAGATGAATTTGAAATGTAAAATCAAATGGCATCAGTTATTCTTGATATTTTTAAAGTAATTTTCTTTAAAAACAATTTGATTTGGCCTTTTCAAATTATTCGTTCCCCAGATTGTGTTCATTTCTATACTTGTTCTACTCAAGAAGTCAACATGGACCAACATATGTGCCGCTCCCTTTTCAATAGCTACTACACCAATGTGTAGGGGAAGGCATGACTCCTTTCCCTGGATTGCTCCACTTTACCCTTAATCCATACCTCATAATGCTGAGTGTAAAGCAAGGTGACATCAAGTACCATTTTTTGAGTCATTGGTATGACTCGATTTAGGATTGAACCCAGGTCTCCTCGGCCATTCGCAAACACTCTACCCACAAGGCCAATGAGCCGGTCATGATGTCATACTTATCTTCATAGGAAATGGATTTGGAAATCTGTTCAAATTCTAGATGAGGCTGTTTGCATTTCACAAAGTGCTAATACCTTTAGGAAATGTATGAATCAAATTATTCTTGTCCCAGGTATAAGTATAGGGCAGACTGGGCTCTTTTAACTTGGTATGGCAACCAGTTTAGGAGAAGGAAAACTTTGAATTCAAACCTGCTAAACTCCACTTTAAAATTGACTTTGTGTCACATCCTTTGAAGGGGTTGGACATATAAACATATATATATATATTATTTTGAAAAATGTATTGTCAATAAACATGTTATGGTAAAACTCACCCTCCAACAGTGAAATTGAGGAATATGGGAAGTTATGACCAAAATTTCATTGTCTCTGCCTTCTGGAATAAAACACATTCTTTTAATTAAAAATGTTAACGTTTATATATTCTTATGGAATTGTGACACATTAACAGAGTATAAAAATCAAATCAATTTTCATAAATTTCATACTATTAGAAAGAATAGGATTAAGAGAATATTTTGATATGAAAATTAACTTATATGGTTGCTATTAGAGCTATAATGTTTTCCCCATTAGCCTCCTTCAGTTGCCAGCCCAGGCGGCTGGGAGGAGGTGTCCTTGTGGTGTAATGGTTAAAGCACTGGACTACAGAATCATAGTAAGCGAGTTCAAACTCCAGTCGCTTTTGGACAAATACCCATGGGAAAGGTAGGAACTCCAGTCGCTTTTGGACAAATACCCATGGGAAAGGTTTACTTTTGGACAAATACCCCCTTCCTCTCCCATGTATAGGTTAAATAATTCAACAACAGTTCTTCTAGAAGGATGGCTTTGGCATTAAATAACCATCAAAGGTTGATATGCCATTAAAAAACAAAGGAGCAAGCAACCCAGTATATTTAAATAATATGTATAAATAGGATTTGACATTAAATAACCTACAATGGTTGATATGCCATCAAACCCAACAAAACCAAATCATATATATTTAATATATATGTATAAAGAGGATTTGGCATTAAATAACCTACAATGGTTGAGATGCCATAAAACTTAACCAAACCAAATCATATATATTTAGTATATATGTATAAAGAGGATTTGGCATTAAATAACCTACAATGGTCGATATGCCATAAAACCCAACCAAACCAAATCATATCTATTTAATATATATGTAGGAAGAGGATTTACATAAAAACAATATAATCAGGAAAAAAGTATTTAAAATAATAAAGTCTACCCTTAGCATTTTCTGTTTGGATGGATGAAATCACAAATGTTTCCCCAAAACCGAGGGAACCATATGTCAAATTGGATTTTCTTTCCTTACAAGGAATATCCCATATGTACATCTGAATTTTCTTCATGACAGATCCTGGGCAGAACTTGTTTGTATTTGACCTGTTTCTAAGAAGAAAACAAAAACATCTTAGAATAGAGCTCGGCATTTATTAACAAATAAGATGTGCTATGTATTTTTTGATATCATAGGTAGGATTTATTCAACAAGTATGTTAAATGATTATGTATATCAATTAGTAGCTCTCCTTCTTATATAACATATGAATAACAAACAGTTTGAATATGAACTGCTACTCCATTTTAACATTTTGTTTATCGTAATGATATCTCGCACAGAACCAGACCTACTTTTTTGATTAAAGAAGAATGATGAATCACTGTGCCGCAGATTCTTTGAACAATACACCACAGGTTTTAAATTTATAGTTTTTCCTTCTTGTAGATTGGTTGCCTTACTAAAGCTAAAGAGACTATTTTATGCTACAATTTCTCCTTACTGGGCTATTGGCCTAATGAGTAGAGTGTTCACCAATAGTCTGAGAGACCAGGGTTCAAGCCTAGGTCGAGTCATACCAAAGACTCAAAAAATAGTATTTGATGCCACTTTGCTTAACACTCAGCATTATAAGATAAGCATCAAGGTTAAACTGGAGTAGTGCCCTCCCCTATACCTTGGTGTAGAAGCTATTGAAAAGGGAGCCTTTGGGTTACCCTTGACTAAGGTTGCTAACTTTTTTATTATTTTTATTTTTCCTGAGAGAAGAGATCGATGTATAGCTTCCCGAAAGGCATTAGTGTAAAGAGAAATATACAGTTTAATCCAAGACTTGAACGTGGTTTGTCATATCCATTTTCTAAAATGATGACTGTTATATCTACTAAACTACTGTGATTATGAATATAGAGCTATGTGGGAAATGCTTAAAGCATATATTCTTTGAAAACTATTTTACTATAGAAATGCAATAATGGTCATTATCAGAAAATTGATTATAAGATGGTCTTTATTAAAAACAGATAATAGGATGGTATTTATCTCTGCCTTCCGTCAGGCAGGATTTGACACAAGGTCTTTTTTATAGTGGGGATTTAGAGAGGGGGAGGTTGGGCACAAGCCAAAACTCATGCCCTGCTGAACTATGCCGGTTATAGGATCACAAAGAGCAATGTAAACTATGCTAAACTTTGCCAAGTCTCCCGGCAGGCACTTATGCCAGGTAACCTTGCTGGTCATAGCTTCACCAGACCCAAAGGTCTAGTGCTATGCTTGTCATTGAACCTTTTTTAATTAGAAGGTAGCCTAGCTGAAGTCAAGTGCCAAAAGGCTGAGAAGCAGTAAAACATAATAGGACAGTCATTATTAAAAAAAAAGGTATAAGATAGTGATCATAAAAACAGATTATAGGATGGTCATTATTAAAAACAGATTATAAAATAGTCATTAGTAAAATGGATTATAGGATGGTCATTATTAAAAACAGAATATAAAATGGTTATTAGTAAAATGGATTAAAGGATGGTCATTATTAAAAACAGAATATAAAATGGTCATAAGTAAAAATGGATTATATAATCATTGATTGTTATTTCATTTCCATCAATAAAAATCATACTGGTAATGCATTTCTATTGATAGAAATCATTGGCAATGCATTTCTTTCAATAACAATAATTAGCAATACAATTCCATGAAGAGATATCAAAAGCTGATGTATTTCTATTTAAAATCAATTATCATCCCTTTTCTATATTTAAATTCTTATTAATTGTTTTAATTGTGAAATGATTTGTTATGTATTACAATCAAAAAATCATGTCTGATGCATTAACTCTAGTCGTATTGCAAAATAATTAGGAACTCTCTTTTTATCAAGGTCAGGTAACGTTACTGTATTTTCATGATAAAAACCTTCGCCCCGCTTGTAGTATATTCACAGTTCCCGGTATGAAATTAAGGAAACCAGATATAAATCTTATAAAGCAAAAGAAAGAAAATCTGAATTGTTTAATATAGATGTAAAAAGAAACAAAAACAAAAAATTCAATGAGAGAAGTAGAACAGAATTTTTGTTAACACTTACTTTAAGATGGAAGCAGTTTCCAAGGCAAAAAAAATGTTGTCCCTAAATAAAAAATAAAGAGTGAAATTAAATAAAAAGCGGTAGCCAAAGACACTAACAACAAGAAGGAAGGTATGCGTAACTTCACTCGTTATAATGGCCGATATTCAAGAAGAACCGGTCAGATTGCTTGCTACATTTGCTTATGCAAATTCCACCACACAAATGAATGTCCCAACTCCAAAACAAACAACAATAAAAGACAAACCATAGAAAATATGGTACTGTTGAATGAATACGAGAATGTTTACCATTCGGATAATCCCACAAAAACCTGTGATGAAATTGTGAACGTAGTGTTGCTCAACCAAAAGAAGCTCAATAATTCCACCTGTAGTGGAAGAAAATTTCGTATTTTGGTTTGGTGCGCAATTTAATTTGACGCATAATTTCCCATAATCAAGATGACTTATCCTATTCAACCCAGGCCTTCTTTACGGGCAGCAGAAATTGGGTAAGCTTCCAAACACATCCTCTTTGGCTGAACAACGCCGGCCAGTGCAGACGTCCCACTAGCTGTTCTTTAATAGCAGCAGCAGCATGGACACATGAGGGAACCTATCTAATTTATGGATTCCTTGCGTCTATCTCAGACCAAGGAATCCCAGTTGAATATGAATTAGATACATTCAATACGCCACCACAGGAACAATTTTATGTCACCCCCAAAATTAGCTATGTCGATGTCAATGCTCTCCACACCTAGCTCTCAATTCACCTCTAGGCCACTTTAATGGAGACAACACACGCCTCTCCCCAAAATCCACCAGACACACAAAACTCACGGTGACTTCAAACTCCTCTAACGGCAAACAAGGCTTTCACTAAACTACGGCAAACACAACCCCTCGCACGTCCCATGACACATGCTGCCTTCTCAACTCTATCATATCTCCATTTCGTCTCTTACTCACAACCTTTCCTATGAGACTTGCAGCACAAAAGGAAACTCTATTTTCCATGCTGCAAATAAAAACTATTCCTAAAAACATAACGACTATCGGCATCTTACTTCTTCATCCTTCCTTTATTACCTTACAAACTTAGTGAGGAAACAACTCAACATAAACACACAAATACGTTAACACTTCCCCTCGCCAAAAACACGTAACTAAAACCCTTACTAAAACACAACACTTTCCTTCTCACTAACAACAAAAATTACAGCTAAACAGCTTTTTGGGACAGACCATTGACTTCGCTATTTTGGATTCTGGGGTGACTACTATGGTATGTGCCAAGAAATAGCTTGATTGCTTTCTTGATACTTTATCCGAAAATGTAAAAAAAATTCCCATTTGAGTCGGCACTAAAACCTTTAAATCCGGCGATGAAGTAAAATTAAAATATTTAAAAACAGTAATTTTACCTTTTGTCGTTGCTAAAATGGACATAAAAATAATAAGTGATGTAGTGGATGCTGATATCCCACCACTGTTGAGCAAGAAGGCAATGAAAAGAGCATGGACATCCCTCAACTTTAACGATAACACAACAGAAATGTTTGGAAAAAAAATTAAAATGCTATGTACTATGTCTGGCCATTACAACATTCCCATATTGAGACCTCCACTGGACCAGGGTAAGTCCCAATACATTTTATATCTAAATCAGATTAGTAAAAATAGCAACACAGAGAAATTTAAAATTGCCGCTAAATTGCATAAATAATTTAGCCACCCCAGTGCAAAAAATTATGTGATCTCGTCAAAAGTGCTGGTTTAAAGGACGCTGAGTTCATGGACATTTTAAAGGAACATCCTCTTTTGTGTATGACATGTGTTAGGTATAAAAAAAAATGCACATAGACCTGTGGTTGGATTTTCCTTCGGAACTCACTTCAACCAGATGGTAGCTATGGACATAAAAGAGATTAAAGGACACAAAGTGCTTCACTTGGTCGATCATGCAACTAGATATAGCATTGGCATCAGACTTCCAAGTAAGGAAAGCTCTAACATCCTCACCGCCATCTTCAAACACTGGGTGGTATATTTTGGTGCGACTGGAGTCTTTTTAAGGCAGAGAATTTGATAATCAGTTCTTTAGAGATATGGCTCAGAATCTAAATATTGTAGTGTGTACCACAGCTGCTCCGTCTCCTTGGAGCAATGGTTTAAATAAAAGACATAATGGTTGTTTAAAATTCTGAGATGAAGCTTGATGATTTCTATCATTGTCTTCATCTTTATTGTTATTTCCACAACGTTTCAGTCGATATGTCCTCCAGCCTACTTTAGGTGTTTGTCGAACTTGGGAACCTTCACGGAACTTCGAACTACGTCCTTTATTGAATCCATGGGGGTCGTCTGTTCTGATTCCATTAGCCATAACCGGGTACAAGTGTTAAGTATTCTTGTATTGTTTGTTACTCGCCTGTGGTCAGGATTGAACCTGCAACCGGATGATTGTCTCCTTAGAAGCTTAGGGAACCAACGCCTATAACCATTGCAACATGTGTCCTGCTGGACAATTCAGAGTGAATTTTTGGGACTTATAAACTTAATGTTCTTACTTGACTAGAATTACTATTATTATGTATGATTTTTTACCTGTGCTCATATTCAGATTTTTTTTTTATCTAGCCTTCTTAATTCCCGAGTTCGACAAATACCTGAAGAAGGCCAGAGGATATATCGGCCAAAACATTGTGGAAATAACAATAAAGATGAAGACAATAGTCTGAAAACCCCTTAATGATAGAAAGGCATAATGGTGTTCTGAGAGAAATGGTCAAGAAAACAATGGAAAATACTGGATGCAATTTTGAAGTTGCATTATCATGGGCTGTCAATGCCAAGAATACACTTCACAATTTGCATGGCTAACCAACTAGTTTTCGGAAGAAATCCTAACCTGCTTTCCCTTTCGAATGATCAACTCCCTGCTCTAGAAGGTATCAGTACTCGTGAAATTGTCGCGGATAATCTCAATGCCATGCATTTTGCAAGAAAAGCTTTCATAGAGTGTGAAGTCTCTGAAAAATTGAGACGTGCCCTTCGTCATCAGGTTAGAACCAGTATAACTGATTCATACAAAAATGGTGACCTCGTCCTCTACAGAAGAAGTGAATCCGATAGATGGCTCGGTCCTTGTGTAGTCATAGGCTGGGAAAACAAAGTACTTGTAAAAAATGGAGGCACATATGTTAGAGTACATCTCTCTTGCTTAATTTTATATCCTGAATTACACCAAAATACTTCAGGAATCCATGACACCAGTGTATCAAACAAACCACAGAGCCAGGATAATGAAATCACAAAGGAGTCTATCCCAATATATAATGAAAGTGACACTGATGATAATCTGGAGCAGATTCAAGCTGATGTCTGTGACAAACCATCAAAAATGCTCACAAAATCTGTCAAATTGCTCTTAAACCATTATTAAATATTTATTGTATCCCTAAAACAAAATCCTTCAGTTATAATGTCTTGAGCAATATATACCTGATATATTTCAGAGCAGATCTTGTCTTGTATTTTGTTTGAGCTTGGTTTGGTTTGGTTTTATGGCATATCAACCTTTGAAGGTTATTTAATGCCAAATCCATTTTTATATAAATAATCAGTTCCATTTAAAACAATTCAGTTTAGCTTAGTACACAGTTTAATTGTCAAAAACATTTCTATTTCAAACTATTCAAGCAGTTATATATAACAATTCAGTTTAGTGTAAGTACAGTTTCAAAGTCAAAAACAGTTCAATTTCAAATAATTCAGTTTAGCATAAGCACGCAGTTTAAATGTAAGTACGGTTTAATTGTCAAAAACATTTCTATTTCAAGCTATTTAGTGTAATCAAATAATTCAGTTTAGCATAAGTATGCCGTTAGTTCTATTTAACCCATAGATAGGGCCCTATCAGGTGCTACCACGCCAAGCCAAGCCAGAGTGGACCTGGGAGCAACGGCAATGAAGGGGTGCTCTGTATTCTCCAAGGCCCCAGCATTACTGGGACCTCACCATCAGATTGTTTAGTGTCATATCCAGGACACTCATTGAGGTGGGGGCTTACCCCTCTGCAGAGGTGCAGTCGGTGTATTCTACAGCCCCAGCTGACTGGGCAATATTTTGTTTGAATGTTTATTATAAAAAAGCAGTAATGTTATATCGACCATCATTTTCTGACATTAATTATGCTGCAATATTTAATATAATTAAACTCTAACCTGCGTTCCATGTGTTTTTTTAAGCCTTCATCATCCAAGAGATTTTTGCATCCTTGAAGAACTTCCTTTGCTTTCTCTTCAGCCTGAAATAAGGAAAAAAATGTTTTTCTTTTAATTAGAATTGTTGTTTTAATTGTGCATCTTTGGCTATTATCATCTGCAGCATACACAGCCTCACCAGCTAGCCAATATCTCTCACTATCCCCACATTGTGATTGTTTCCTGAAGGAGATCTATCAGCTGCCAGGTTTGAGTAGAACAGTACAAGCCACGGAATAGCTCTACAAAGAAAAAAGCCACAAAATGACGCATAAGTAGTCGTGGAGAGTGATTTTTCCAAGTGATCACTCACCCTCTTCTCCATCAACTTTTATGGTATGCAAGGAGAAAGATATAACCTTCTTATCCCCTCGGCTATGGGTTAAATAGCATCACTGCTGTTCTTCTAGGATGGCTTTGGAATTAAATAACCCACAAAGGATGATATGCTATTAAACAAAGAAACTAAACCAAATGAAACAAAACCAAAAAAATATTTTTTGAGGAGATATCTGACAATAGAACAGAATGCAGGGAGATATGGACTCATGCCTTTCCCTATGGAATTAAGTCTAGGTGAACATGAACAGATTAAGTAAGATAAGATATATCTATTTGAATAAAATGAAAATCAATCTACCAATTTATTTATTATTTTATCTATATCTCCCCTTTTTCAATATTTTACTGGCCTTAAGTTAAAATAAACAAATCCCAACTAATTTTCTTTGATAAATGATAGCCCTGGTAGTCTCAGATGGAAAAGGCATGATAAGCCTTAGATATTTGTTAGTGCAGGTAACCTCAAATAAACAAGTAACAAGTCCTGTGCTGTTGGCATTTCCAGCACTTGCTCTCTGGAGATTTGATTGAGGGGCCAAACTCTGATGAACAGGAAGGATTAGAGATATCACTCTCTCTCACCCAGATGCATATGTATACTTCTCTATATATGCCGGAACCTGCAGCTATTTTGAGTGTGTATCTTTACAACTTTCTACATGGTCCCTTTGCAGAGAGGTTTGGATATGCTATGCATTTAGCCTTTCCTCTTTTCCAGCTTTAAGAAAAGACAGTGAGAAGGGAAAAAGGTAAAAGACTAATAGACAGAATGACACCAATAATACCTACCCCCCCCAAAAAAAAATTACATTCTGACATTTTCCTGAAGGAATACATTATACCTTTTATGATTGTTAAAAAATGTTGTATGGCTTCTTGTATTCTTCTATTGTGCTGTCTATATCTTTGGATACCATAATTATTAAAGAAAAATTGGAAAGAAAATCCGCATAACATACCCAGAGGTTTCATTAAGTTGGTTGGTTGGTTGGGTTTTATGGCATATCAACCCTTGAAGGTTATTTACTGCCAAATTCTCTTTATACATATATATCAAATATATATGATTTGGTTTGATTTGGTTTTATGGCATATCAACCATTGTAGGTTATTTAATGCCAAATCCTCTTTATACATATATATTAAATATATATGATTTGGTTTGGTTGGGTTTTATGGCATATCAACCATTGTAGGTTATTTAATACCAAATTTTCTTTATACATATATATTAAATATATAGGATTTGGTTGGGTTTTATGGCATATCAACCTTTATAGGTTATTTAATGCCAAATTTTCTTTATACATATACATTAAATATATATGATTTTTTTTGGTTGGGTTTTATGGCATATCAACCATTGTAGGTTATTTAATGCCAAATTTTCTTTATACATATACATTAAATATATATGATTTTTTTTGGTTGGGTTTTATGGCATATCAACCATTGTAGGTTATTTACTGCCAAATTCTCTTTATACACATATTAAATATATATGATTTGGTTTGATTTGGTTTTATGGCATCTCAACCAATGTAGGTTATCTAATGTCAAATTCTCTTTATAGTTGGTTGGCGACCGTAGTCAAGGGTGACCAGAAGGCTCCCTTTTCAATGGCTACTACACCAAGGTGTAGAGGAGGGCACTACTCCTTTCCCGGGATTGTTCTGCTTTACCATTGATACATACCTTACATTGCTGAGTGTTAAGCATCGAGGTATCAAGTATAATTTTTAAAGTTTTTGGTATGACACAACCTTCGATTAAACCCTAGTCTCCCGGTCCATTGGTGAACACTCTACCCTCTAGACCAATGAGCTGGTCGAAATTCTCTTTATGCATATATATTAAATATATGGGATTTGGTTTGGTTTGGTTTGGTTTTATGGCATATCAACCATTGTAGGTTATTTAATGCCAAATCCTCTTTATACATATTTTTGTCATGTTAGTTCATATGAAATCTTTGTTGTCACTCGTATAACATTATTCTGAAGGGAACTTTGTAACTTACCATTAGTGAGTTGGGGGTGTCCTCGTGGTGTAATGGTTAAAGTGATGAACTGCGGAATCGTAGTACGCGAGTTCGTACTCCAGTCGCGCTATTACGTTTACTTTCGGGCAAATACCCTTGGGAAAGGTATGAACCCCCTTATTCTCCCTCCAGCTATGGGTAAATAGTAGGACGGACTAGGTTCTTCAGCCTTGGTGAGGCAACTAGTCTAGGAGAAGGAAAACTCTGAATTCAAAACCTGTTAAACTCCGCTTAAAAAAATTGACCTTGTGTCACATCCTGCCCGAGCGGAGGGGTTGGTAAATAGTACCATTAGTGAGTTATAATATTCCTGTATCTTTGCGTAAAGTCAATGTACGAGTCGAATCCTTTGAATAATACATGATAATGCTCTCAAAATAATCCCCTCAAGTAATTCACTCAGAAACAATCTCTTTGCTGACATATGATACCAAATACCAAAATACTTGATACTGAATCCAGAACCAGAATCAAATATCTCAGATTTCTGTCTAAAGGCGTTATAAATTAAATATTCATGGTTATATGAGTCCATTAGCACAATTGATTTAATGGTTACATTTATTGCCTGGAGATCTGTGTTCAACCACACGGGTTGGTATCAATACTTTCTTCCTACATAACACATATCAATTATATATGATTTATAAACACATAGTATAGATGACATTTAAAATAAGCCATAACTCATTTGTTTGCACACAGTTAAATGGTTTAAGTATTTCTATCCAATACTAAAAATTCTATTTAATATTAATCATTTGTTTGAACACTGTTAAATGGATATACATATATGATTTTTAAGGCAATCTTATTTTCTTAAAACGTTATAGCTACTTTGTTTGCATGCAGTTAAATGATTACGAGTATTGCTATCTAACATGAATGATTTTATCCAACACTCTTTGTTAATTTGCACATTGTCAAATGGTTCCAAGTATTGCTATGTGTTGCGTTCTGGTTAGTGAACGCTTGTAATATTAAATAAAGGACAAACCACGATATGTGGGGAAATAGAGATATATTCTCAGGGAAAAGTATATACAATAGAGAGACTATTAGTAGACAAGAACATAGGATTAGTGAATACAGAATAAACTTATAGTCCAACGATTGTATTGGCTTCCGTTATTACAGTAGCAAGTAAAGTGATCTAATGCGATCTCCAGTCTCCAACGCTCTATTACTATTCCTATAAGAAGCTGCTCTTCACCCTCTAGTCTGCCCTGGTATTAGTAGCTACTGCTATATATGGCAGATGGACTAGTTCATTGTGTGGAAAAAGGTGGGTGATACCCAACACTATGTATTACCAATAATTCAGTTTTTGCATACAGTTAAAAAGTTTGAGGTATTGCAATTCAACACTATAAATTTTATTCAATATTATTTGTTTGCACACTGTTAAATATTTTAAAGTATTGTTATCAAACACTATCAATTCAATTTAACATCAGTCAAAGATATATCAGTACATAAAAACACGTGTGTTCAACTCAACCTCCTGTTATTTGTTTTCTGCTTGCATATTTTATTTATAATTCATTTCAACATTAAACTTTTATCACAGTTACTCAGAAGAATCCTTAGCTACCATATTAAGCTATTGAGTGAGTTCAGGTCTCATTGGGTGCCCCATTTATTCAGCCTTGTGCCACACTGAAGCAAAGAGCTTCGTAAATTACAACAATATTAAGCTACATTTTCTTACAGCAATTTATTTGCTACAAAATCCTTCTGACAAATAAAAAGGCTGATATTCAGTTCAGTAAGAAAAATTCATTTGATTACAATTAGCAGAGCAAGTGAGTAGGTGGAAAGGGAATTCATATGAAAGTTTATCGTAAACACCTATGGTTCTCAAAGGAGGAGATTCAAACCTAGCAGGGTGTCGTAGGGATGTCTAGGGGGAGGGCAATCAACAAGGGAGTCAAAAAGTCAAAACTCATATTTATTTGCTGATCTCATAACTAACTGAGCCAGTAGAAGATGGATTACATGCACAACATTTTTCTGACAATAATGCTGTTGTCAGGTCATCTCCACAAGAGCAGATTTTTATGAGCCTGGTATGCAGGATCTTGTTCATAGCTAGCAAAAAAATGCATAGACAATGTGGAAAAATATTTTGTAGCTGAAAACTTGCTCTATTCAATGGTATTATTGAAATCTCTTTATTTGTTTTTAATTCTGTGGAAAAAAAATCAAAGATATTACTTTTGGGTTACATCTAATTGCAACATCATGAGTATCAGATTTTTATTACCTTTTTGGAGTTTTCCGTCTCCTTGTAGACATGGATAGATTGCAGAACAGCTTCAATCAAAGCCAGATATAAGGTTTCAATTTCCCTGTGAAGAAAACAAGAAAAGACCTTAACATAAAGTTTTTAGACAAAATAATTGAAGATATAAATTTCCTGTGGGGTGTGTTAAAAAAGTATCAAGTTCTAAATGAACATGTTTTTTAAAAATTCAAAGTGTGTTGAAAAAGTATCATGACTGAAGCTGTATTTACTAAGACAGAAATGAACAATGAAGGAAACGTTAATTTTCTTCAAAATACTAGGTGTGTTGAAAAAGTATCGAGACTGAAGCTGTATTTACCAATATAGAAATGAACAATGAAGGAAACCTTAATTTTCTTCAAAATATAAGGTGTGTTGAAAAAGTATCGAGTCTGAAGCTGTATTTACCAAGACAGAAATGAACAATGAATGAAACATCAATTTTCTTCAAAATACAATGTGTGTTGAAAAAGTATCATGACTGAAGCTGTATTTACTAAGACAGAAATGAACAATGAAGGAAACGTTAATTTTCTTCAAAATACTAGGTGTGTTGAAAAAGTATCGAGACTGAAGCTGTATTTACCAATATAGAAATGAACAATGAAGGAAACCTTAATTTTCTTCAAAATATAAGGTGTGTTGAAAAAGTATCGAGTCTGAAGCTGTATTTACCAAGACAGAAATGAACAATGAATGAAACATCAATTTTCTTCAAAATACAATGTGTGTTGAAAAAGTATCATGACTGAAGCTGTATTTACTAAGACAGAAATGAACAATGAAGGAAACGTTAATTTTCTTCAAAATACTAGGTGTGTTGAAAAAGTATCGAGACTGAAGCTGTATTTACCAATATAGAAATGAACAATGAAGGAAACCTTAATTTTCTTCAAAATATAAGGTGTGTTGAAAAAGTATCGAGTCTGAAGCTGTATTTACCAAGACAGAAATGAACAATGAATGAAACATCAATTTTCTTCAAAATACAATGTGTGTTGAAAAAGTATCATGACTGAAGCTGTATTTACTAAGACAGAAATGAACAATGAAGGAAACGTTAATTTTCTTCAAAATACTAGGTGTGTTGAAAAAGTATCGAGACTGAAGCTGTATTTACCAATATAGAAATGAACAATGAAGGAAACCTTAATTTTCTTCAAAATATAAGGTGTGTTGAAAAAGTATCAAGTCTGAAGCTGTATTTACCAAGACAGAAATGAACAATGAATGAAACATCAATTTTCTTCAAAATACGATGTGTGTTGAAAAAGTATCGAGTCTGAAGCTGTATTTACCAATATAGAGATGAACAATGAAGGAAACCTTAATTTTCTTCAAAATATAAGGTGTGTTGAAAAAGTATCAAATCTGAAGCTATATTTAGCAAGGTAGGAATGAACAATGAAGGAAACGTTAATTTTCTTCAAAATACTAGGTGTGTTGAAAAAGTATCGAGACTGAAGCTGTATTTACCAATATAGAAATGAACAATGAAGGAAACCTTAATTTTCTTCAAAATATAAGGTGTGTTGAAAAAGTATCGAGTCTGAAGCTGTATTTACCAAGACAGAAATGAACAATGAATGAAACATCAATTTTCTTCAAAATACAATGTGTGTTGAAAAAGTATCGAGACTGAAGCTGTATTTACCAAGGTAGGAATGAACAATGAAGGAAACATTAATTTTCTTCAAAATACAATGTGTGTTGAAAAAGTATCGAGACTGAAGCTGTATTTACCAAGGTAGGAATGAACAATGAAGGAAACCTTAATTTTCTTCAAAATATAAGGTGTGTTGAAAAAGTATCGAGTCTGAAGCTGTATTTACCAAGACAGAAATGAACAATGAATGAAACATCAATTTTCTTCAAAATACGATGTGTGTTGAAAAAGTATCGAGACTGAAGCTGTATTTACCAATATAGAGATGAACAATGAAGGAAACCTTAATTTTCTTCAAAATATAAGGTGTGTTGAAAAAGTATCAAGTCTGAAGCTGTATTTAGCAAGGTAGGAATGAACAATGAAGGAAACGTTAATTTTCTTCAAAATACTAGGTGTGTTGAAAAAGTATCGAGACTGAAGCTGTATTTACCAATATAGAAATGAACAATGAAGGAAACCTTAATTTTCTTCAAAATATAAGGTGTGTTGAAAAAGTATTGAGACTGAAGCTGTATTTACCAATATAGAAATGAACAATGAATGAACCGTTATTTTTCTTCAAAATACAAAGTGTGTTCAAATGTGATGGTACAGCTGTTCTCGCCAAACATGGGCATGATTCTGCTTCCAATGCACTGATCATTCTGCCGGTTAGATATATCTTTGGATGACACAATTGAGTCATTATCTGCCTACATCATGTTTTTTAGATCCAGACACCAGATCAATTGCTAGTCAGAGTCACTGGTCGATGAGTAAAAGAATGAAATTGCCGAATTAATAAAGTAAAAGAAATAAAAGCCAGAACCAAGAAACAGGGAACAAAACAGTGCTTGCAAAAATAGCAATATTTAATTCAAACAAGATGTCTTTTGAAAAAGATACATATATTCACCCATCTTGAAGGTGGTAAGTTTTAGTCTGCGACTAGTTCATGAATTAAAAGTCTGTCTATTCTTCGTATAAGTTTTAGGATTTTCTATCTCTCGCTGTCTATAGTTTGGCGTAAGACAATCTTAAATTGCAATTATCTTTGCTTTCCTCAATTCTTGGTACTACTTCGTAAGTACTTGTTACGTTAAACTTCTTTGCTTTTTCACAGCGTTGTATTATGGTCAGCTTTCTTCACTCTTTATACTCAGGTCAGTCTGGTATATGGTCAAAGATGTTGAAAATAGTAGTCGCCTTTTTCTACTGGTGCACTAGTTCAGGTTTTTCTGTCTCTCTACAACTGTCATGTTTTCTTAATTCGCTTCCCTTTTTCTGCACCGAGTATAGTCAGGTGGTAAGTCAGGTCTGAGAGCGACAGGGAATTCACCTCGTGTTCTTTTCATGGGACTCTCTCTTCTTTTCATGTTCTCTTAATTTACTTCACATTTTCTTTACCCAGCGCAGTCTGGTAAAAAGATCCCCTTGAGGTATCATATCTTGATTACTCTTGGTTTCTTTATCTCCATAAGTCTGTCACAAAGGCATCTCTTGCCTGCTCAATGCTAGTCTCTAAAGTATCATATTATCTTGATTACTATTCATAGCCTCTGTGGGTCTGTTACATGGTTACTTAAAGGCGTCAAATTATTTCAGGGTTCACTTTGCTTTTCTATTTTCATGAGTCTGGCACAAGGGCATTTCTCAAGGTCTTGTATTATCTCATTCTTCCTTGCTTCATTATAAGATTATTTATCAGTAAGACAACATCACATCCAAACAATATGTGATATAGTTTTTCTCTGCTTCTCCACTCAGGACAGTCTGACACAAGGTCAGAGGCCAGAGTGCATGAAATCTAGTAGCTACCTCCTGTTCATCTGCTACTGGTCTACTTTGTGAGGAAATCCCTTGCTTTATATATATTTTTCATTTGAGGAGTAGAGAGGGTGAACAAAAAAAAAAATTTCAATTTTCTCCTAATTTGGATTTCAATAATTTTTCTAATGGCTTTAGTTTAACAAATAACATTACATTTGCTTTTCTTTTTCCCAAAGTTTTTTGTTAAATTCCTTCTCACCAAAACAACATAATTTTTATCTTCACTTAATTTCAAAAATCCAATCTGTCATTACACATCTGAAATCCAAAATCCAAATCAGTTTCTTTTTCCTCTGGTATGTAAAATTTCTCTGATCGGTCTCCGACCCTTATAGGGTTACAGAAAAAGTATTGAGACTAAAGCTGTATTTATTAAGATAGAAATGAACAATGACAGAAATGTTCATTTTCTTCAAAATGTGAGGTATGTTAAAAAAGTATCAAGGCTGAAGCTGTATTTACCAAGCCAAAAATCAACAATGAATGAAATGTTAATTTTTTCAAAATAGTCTCTGAGGCATTCAACACAATTATTCCTGAGGGTTTTTCACTGGCCAAAGCACCTATGCAACTCTTCTTTTGATAAAGTATGAAAGTGTTATATTGTATTTCTTTTAATAACCTCTACATCCACAAATCTTATGCTTGAGATGAATTTTCAGCTTACGAGACAAGAAAAAAGTTGCACAAATGTTGGTGTAGGGAGTATGAAGTGTGATTCACTGGTATAGTTTAGTTGGGGAACTAAACATCGTGGTCTCCTTTTTGGGGAATTATGGGTAGAGCTTCCGACAATCACATGACTGTTGGTGATTTGACATTTCGAGAAGTGATTTCTACCCCTTTTTGGTAGCAGACATCAGTTGAAGAGGACCCCTCTCTTTTGTCTCCACTTTTTGAGCAACACATGAGTGCAAATTATCCTACGTGAAGCATTTTCCTACTAAAGGAATTTGAGGGAATAAAATTTGCAAAATTAAGGAATTTTGAGAGAATACAATTTGATATGAAGATAGTGACACTAACAGCCAAGTTTAGTATTTAACGGGGTAATGTTTTTAGAGGGCTTTAATGTGTAATTTAAACGGTAAGTTCAAATGGTAAGTTCTACAGCTTTCTAGTTTGGATACTGATTTGAAAAGATAACAGAGACAATAAAGTTTTTAAAAAAGGATTTTATACAAAAGAAACAAGAAAGAAGAAGATAGAAAAGATAAAGTGTTGCAAATTTTAGTGTAATTTGCGGAAACTTATCTGAGAGAGTGTCCAGGAAACAAAGTTCTTTGAATTTGTGTATTTTTCTTTTCTTTTTTTGCTTTGTAAAAATGTTTCAGAGTTCATTTAATTGTGAGTCTTCTTTAAATTTCTTTTCAGCAGAATTCTCAGCTGAATTTTCTTTCAGTTGTTTAA
This sequence comes from Sepioteuthis lessoniana, assembly GCA_963585895.1. Classification (NCBI taxonomy): domain Eukaryota; kingdom Metazoa; phylum Mollusca; class Cephalopoda; order Myopsida; family Loliginidae; genus Sepioteuthis; species Sepioteuthis lessoniana. Next base: position 38,759,638 of record OY757944.1, on the reverse strand, counting down.
CTTGGTAGAATTTCAGTAGTCGACTTTTGTTTAATTTTACTTTTATTTCTTGGGAAGCTTCTTGCCTGTTTGAACTTATCAGCTGTTCAAGAAGTGAGTAACAAAACCTTTCTGCTCATTATTTTTTCCTGCCTTTCCATTTTGGTCCCCGAATTCGTACTTTTGTTTGATTTGGGTTTTATTTCTTGGGAAGTTTCTTACCTTTTTAAAATATTTATTGGCTGTTTAAGAAGTGAGTGATGAAACCAATCTGCTGGCTATTTTTTCATGAGTTCAGTTTGGTCCCCGAATTCGTATTGACGGTCTTAAGAGTAGCTTTTGACAATTAATGGAGGTAGCTTTTTGGTGTTGTATTATCTGGAATTACTCCTCTGTTTTCAACTCTGGCCAAATTAAGTGACGCATATAGTCGACTTGATTTTTTTTCTTAGAAATAAATTTTTATACTACACCAGAAAAAATGTAAGTTCTTACCTGATGCTATCAGCACTGCTTGTTCTGTGGAACAGTTTTTGTACCTTTTTATGGTTTAGGATCTTTTGTTATGCTTTATAATTGTGTGTAATATATATGTATAAAATATATGTCCCTTTTGTCTAAATGGACTTTGTTTTTCCTTACTGAAATATTCATTTTAGGTTATTCATTTAGAAAGTCTAATGCATTTTAGGAAAAAGCTATTGGTAGTCTCCATGAATACCACGTACATCCATAAATTCTTATGTTTTACAAAAACTGTTCATCAAATAGTATCAAGGCTGGTATTATTTTGATAGAATTGATTCCATGGCTTTTATTTCTAATAAGGGTCATCTTACAACCTGTATTAAATGTGATTAAGAACTGCTTACAAATAATTATCCTAAACTTTCATAAAACTGACTCTACATTCTTTATTTTTTAATAATCACCATCTTACAACCTGAATGTAATATAGCTAAGTATTACTTGCAAATAAGTAAAGTTGGTGACCGTAGTCGAGGGTGACCAGAAGGCTCCCTTTTCAATAGCTATTACACTGAGGTATAGGGGAGGGCGCTACACCTTTCCCTGGATTGCTCCACTTTACCCTTGATACGTGCCTTATATTGCTGAGTGTCAATCAAGAGGGTATCAAGTACCATTTTAAAATCTTTGGTATGACACGACCTGGATTGAACCCAGGTCTCCCGGACTATTAGCGATCACTCTACCCACTTACAAATAATTATCTTAAACTTTATTAATATCAACTCTATATCCTTTATTTCTAATCATGATCATCATACAAGTTATATTTGATATATGTAAATATTGCTAGTAATAATAATTGATGGATTCACATTTTTTTTTTCCAAATTTGTTTCAATTTTGAATTTAAGTTTTTTTAAAAATGATATTTTGAAGTAAATTCTACTTGGAAACAGTTAATCATACATTTTGCGAAAATAAGAAAAAAAAATTTTCACCTGAAATATTTGGCACCAACTTCTTGCTGACTTTCATTGTCTGAAGTTAAAAAGTGTTGAAAAAGAAAATTACAAAAAAATAATTGAAAAAAATCAAAAGTTAATTATCAGTTTAAATTGAATAAAAACTTTGCAGTTGAAAGAATAAAGAAAGTTTTATCAAATGATTTATTAATTGAGGTTTTAATTAGAAAAGTAATAAATAAATTAGAAACAAAGATAATCTATATATTCTTCTGATCAATATTCTTATTAAATGACAGTTTCATTGAGATTGTCTTTGCTTTTCCTCATTTTGTGTGATTAGCATTATTCTATGAACTTGGTACAAATTTCTACTTTTGGTTCATTCAGATTTCAAATGCATTTAGCTAGTCTAATCTCAAAGAGTTACTGACAATGGCTTGCAAGATCCTTTACAATTTATAAGTTAGTTTCTAAAGATTAAATTTATATTTTTTATAAAGACTAATATATTTGGAAAGATTAACATTCTGATGTTTTATTTGCTTATTAGTGAATAATAACGATAATTACATTTGAGTACATCAGATCTATCTAGAGATAGATAGATAGATAGATAGATAGATAGATAGATAGATAGAAAGAAATAAAATGAGATAGATAGATAGATAGAGAGAGATAGAGAGAGAGAGATAGAGAGATAGATATAAATAAATAAAATGAGATAGAGGGAGAGATAGAGAGAGAGATAGAGAGATAGATATAAATAAATTAAATGAGATAGATAGATAGAGAGAGAGAGAAAGAGAGAGAGAGATAGAGAGAGAGATATAAATAAATAAAATGAGATAGATAGATAGATAGAAAGAAATAAAATGAGATAGATAGATAGATAGATAGAGAGAGAGATATGAATAGGCTAAGATAGACCAATAGATAGATTGAAAGATATGAATAGACTGAGGAAAGATACATCAAAAGATCTGAATTGACTGAGATAGATAGATAGATAGATAGATAGATATGAACAGACCGAAATAGATAGATAGATAGATAGATAGAAAGAAAGAAAGAAAGGAAATGAAAAAGATATATAGAAATAAACAAAGGGAAAATAGAGAGGTCTGAATAAACTGACAGCAAGATAAGAACAGAGTGAGAGAGATAAAAAAACAAATTGAATACATACATTTGAAAGGTTCATTGAAAGATCTGAATTGAGATAGATAGATAGATAGATAGATAGATAGATATGTGGTGCATTCAATAAGGTTCCAGACTTTTTTGTTCAGGCATTCAAAATTGTTATAGACTCTTGAAAATTCAGTATGTTATTGCTATACATCTTATGAGATGACTGACCAGTTTTTATGATTTCAGGTTCAAATGAACAGCTACAGCAGCAATTGGAATACACCCAACTAAAATCTGATTGTCACAGCTGCTGAATTTCAAAAATGCAACTTGGACGGGAGGACACTTTAGAAGAACGATATGCAATAAAATTCTGTTTTAAACTTGCAAAATGGAATGCTTCAGACTGCTTTTGGAGAATCTTGCATGAATTGAGCATCAGTTTTTGAGTGGCATAAGAGATTCAAGGAAGGCACGGAGTCTGTGAGGCATGATGAGAGGTATGGGAGGAGTAAGGAAGTCAATACACCAGAGTTGTTTGGCCAAAGGGTTAGAGTTAGGGTTACTATGTTGAGGTTTTAAGGGAGTTCAGGTAGAGATTCCTAGGGAAGAGGCTAGCACTCTTCAAATCACATCAGTGGCATTTTCAGCAGGATAATGCACCAGTCCACAACTCCATCCTTGTCACAGATTATTTGACCAAGATGGGCATCAACACAGTTCCTCAGCTTCCCTATAGTCCAGACCTTGCTCCATGTGACTTTTGATTATTCCCTAAGCTCAGAGGCTGTTGTTATGAGACATATGAGGAGATGAAAGAGGCTGTGACGAAGGTCATTGACATGCTGACACAAGAGGACTTCAATGGGGCCTTGCAGAAGTTGTTGGAATGGTACAACAAGTGCATTGCAGTTGGAGGAGATTACTTGGAAGGAGACTAGAGTTTCATGTGTGTACTATCAATAAAAGTGCCCATACGAAAAAAATGTCTGGAAACTTATTTAATGATCCTCGTAGATCTGAATAAACTGAGAAAGAAAGAAAATGTGATAGATAGATAGATAGATAGATATGAACAAAGAGACATAGAGAGGTCTGAATAAACTGACAGCTAGAAAAGAATAGATAGATAGATAAAAAAAAAACAAATTGAATACATACATTTGAAAGGTTCATTGTGAAAGAAATATGTACGAAGACAAGTGACAGGAAAACAGGGAGAGACTTCTTGGCAAACCTGTATCAAACAAAATCAAAAATAGTTTTAATGAAATTTATTTCATGGAGTCAACTAATTGGAATGGTATTGAAGAGGAAGATCATAGTTCATAGGCTGAAATTTATTTGATTTAATTTAAACAATTGGAATGAGAGAGAAGAAAAAAAATGACATTTTAAAATAAAGGTCCCCAGGAAATTTCAGCTATTATAAAGGTAAGTTGCCATTTAAACTTTTTTAATTCCATCGACATCAGGTACGAAAATATTAGGTTAAGGCAAAAGTTTTGCTGTATTTTGGTAATTCGACACCCATTTAGCATCTTCCAATATTTTTGCTTAGATTGTGAAGGTGATAAAACACATTGAACTGTAAGATACCACTCCTGGCCAAAGTCAACCTGGGAGTAATGGCATTAAAAGGAATACTCCATATTCATTATTATTCAATGATGTACTTCACTCAAACAGAAGTGCTTGTGGTTATCCTCATTGGAAATGGACATGGTGACCTGAGTTCAAATCCTGGATAAGACTGTACGGATTTCACATAGCATTAATATTCTTGGGAAAAGTTATGGATCCAAGTATTCTCTATGTAGCTATGGGTAAATAGTAGGGCAGATGGGGCTTTTTAACCTTGGTATGGCAACCAGTCTAGGAGAAAGAAAACTCTGAAATCAGACCTGTTATATGAATGTGGTTTAGGACCACTTTTAGACACCAATCCTTGAGGAACTCCACTCATGAGTGAAGCTGGCTTAATCCTCATTGGGTGAATGCTGTCACACACACTCAATACTTCCAGGGTTCCAGTTTAGTGTCATATCCATGGCACCCCTTTTGGTGGGAGTGTTTCACCCCTCAGCAGAGGATGCTATTGGTCGTTTGGTTAGGTTTTATGGGATATCAACTATTGTAAGTTATTAAATGCCAAATCCATTTTAATAAATAGAAACAGTTCTATTCAGGATTGATACCAATAATAACAATAATACAATTACAGGCAGTACAAATGAGTTCACCTCTCTTTCTGTGTTCAGTCCTTCACAACACGAGGAGAGAGACACAAATCATAAAATTCTATGCTAACCATACTTGCTGCCCCCCCACCACCACAAGCGGCACATCTTGTTGGGTTTAAGATCTCAACTCATCTCTACTGGTAGAGACCCAAAATGATCTGATCTGATCTGATCCGAAAAATTCAGCTGCACACTTTGACGGTTGACCTCAACTCTGTCTTTTCAAAATCTTAAAATTCCCTGGACATCTCTTCCAGGTATGACGTTATCCACCCACTCAATTCACTCCAACGGCCGTCAAGCCCCATTTCCTGTCTGGGGGTTTATTATAACAGATGATGATTATCATATCCTTTCTGTATGGACGTAAGCCTGCACCATCTGACGATGGCTCCTGAACTAAGAGACACCAATTAGTTCAAAGCCTTACCAAACTAGATAATAAAATATAATTAATGAAAAATGATTAATATAAAAAAATCATTACCTTAATTATATAACAAGAGCTAAATGTAAAACAGTTCTATTCTAAACAATTCAGTTGAGCATAATATGCAGTTTCAATGTCAAAACAGTTTTATTTCAAACAATTCAGTCTAGCATAAGTATGCAGTTTAGTTCTATTTGACCCATAGATAGGACCTCATGAAGTGCTCCTCCTCTGGGCCAGAATGGACCTGGGAGCGATAGCAATAAAGGGGTACTCTGCATTCTCCAAAGCTCCCACCTCAGCATCAGATTGTTTAGTGTCATATCCAGGACACTCGTTGCGGGGCGGGGGGGTCTTCCTTCTCTGCAGAGATGCAGTTGCTATATTCTACAGCTTCAACTGACTGGGCCACCAAGACACTCGTCGGCGGGGGTAAGGAGTCTTCCCCCTCTGCAGAGATGCAGTTGGTGTATTCTACAGTCCCACCAGCCAACTGGGTCACCAAGACACTTGTTGGTGGGGAGTCTTACCCCTCTGCAGAGACACAGTTGGTATATTCTACAGTCTCACCAGCCAACTGAGCCACCAAGACACTCGTTTGGGGGGAAGTCTTACCCCTCAGCAGAGATGCAGTTGGTGTATTCTACAGTTCCACCAGTCAACTGGGCCACCAAGACACTTGTTGAGGGTGAGTGTTAACCCTCTGCAGAGATGCAGTCATTGTATTCTACAGTCCCGCCAGCCAACTGGGCCTGGATTCAATTGGTGTATTTCAAACTGTATCAACAGGGTTGCAAATTTTTTTGATATTAATGAGTTCAACAGACCGTGTGTTTCATTTAACGAGCAGCCCAATTAGCTGGGGCATAGGGAGACTGCAACTCTGAAGAGAGGTACTACCCCCCACAATGAGTGTCTTGAGAATGACACTAACCTGCATCTGATAGTGAGGTTCCAGTTCTGGAGGTTTTGGGGATGTGGAGTACCTCTTCATTGCATTATTCCCAGGTCCACTCTGACCCAGACTAGTAGTACGTTTTAGGGTCTCCTCAATGAGTCAAATAGAACTGTTCAATCTTTTACTTGGGATAATTATTGATACTAGATAGAATTATTAGGGTTAGATAGGAATACTTGAAACCATTTAATTGTGTACAAACAAATGATTAATATCAAATAGAATTATTTGTGCTAAATAGCAATACTTGAAACAATTTAACTCTGTGCAAACAATAAATAGCTGTACTTATGGAACTGTGTGCAAACAAATGAGCTCCAACTTATTTAAAAATAAAGTTTTGGCATAATGGTTAGAGTGTTTGCCAAAAGTCTGGGAGACATGGGTCCAATCCTGGGTTGAGTCATACCAAAGACTCAAAAAATGGTACTTGATGCAGCCTTGCTTAACACTCAGCATTATAAGGTACGGATCAAGGGTAAAGTGGGGTAACCCAGAGAAAGGAGTAGCACCCTCCCCTACACCTTGGTGTCGTAGCTACGGAAAATGGAGCCTTCGGGTCATCCTCGACTATGAAATAAACAGGATTTGGTATTAAATAACCATTGAGGGTTGATAGGCCATTAAACTAACCTTTTAAAGATAACTCCAAGAGAAGATAGATTATTTCCAATTTTGAATTCCTTCAATAACGTCTTGAATTTTAGATACGGTGGTTAAGTGAAATCCATCTTTGTAGAGCTGGGGTTGTAGAATATACCAATTGCATCTCTGTAGAGGGGTAAGACCACCCCATCCAATAAGTGTCCTGGATATGACACTAAACAATCTGATGGTGAGGCTCCAGTAATGCTGGTACTTTGAGGAATGTGGAGTACCTCTTTATTGTCATCACTCCCAAGTTTACTCTGCCTCGGAGTGGTAGCACCTGATAGGGTTCTATCTATGAGTCAAATAGAACTGTTTGACATTTAAACTGAGTATGGGCACTTTTATTGATAGTATATACATGAAACTCTAGTCCCCTAAAATCATTCCCAATGTATTTTTATAATAAAAATCATTTTCAATGCATTTTTATTGTAAAATCATTCCCAATGCATTTTTATAGTAAAAATCATTTTAAATGCATTTTTATAGTAAAAATCATTTCCAATGTATTTTTATGATAAAAATCATTTTCATTGCATTTTTATTGTAAAAATCATTTCCAATGAATTTTTATAGTAAAAATCATTTCCAATGCATTTTTATAGTAAAAATCATTTCCAATGCATTTTTATAGTAAAATTATTCCCAATGGATTTTTATAATAAAAGTAATTTCCCGTATGATTTTTTAAATTCCAATAGCAAAAATAATATCCAATCTATTTCAATAGTAAAATCATTATCAATATTTAGAACAGTTACTTGAAATTATAACTGTTTGCAATTATTTATCATTAATTACTTGAAACCAAATAATTGCAAGCCCCCCCCAAACAAACGGTTGTTGGTATTAAATAACTTAACAAGAGTTGACATGTCATAAAAACCAACCAATCAACCAACCAAAATCTATTCAACCTAAACAAAAACTTTCGTTGGCTAAGTGTTTCCATGTGGTGTCAGATGCAAATGGGTCTTTGTCACAGTAATTCCCTCCCTATCCACCCCCCCCAAATTTCTTACCATTAAGATTGCTGGTTCTCCGTTTATACCAGTACTTTCAAGAGTTCCAGTGGTTTCCACAGTTGATGAATTTTGAATGAGCTTCTTGGTTGCATTATTTCCAAAAAGGACAAATGGACGAGAACTAGCAGAGAAATGACAAAAAAAAAAGAAAAATTACAAGCGGTAAAAAAAAAAGAGTAAACAACAAAGATTTTAGAAGTTTGGTATATGCTTATAAAATCTAAACTAGTATAACACTAAAATCTCTCTTTAAATGAGAGTGGCACACAAATAAATCCCATTTATTTAATTATATATATATATATATATATATATCATCATCATCATCATCATGTCGTGCCGCCAGCACGGATATCCCTGACCCTCTCTCACCACTTCTCCCTATCATTCATCGCATCCGGAAGGTCTTCAGGGTTACATCCTGTGTCTTCACATAGCTGCTGTATGTAAGTTCGAGCTGGTCGTCCTGCTTTTGCTTGGCCATATGTGGGGGTCCATAGGAGTACATCACTTACAAGCTCGTCCTTGCTTCTCCAGTAGTGCCCTGCGTGTCTGGCTCGTCTAACTTGTATAGTTTTCGTGATGGGAGGCAAGTGGCCGTATAGTTGGTGTCTCGTGGGGTGTTGTCGCCAGGACTTGTTCAATATTGCTCTCAACATTCTTGTGTAGTTGCCGTCTAGCTTCTTCTCCAGCCGTTTAGTTAGTGTCCATGTAGTGCATCCATACAGCAGTATCGATACAACCACTGCCAGGAAGAAACTGTGTTTCATTTTATCGGTCAGGTCTGATTTCCATATGATCGAGAGCCTATCGATAGCTGTCCATGCTTTCGTCAGTCGTGTGTCGATGTCGTTTTTGGTTGATGAGACACTACTTCGGTTGTAACACATATATTCAGTTTTGTGTGCATTGACATGGAGGCCAATGCCTGCTGCGGCTCGTTCCAAACTATGCAGTAGTGTCTCTGCTTGATTAATGCATATAATCTAATCAAAACAAAACACATACATGCACATGCGCACACACACACACACATACATATATATTATTAAAACTGAATATAATCTAAAAACCACATATACATACACATACACACACACACATATATATATACATATTATTAAAACTGCATATAATCAAATTAAAACCGCACACACACACACACACACACAGATTATCAAAATTTGCATTAAATCTTGTTATATAATTCCACTAAATTGTCTTTGCTTTATCACTTTGTGGATTTCAGCCTCTTTTTTTTATTTTTGATATGTTATGAGCAATCTTGTGAGATTTTCAAGAAATAATATGTTTACATGTTCTGATATTATCTCAGTATATAACATTATATATATATATATATATATACACACACACACACATATATATATATATATATATATATATGTGTGTGTGTGTAGAAAAGTGAGGTATTTACTTATTCACTGAACCAAATGTTCAATATTCTTTTTGGTTTCTTGTTATTTGAATGTTATATTTCATTTTAACTTTTTTTTTGGTATATATTGTAATTATTTCCCAAAATTTTTCTGTACAATCAGTTGGTGGGTAGAATATGCTGACTGTATCTCTGCAGAAGACTAAGACTTTCCCCCTAAGAGTGTAATGGATACGACACTAAACGGCATCTGATAGTGAGTCTCCAGTTCTGGAGCTCTAGGGAATCTGAAGTATCCCTTCATTACCATTACTGACCCGGAGTGATAGTACTTGATAGTGTCCCATCTATGGGTCAAATAGAACTATTTAACCATTTAATTTTGTGCAAAAAAATGACTGATGTTAAATTGAATCATTAATGTTAAATAGCAATACTCAAAACCATTCAACTATGTGCAAACAAATAATTAATATTGAATAGAATTATTAGTATTTGATAGCAATCCTTGAAACCATTTAGCTGTGTGTAAACAAATGAATCATAATAAATAGATGGTTTTCTTTGATTTCTTTGTTTTTAATGGCATATCAACTCTTTTTAGGTTATTTAATGCCAAAGCCATTCTCCTAGAAGAACAGTAGTAGTACTATTTAACCCATAGCTGGGAGGATAAGGGGGTTCATACCTTTCCCAAGGGTATTTGCCCGAAAGTGAACGTAATAGCGCGACTGGAGCATGAACTCACGTACTACGATTCCGCAGTCCATCGCTTTAACCATTACACCACGAGGACACCCCCAATAATAAATAGAACTGAGTTAGATAACAATACTTGACACTATTTAACTGTATGCAAATAAATGAATTATAGTAAATAGAATTATTTGTGTTAGATAGAAATACTTGAAACCATTTAAATGTGTGCTAACAAATGAACTCTGGATCGCTTAGAAATGTTAACAAAAAACTATTAGTTTACAAATCCTTTGAACATTTAATATCAATGCAGAAACAGAATTTGGCATTAAATAACCTACAAGAGTTGATGTGCTGTAAAATCTAACAAATCAATCAACCAAATTTTGAAATAGAAACAGAATTCGACAAAGATCAGAACATTATTTACAATTGAAATTGCTTCAGTTATACATATTTACCAACTCCACCGCTCGGGCAGGATATGACACAAGGTCAATTTTTAAGCGGAGTTTAACAGGTTTGAATTCAGAGTTTTCCTTCTCCAAGACTAGTTGCCTCACCAAGGCTGAAGAACCTAGTCTGCCCTACTATTTACCCATGGCTGGAGAGAGACTAATAGAATTCATACCTTTCCCAAGGGTATTAGTGCTATGTGAAAATGCAATCAGTCAGGTCCAGGATTTGAACTTGTGTTGCCGTGTCCATATCCTGCGACGATAACCATTACACCATGGGCACCTTCAGTTATCATACATTTATTTCATGGGATTTTCACTGGTGTGGACAGGGCATTCATCTGGGGTGGTAGAATAAACTGACTACATCTTTACAGAGGGATAGACACCGCCACCCCAACGAGTGTCCTGATTTGACACTAAACAATCTGATGGTGAGGTTCCAGTAATGCTGGAATGCTGGGGAATGCAGAGTACCCCTTCATTACCATCACTCTCAGGTCCACTCTGATCTTGAGTGGTAACACCTGATAGGGTCCTATCTATGGGTCAAATAGAACTGTTAGACATTTAAACTGTGTGCAAACAAATGATTGATGCTAAATTGAATTGTTCGAAATGGAACTATTTGATCATTTAACTGTGTATAAAGAAATGACTGATGTTTAATTGAATTGTTAGTGATACATTGCAATACTCAGAACTATTTCACGTAGTTGAATTATGTTTACAAATCATATATATCTCTATGAATAAACCAGGTTTGGCATTAAATAACCTACAATGGTTGATGTGCCATAAAACCAAACCAGACTGAACCAAACCAAAACCTACTGTTTCAGTGATTATCCCTCATCAATGATGTATTTTAGTTTAAATTGCTTCTAGGTCGGAATTGTGCTTCTTAATTTCTGCTTTTGGTAAAATTTATTAAAAAAATTTTAAGTTCATCATAGCATCGTCCTCTACTTGAATGTGTGTATTGGCCCATTTTGAACAAGTCTATCTAATTGGCTTAAAACCAGCTCAGGCTTTGGCTAGGCCACCATCAGGTGGGCGAGCTGCATTATTGACGCTTTGTCCCCTTTGTATAGCACTGTACCTTGCTGTCCAGTTTAAGCTATAATCCGGCATACATGCCAGGACCTAGATTTGGGTCCATGTCCAGCTAGGCTCATCAGGCCCACATTGCATTAAGTGGGCCAATGACAAGCATAGTCAAGCAAGGCTTGAGCCTCGGCTCATGCCCGACCTTTCCCTCTCCTAAATCCCCGTTATAATCGACCTTGGGGTCATTGGCCTTGTGTCAAGTCCTGTCTGGTGGGAGGCAGAGACAAATATCAGCTTAAAACCAGCTCAGGGTATGGATTGTTTTTACTAAAGAGAATTATAAATAAATTGTCTTACCTGTTGTCTCCTGGGGTGTTCTTAAATTTGCCATGGGTATAGTAGCTTTTCAGAGGCTGACCAGAAAAAAAAGAAAAAAGATTATATGACCAAATTTTTCTGTATTGGAGGACATACAAAGAAAACAAAACAAATAAAAAGGTATAAAACTAATAAATAAAAAAAAGATTACAGTTAAAGACAGAGTTTCGGCCCATTGGCATAATTGTTAGAGTGTCTGCCAGAGATTAGAATTCAATTCCAGGTCAAGTCATACCAATGACTCAAAAAATAGTACTTGATTCCTCCTTGCTTAACACTCAGCATTTTAAGGTACGGATCAAGATAATTAATTGAATTACTAATTATAGTAGAAAGTTTTAAAGATATTTTTCCAAAAACTGTAAATTTACTGTCAAGGTAGATTTTAAAATTTATGTATTAATTTATTTAATCGTTTGTTTTATCTCCTAGGGCATCTCCCCTTTTTATTAGTTTCTAAGAACAACCTTTTAAAAATTGATAGAAGCAATAACAAACACAGCAAACCAACACAGAAAGAATACAAGAAAAAACTCGAAACTGTCCAAGAAATCAAACTTTGACTACACAGAAAAATGGTAAATACATAGATTAGAATAGCTTGCATAATGGACTGCATGCCTTGGTTTCCAAGTCACCTTTTTCCATGGATATGTGTGTGTGTGTGTGTGTGTGTGTGTGTGTGTGTGATATTTTAGTGTTGTATTGGTTCACATGACTTATTGTATCATCTATATATAGTCATATATAGTTTGGAACAAGCCACTGCAGGCACTGGCCTCCATGTCAATGCACACAAGACGGAATATAAGTACTATAATCAAACAGGCGACATCACCACACTAGATGGAACCCCTCTTAAACTAGTAGAAAAATTCACATACCTAGGAAACAGCGTATCATCAACAGAAAAGGACATCAACACATGGCTAACAAAGGCATGGACAGCTATCGATAGGCTATCGATCATATGGAAATCAGACCTGACCGATAAAATGAAACGCAGTTTCTTCCAGGCAGCAGTCGTATCAATACTGCTGTATGGATGCACTACTTAGACGCTAACTAAATGGATGGAGAAGACGCTAGACGGCAATTACACAAGAATGTTGAGAGCAATATTAAACAAGTCCAGGCGGCATCACCTCACAAGGCACCAACTATACGGCCACCTGCCTCCCATCACGAAAACTATCCAAGTTAGACGAACCAGACATGCAGGTCACTGCTGGAGGAGCAGGGACGAGCTCATAAGTGATGTACTCCTATGGACCCCCACATATGGCCGGGCTAAAGCAGGATGACCAGCTCAAACATACATACAGCAGCTATGTGAGGATACGGGATGTGGCCCTGAAGACCTGCCAGAGGTTGATGAACGATAGGGAGAAGTGGCGAGAGAGGGTCAGGGATATCCATGCCTGCGGCACGACATGATGATGATAATATATAGTCACATGATTAAAAAAAGAATTTAAAATATACAGTAATTCATTTGATAAAAGTAAAGTTGGTGACTGTCGCCGAGGGCTACCAAAAGGCTCCCTTTTCAATAGCTACAACACCAGGGTGCAAGGGAGGGTGCTACTCCTTTCTCTGGATTGCTCCACTTTACCCTTGATAGGTACATAAAATTGCTGAGTGATAATCGCGGCCAAGAGACCAGACTAAGTGATAATTAACAAAAAAAGAGAACTTGCTGTACAGTGGATTTTCCTATCCTAGTGAGTCAAAGAGTGAAAATCAAAGAAAACGAAAAGAGAGACGAGTACTTAGACCTTGCTTGAGAACTGGGAAAGCTGTGGAACATGAGATAGATGGAGTTACCAATTGTAATTGGCATGCTAGGAACTATCCTTAAAGGCTTGGAAAAGAGACTGAAAGAGTTGGAAATAGGAGGACGAATCAAGACCAACCAAGCAACAGCATATTTTTTAGAAAATAACGTTAGTATTGCATTAAAATTTCAAGGGAAGTAACTCTGTAGATTATTTCGAGGTTATTTCCCTTTAACTAAAATGTACTCTTTTGGGTTTGAAGCTTGTAATAAAAAATATTTTCCCCTCTTGATATTTACAAAACTTAGTTAAGTTGAACATGAGATAAAATGAATGGAGAAGAAGTAGGAAGATTATATTGCGCTAATATTTCAAGTGAATTAATCTTGCTTCTCTGGAAAATTAGCATTTGAAATTGAAGCTTTTAACCCAAATTCAAATGATAACTACTTCTAAATATAAAATGTATAAATGTCATATTGATAAAGTAAATAATTTGAAGAGATCCAAAGTCAGGAGTTCCATCCCACGCAAGTATACAAGATTCTTTTAGTTATCGGTATGGGTAACAAGTTTAGGAAACTAGTCGTTTGACATCAAACTATGTATAACTTTACCTCAACTTTCCAGTGACGTTATCATCTCATCATACAATTCAAATTAACATTGGGGAAACCCTGTGGTGTAGAGGCTAACAAGCTGGACTGTGACATTTTAATAAGCTAAATCGAACTCTAGTCATGCTATTATATTCACTTTAGAAAGGGAAAGGCATGAACCCTGTTATCCTCCCAGCTATGGGTTAAATAATACCACTACTGTTCTATTAGAATAGCTTTGGCATTAAATAACCCATGAAAGTTATTATACCATTAAACAAAGGGATCCAATCAAACCAAATCAAATTAACATCTCTTAATTAAAGAGAACTTGTACACTGACTTTGCTCATGAATTTAACGGAAATTGTCTTTTTGATCACATTTAGTTTTGATATTGTAAGTTGATTTGAATTTGGTATCATTTAATCCTATTTACCCCCCACCCGCTCGGGCAGGATATGACACAAGGTCAATTTTTAAGCGGAGTTTAACAGGTCTGAATTCAGAGTTTTCCTTCTCCAAGACTAGTTGCCTCACCAAGGCTGAAGAACCTAGTCTGCCCTACTATTTACCCATGGCTGGAGAGAGACTAATAGAATTCATACCTTTCCCAAGGGTATTAGTGCTATGTGAAATGCAATCAGTCAGGTCCAGGATTTGAACTTGTGTCGCCGTGTCCATATCCTGCGACGATAACCATTACACCACAGGCGCCTCATCATTTAATTAATGATTCGTTACTGGAAAGTTTTGACTAGAACAAAATTTATACAAAGAGACTGCATCTTGGTCTGGTATTCCCATAATGGGATAGAAAGCCAACAAGTCAGTTGGTATTGTAAGATACTGCTGGTGTCTTCGAGGTTAGTAGTACTTAAATACTTTGGCCAGTCCTGAAACTATATCTGACCCCATACAAATCTAATGAAGGCCTTGTTGTTTGTAGCAGCATGTATATATAATATCATTAATATTAAGATGTACCAAGGTCAGAGATTTCTTGTATGGTTCATATTTTCTTATAAGTTTTAATGTTTCTTTATTCATCTTTTGTCAGAGTCATTTTTTTTATAAAACAGTTATTTTTTTTATTTTAAAAATAAAATAGTTATAATTCTTATATATTTTTTTTAATCATATACATTTTTCTAAAGAAGTTCATAGTTTCTATAAAGGAATTATATTTGATTTCTTTATAAAAGAGTAATTTTTTTATTTCTGTAGGGCAATATTTATGTAGCAAAAAGAACTTTGAATTTTTGTTTGGCCTGTAAATCAAGTTGACTGTTGGTCTTGTCTGATATTTTCACCCAATGAGGATGACTTATCCCATTCTGCCTGTACCTTTCCTGGGCAATTCAAAGACAGTGAAAGAATGGCAATCTCTCTCTTCCCAAAAATCTTTTGAGCTTGACGGATGTATTTCTGTCCGCTCCTTTATCAGCAACGACTCATCACCACGAGGATATAGCCGACTAGTTCATGGACCCTGGACTCTGCATTTCTAGACCTAGGGGCTTCTCAGTTGAAAAGGAATTAGACAAATAATTTACATGCCAAACAGAAATTTGAAGTCCTTTCTGCTACATTTACTAAAAAAAAAAAAAGCAATTTTAAATTTGTTTTTTATAGTCTAATAATATTTCTTTTTGAAAAATAAATATTTTGAAATTTGTCTTTTGTAGCCCAATTATATTTATTATATTTGATGAAGCAATGATTTTAATATTCATTTTTTATAATGCAATTATATTTAAATTTCATAAAGTAATGATTTTTTAAAATTTATTTTTTGTGATTCAACCATATTTATTTTTTACAAACCAGTGATTTTTAGATTTGTTTTTATAATCAAATTCAATTTATCTTTAATGATGTAATGATTTTTAAATTTGTTTTTATAATCCAATGATATTTATTATTTATAAACCAATTATTTTAATATGTTTTTCATAATCCATTTATATTTATTTTTATAAAGCAATAATTCTTAAATTTAATTATATTTTTTATTTATAAAGTAATGATCTTTAAATTGGTTTTTATAGTTCAGTTATGTTTATTTTTTATAAAGCAATGATTTTAAAATTTGTTTTTATAGTCCAATCATATATAATTTTTATGAAGTAATTTTTTAAAAAATTGTTTTCTATAATACAACAATATATCTTTTTATAAAACAATGAGTTTTAAATTTTTTTATGATCTGAATATATTTATTGTTCATAAAGGTATGATTTTTAAATTTATTTTTTATAATCCAATTATATTTATTTTTCATAAAGTAATGATTTTTATATTTGTTTTTCGTAATGCAAATTTTATTTTTAAGTTTCATCAAGTAGGTAAAAGTAAAGTAAAGTTATCTCCCTTTGTCGAGGGTGACCCGAAGGTTCCCTTTTCAATAGCTACGACACCGAGGTGTAGGGGAGGGCGCTACTCCATTCTTGGGAGTGCTCCACTTTACCCTTGATATGTACCTTATATTGCTGAGTGTTAAGCAAGGAGGTATCAAGTACCATTTTTAAAGTCTTTGGTATGACTCGACCTGGGAATGAACCCAGGTCTCTTGGACCATTGGCAAACACTCTAACCACTGGGTGAATAGATTTAATTTTGCTTTTTAAAATGCAATTTCTAATAATTTTTTTTCAAGACAGACAAGCTCTCCCCATTAAGATTGCAACACACTCTCCCTCCTTCCATTTATTTCTGACTGTTATAAGTAAAGTTGGCGACTGTAGTCGAGGGTGACCCAAAGGCTCCCTTTTCAATAGCTACTACACCGAGGTGTAGGGGAGGGCGCTACTCCTTTCCCTGGTTTGCTCCACTTTACCCTTGATACATACCTTATATTGCTGAGTGTTAAGCAAGGAGGTATCAAGTACCATTTTTAAAGTCTTTGGTATGACTCGACCTGGGAATGAACCCAGGTCTCCTGGACCATTGGCAAACACTCTAACCACTATGTAGCAATCCAAAAATACTGATAAAAAAGTAAAAAAAAAAAATCTTCCCCTATAGTAGAAGTTGGGAGTGGGGATTAAAATTTCAAATAATTTTTTTCAAGACAGACAAGCTCTCCCCATTAAGATTGCAACACACTCTCTCTCCTTCCATTTATTTTCTACTGTTATAAGTAAAGTTGGCGACTGTAGTCGAGAGCGACCCGAAGGCTCCCTTTTCAATAGCTACTACACTATGGTGTAGGAGAGGGTGCTACTCCTTTCCCAGGTTTGCTCCACTTTACCCTTGATAGTACCATATATTGCTGAGTGTTAAGCAAGTAGGTACAAAGTACCATTTTTAAAATCTTTGGTATAACGTGACCTGGGATTGAACCCACGTCTCCCGAATCATTGGCGAACACTCTACCCACTGGGTGAATAGTTTTACTTTACTTACTACTTTTATAAAGCCAAGATTTGAAAATTTTTTTATTGTCCAATTAAATTTTTTTGTGAAACAATATTTTTTTAAAATGATTTTTATGATACAATCCTATCCATTTTTTTAATAAATTAATGATTTTTAAATTTGTTTTTATAATCCAATGATATTTATTTTTTATAAAGCAATGATTTAAGTTTTTTTTTCTATATGCTAACTATATTTATCAATTACAAACCAATGATTTTCAAATTTGTTTTGTATAATCCAATTATATGTTTTCTTTATAAAGTCAAGATTTTAATTTTGTTTTTATAGTCCAGTTATATTTATTTTTTATAAAGCAATGATTATAAAATTTCTTTTTATAGTCGAATTATATCAAATTTTTATAAAGTAATCATTTTAAAATTTGTTTATCATAATTCAATTATATTTATTTTCATAAAGTAATGAATTTTAGATTTGTTTGTTTTTATAATGGGATTATATTTTGATAATACAATAATTTTAAAGATTTTTTATAATCCAATTATTTTTTCATAAAGCAATAAGCATTTATATTTGCTTTTTTAATCCAAATATATTTATTTTTATAAAGTAATGATTTTTATATTTGTTTTTTAGGATACAAATTTTTTAATAAAGTAAAGATTTTTAAATTTGTTTTTTACAGTCTAATTATATCCATCCTTTTTATAAAACTATAATCTTTTATTATTTTTTCATAGTCCAATTAATTTTTTTTTATAAAGCAATATATTTGATTTTTTTTTTTTATAATCCAACCATGATTATTTTTTATAAACCAGAGAGTTTTAAAATTTGTTTTTATTGTCCATATATATTTCTTTTTTATAAAGTAATGATTTTCTAAATTTTTTTATAATCTAATTATATTTGTTTTTCTGATGTAATAATTTTCAATTGTTTTTTCATCGTCCAATAATATTTATTCTTTATAAAGGAATGATTTTTAAAATTGTTTTTATAATTCAATTATAGTTATTTTTTAAAATCAAGTATTGGTTTTTAAATTTGTCATTTATAATCCAATTATATTTAATTTTTATAAAACAATGATTTTCAATTTATTTTTTATAATCCTATTATGCTTTTTTTTTTATTTATACAGTAAAGATTTTTATATTTGTTTTTTTCCGATCCAATTATATTAATTTTTTTTTATAAAACAATGCTTTTAAAATTTGTTTTTACAATCCAATAACATATTTTTTAAATTAACGATTTTAAAATTTGTTTTTATAGTTCAATAATATCTTTTTTAAATTAATAATTTTAAAACTTGTTTTTATAGATCAATTATACTTTTTTAATTAATGATTTTAAAATTTGTTTTTATAGTCCAAGTATATTTTTTAAAAATTAACGATTTTAAAATTTGTTTTTATAGTTCAATAATATCTTTTTTAAATTAATGATTTTAAAATTTGTTTTTATAGTTCAATAATATCTTTTTTAAATTAATGATTTTAAAATTTGTTTACATAGTCCAATTATATTTATTTTCATATAATATTGCTTTTTTAAATTTGTTCTTTATAAGGCAATAATATTTATCATTTATAAAGCTATGATTTTTAAAAATTTGTTTTTAATAATCCATTTATATTTACTTTTTATAAGTAATGATTTTTAAAATTTCTTAATGCAATTATATATATCTTTATTACATAATATTTTTCATAAAACAGAATTTCATACTCAACATAAACATTAAAAATACATCCATGTCCGTAAAAAAACAGTCAATAATAAAAAAAACAACAACAGGTGCTTACTTCACTGACTTTTGATTCACTTAACTGCACATTGTCGGAAGATCTGGAAAAATGAGACAAAAATGAGACAAGAAATATTTGTAAAGCTTTCAGATTAATACAAGTTGGTTTGAAATAAGTTAATTTTTAATTTATTAAACTGTTCTGTCTTGTTCACCAAACGGAAATTACAGTATTCAGTGATTTGCAGTGTTTGAGTGCAGTAGCTAGCATGTCACATGACTATTAGGTGAATTTCAATCTGAAAATTTCACTGTATAACGTTTGAGCTATATGGTTAATGTTCATTCATTTATTATCTGCATACCTCCCCCCCCCAAAAAAAAATTCCTCATATATATTTGTCAGCACAAAACCTCCATTTTCTCTTGTCATTTTTCAATCTTTCCACAGTTTGCAGAGGTTGACATAACTAACAAATGTTACTTTTGGTTCCTCTATTCTGAGTCTTACGCCAGGGATATCATTCTACTTTGGTTTGGTTTCTTTGTTTAATGGCATATCAACCTTCGTGGATTATTTAATGCCAAAGCCATCTTTGTAGAAAATGTTAGAAATAAATATTCCTTCAATAAAATTTTGCAATATAAAACAAAATTACAAAATTTAAATAAATAAATAAATAAATATAACTTCTCACAAGTATTAATTTTTAAGAATAATAAAAAGGACGTTTTTTATTGGTTGAGAATAAAAAGCTGATTTTGTGTAAATATTAATTTTATAACTATAAATAAGCAGACGTTGTTTAAAAGACATGTATGACAAATAACGTCACAGTCAACAAAAACTTTTTGACATGGAATGATGTCGTTTCAAATAACCAATGTTACACACCAAAAAAGTAATGAACCTTCGAAGACAACTATTCTTTGAAAGAAAAGCAAACAAAGAACCTAAGCTAAGTATTAATTTAATTGTGCTTTTATTTGGATCAAATATATGTATATATATATGTATATATGTGTATAAGTGCTTGAATATGTGCAATATAAATTTGACGAAGCTATGTGTTCACTTTTCTCATAAAACTTCCCCCAAAAAAAGTAAGTATTATGTTGGTTAATAATTAACATAAATATTTTAAGTTGGATTAAATAAATTTTCCAATAAAAAACAGTAGTGGCACTATTTAGTCCATAGCTGGCAGGGATATGGGAGTTCATGCGGGTATTAGTTCGAAAGTGAACATAATAGCATGACTTGAGTTTGAACTCACAACAACGTCACAGTCCAACACGTTAACCACTTGCATTGAGACAACCCCTCATGATTCTTTTATAAATGGTTGACATACAACATTAAAACAATTTGAGCACCTCAAGGGACATAATGTTTAGTGAGGCAAGCAGACAATTAGCAGCGAATTCGATTCTCACTGGGTATCATATACTTCTGGCTTTATGAAATACTGTGGTGAGAAGTCTATATTAAGGAGGTGTGTATGATGTAAAGGTTTTTGGTACATAAAATCGAACAAGAGAACTGAGTTCAAATTCAGAGCATGGTAGTTTGTGTTCAATTTGCACAGGGGAACACCAAACTTTTTGTCTATCAACTTTTTTATGGAATCCTTGATTACTAATTGAAACTTTCGCTTGAAAGAACACAAAAGAGACATAAGAATTAGTAACTTAAACAATGCATTTGTTGTATCACCTCCCTTACTAAGGTCAGTAAATGGGCAGTCAATACTAACTCAACAGAAATCTTGGTCCTTACTTCCACCTCGGCCAAGGAATGCTATCCCAGAATCCACCACCATTGTAATATATGTACTTGGGTTATGTTATTTGAGATAATAAATGAGAAGTACAAATATTAACTTTAAAAGAGGAATTTTATTCTTCGTATACAGCGCCACGTGTTGGCTAGAAAATGTCCGGCGGTCAACACGTGTGTTTAGTGTTTGGAATCTCTTCAGCAACTGCCTCCTCTTCTGTCCTTGGGTCGTCTTCGGCAACTGCTACTATCTCCGCTGATTAGCCAGAGGGGGAGGGAAAGCGAGAGAGAAAAGGAGAGAGAAGGGAAGAGAGAAGAGTGAGAGGCGATGGATTCTGGGATAGCATTCCTTGGCCGAGGTGGAAGTAAGGACCAAGATTTCTGTTGAGTTAGTATTGACTGCCCCATTTACTGACCTTAGTAAGGGAGGTGATCATCATCATCATCATGTCGCGCCGCCTGCGCGGATATCCCTGACCGTCTCTCGCCATTTCTCCCCATCATTCATCGCCTCCGGTAGGTCTTCAGGGTTACATCCCGTGTCCTCACATAGCTGCTGTATGTAAGTTTGTGCTGGTCGTCCCACTCTTGCACATCCATGTGTGGGGGTCCACAGGAGTACATCGCTTATGAGCTCGTCCTTGCTTCTCCAGCAGTGTCCTGCGTGTCTGGTTTGTCGAACTTGTATAGTTTTTGTGATGGGGGGCAAGTGTCCGTATAGTTGGAGTCTCGTGGGGTGTTGTCGCCAGGACTTGTTTAATACTGCTCTCAACATTCTTGTATAATTTCCGTCCAGCCTCCTCTCCAGCCGCTTCGTAAGCGTCCATGTGGTGCATCCATATAGCAGTATCGACACAACCGCTGCCTGGAAGAAACTGCGTTTCATTTTATCAGTTAGGTCCGACTTCCATATGATCGAGAGCCTATCGATAGCTGTCCATGCCTTCGTCAGTCGTGTGTCGATGTCTTTCTCGGTTGATGAGACGCTGCTTCCTAGGTAGGTGAATTTGTCGACTAGTTTCAGAGAGGCTCCGTCTAGTGTGGCAATGTTGCCCGTTTGGTTATAACACATATATTCGGTTTTGTTTGCATTGACATGGAGGCCAATGCCAGCTGCGGCTCGTTCCAGACTATGCAGTAGTGTCTCTGCTTGATTAGGCGTATTCGCTAGTAACGCCAAGTCATCAGCGTAGTCGGCGTCCGTGATTGTTTTTGCGGGGTACCTTTTGCTTCTTCTCTTAGTCAGCTCGAAGCCATTTTCTCTGATTTTGTCGATCGAAGTCCTAAGCACATAGTCTAGACAGATGATAAAGAGGTACGGGGCTAGTGTGTCTCCTTGTAGTACTCCTGCAACAATGTCGAAGTATTCCGTGTCTCCATCTGGTGAACGTACTTTCACTTTGGTGTTTCTGTAGAGAATCATTATCGCTGCTACGGTTTCTTTTGGTAGGCCGTATGCTAGTAGGATTTGCTCCATCTTCCCTCTGTGTATGGAATCGAATGCCTTGGTAAAGTCGACTAATAGTAATGTCGCCTGTAAGTTTTTTGCCCGAACGCCTTCCAGGATTCTACGGATGGTCAGTATTTGTGAGGTTGTGGATCTATTTCTCCGGAAGCCATTACACATTATTCCTACACATTTTCCAATCTAATCACGACTTCTTTTTGTATTGTCATATGCAGATTCATGCAGAAAGAATCATAATGACACGATAATAATAAAGACGAGCGAAGACTTCTTTAGAAAAATATGTACCTCTCACTTTATTGTAAGGTTTGCATGTGAGAGGGAGTTGGAGACCGAACAAAGACTGCAATATATTGACCCCCACTCTTATGGCCATCAGTGTTGTGTCTTTCTCGTTCGCCAGGGCTGCTCAACCGGAAGCCCAGAGGCCCACTCTGCTAGGTGCGCGCTTTCTCTGCCACATCTTGTCTCTGACTTCTCTTGTCCCCAACTCACTGACTTCCTGTCTTCACCGAGTTATATAATAGTTCAATCGCCCACTCAATCACCCACTCAATCTTTGGAATGGCATGTTTGATCATCATCAAGCGGAAATAACTGTCATGCAGTTCAGAGGTCACTCTCTTCCGGTGCATCAGTCTATGAGTGTATCATGGGCTTTTACCTTGTCCCATTTTGTCAGCCAAATCCACCTACGCGATTTCTTTCGATTACTGGCCATTGGGATGAGTCACTTCCTTCCGGTGCATCACTCTGGAATGGCATGTTTGGCTGGGTCGAAGGTCAAAATACAACATTCTATTTCAATTCTGCAAAGATGCTTATTTACATCCATAATAAAAATCTAAGACAAATTCTCAAAGCCACTGCTATTTCACTCTTCAATTCCCTAAAAACTCATCCTGGCTTTTATAATATTTCTCCTTACTTGAGCAAATCCATTTTAAATAGCTACAATATATTCCATTTTTAGTTAATATTTTCCACATATATCATAATTTTTATGCTTTCAATTTTTCTTTTTGTCTTTCTTTCTTTCTTTTTCTTCCTTTTGATTCAAAATCTTTCTCGATAAACAAACCTAACATAAATTCTATACAATATTCCTAATAAGTCAAATGACGTAATTTAAAACAACAAACGCAGATTCACTAACTAAACAACCAACTTTTTCTTGTTATACAAATTTTCCCCTAGGTTTTTGAATTTTGCATTTTTAAACATCCATTGTTGACTTAACATTGCTAATATCACCCCTTATGGTCCTGATGATGTTTCAGTAGAACCGAAATGTTATAGTGTCAACCTCTCAATAAATCCCTCCTTCCACTTGGATTGACTTGCTATCAATTTTTTTCTCAACATATTGTCGGATTAAAAGCCATTATTTACTTCCAGACTGACACTGTATACCCAACCCTAGAAGATTCATTCTGTGAACTCTAACCCCATGAATATCATTTGTGAAATACAAAGACCCAAAAAGGAAATAGCTTTGTTGGTAGGGCTTAAAATATGCTGATTGTATCCTCTGCTCAGGGGTAAGAACCTTCCTCAAAAGAGGTGTCCTGGGTCGGACAATAAATTGTATTCAATGGTAAGGCTAAAGTTCTGGAGCTCTGAGGAATATGGAATAACCCTTCATTACCATTACTCCCAGGTCCACTCTGACCAAGAGTCATATTACCTGTTGATGTCCCAGTTATAGGTCAAATAGATCTGTTTGAAAATTATTTGTATTAGATTGGAATACTTGATACCATAACTGTAAAAATTACCTCTATTAATAGTTACTTGAAGCTATAATTGCTTACCATGTATAATTATTATTAGTTACTTGAAACCAAATAACTGGGTACAAACAAATGATGATTTTCAAATAGAAATAGCTACTTGAAACTATATAATTATTAGTATTAGATAGGAATACTTGAAACCATACATCTGTGTGTAAATTACTTTTACATGGTGCTTTCAATAAGTTTCCAGACATTTTCGTACAGGCATTTAGACACTTGAAAATTCAGTATGTTATTGCTATACATCTTATGAGATGACGGACCAATTTTTATGATTTCAGGTTCAAATGAACTGCTACAGCAGGAATTGGAATACACCCTACTAAAGCCTGATTGTCACAGCTGGGGAATTTCAAAAATGCAATCTGGACATGAGGACACTTTAAAAGAGTGATATGCAATAAAATTCTGTTTTAAACTTGGAAAAAATGCCACAGAAACGTAGGGAATGCTCCAGACTGCTTTTGGAGCATCTTGCATGTATTGAGCATCAGCTTTTGAGTGGTATAAGAGATTCAAGGAAGGCAGGGAGTCTGTGAGAGATGATGAGAGGTGTGGGAGGAGTAATGAAGTCAATACACCAGAGTTGATTGGCCAAAGGGTTAGGCTTAGGGTTATGTTGAGTTTTTAAGGAAGTTCAGGAAGAGATTCCTTGGGAAGAGGCCAGCACTCTTCAAATTGAGTCAGTGGCATTTCCACCAAGACAATGCACCACAACTCCATCTTTGTCACAGACTATTTGACCAAGATGGGCATCAACACAGTTCCTCACCCTCCCTATAGTCCAGACCTTGCTCCTTGTGACTTTTGCTTATTCCCTAAGCTCAGAGGCTGTCGTTATGAGACAATTGAGGAGATGAAAGAGGCTGTGATGAAGGTCATTGACACACTCACACGAGGACTTCCTTGGAGCCTTCCAGAAGTTGTTGGAATGGTACAAGTGCATTACAGCTGGAGGAGGTTACTTCAAAGGGGACTAGAGTTTCATGTGTGTACTATCAATAAAAGTGCCCATACGAAAAAAGTCTGGAAACTTATTTAATAATCCTCATATTAAATAGAAATATTTGGTGCCATACAATTGTACAACTATGGTTCTAAACAGACATTTGTAGCGCTAGGGTATCACATAGACATATATAACACAACCGTTCTAAATAGTCTATGAGTGTAGCACTGACCCCTGTTGTAACCTTGCCATGAGAAAAAATGACGAACACACAAAACATGTCAGCTGGTTTGTTTGATATGAAATTTATTTGCTACTACCTTTTCTTAGTAGCCACTCGATATTCACTTTTTTGTTTTCAATAGTAGTTCTCGCATATGCCTGTCTCAGAGTCCTGTCTCCACAGCTCTGAGGCTAGTCTCAAACTGACTTTCTTTTCTTCTTTTCTATCCCACATCCAACTTAATGGCTTTTCCGTTTGAGTTTCTTTCAGCCAACTACAGAATTTCTTCTGATTTGCAGCTGATATCTATTCTAAACTTGGGCGTCAGCTGCTATCCTGACCTCAATTTGGGGAACCTCTACATCTACCTAGGAAACAACTTACTACTAATATAATCAGCCAGAGTCCTTAATTATATTACACCATGGTGTGAGAATTATTTGTAGTAGATAGGAATACTTGATATCATAATAATGTGAAACAAATGATTACAGTGGAATAAAAAACATAAAATGGAACATTGAAAATATAGGTATAATTAAAATCCAACAATTACTGGTTAATAAATTTCTGAATTAAATAAACTATAAGGAGTTGATATGCCATTAAAGAATAAACTAAACTAAATCAATCTTGTGGACAATCAGGCAAAACTAAGGATCAAAAAGATTGCGGATTAAAAAGACAAATTCTACAAGCTTTATACATCATACTAGATGTTAAACATCATTATTTTGTAATATAAGTAGCTCAGCTATGCACATGTCATTTGAAATTCAAATTTTAAAGGTTTAGTCTTGACATATTTTTGATTGCTTATTGTATGCAATCATCTTCATTTAAATTAAAATTTTAAAGGTTCAGTCATTATATACAATCATCTTCATTTAGAATTTAAATTTTAAAGGTTCAGTCTTGATATATTTTTGATTGCTTATTGTATGCAATCATCTTCATTTAAAATTAAAATTTTAAAGGTTTAGTCTTGATATGTTTTTGATCTCTCATTGTATCATGTTTTTCTATAATAGCAAAATTTCCATGCATTTCTTTAGTAAAATAATGCCCAATGCATTTCCATAGTTATATAATTTGCACTACATTTCTATAGAAAAGTAAATTCCAATGCATTTCTATAGTCACATAATTTCCAATCCATTTCTATAGCGAAATAAAGTCCAATGCATTTCTATAGTAAAATAATTTCCAACACATTTCTATAGTAAACTAATATCCAATGCATTCCTATAGTAACATAATTTCCAATGGATTCCTATAGTGATATAATTTCTATTGCATTTCTATAGTAAACTAATATCCAATGCATTTCTGCAGTAACATATCTTCCAATG
This sequence comes from Sepioteuthis lessoniana, assembly GCA_963585895.1. Classification (NCBI taxonomy): domain Eukaryota; kingdom Metazoa; phylum Mollusca; class Cephalopoda; order Myopsida; family Loliginidae; genus Sepioteuthis; species Sepioteuthis lessoniana. The sequence continues at coordinate 38,732,717 of OY757944.1, read as the reverse complement.
CATTTTTAAAGTAAAATGTCTGATGCATATCTGTAATAAAATAATGTCTAATGAACTTCTATAGTAACATAATTCCCAATGCATTTCAATAGTAAAAAAAAATGTCCCATGTATTTCTTTAGTAAAATAGAAATGTAATGAAACACTAAAAATATACTTATGATAACAATTAAACATTTACAAATGGATCAAATTTTGGCATTAAATAACCACTAAGGGGTTGATATTGTAATATTACGGACGGGTGCTGTCGTCAATCAGTGAAGGTGTCACGAGACTAGCGCATGCGGGCAGAATGACCTGCAAAGTTAGATGTGATTTTAAAATAATCACAGATGAACTATCACGTGTTTCACGACAGTTTCACGACAGTTTCACTGGTGACATCAAACATTCGGGGATCTTCGATTTGTTCCCCAAAATCTCTATATAAGAAAACAAGTCAGGAGATTTTGGCAGAGTTGAAGGCAGTTGTCAAAACGGGTGCGTTAAAGGTTCCAAGGCGCCGACCCATCCTATTCCAGTCTGCTACAACCTATCTGTCAGGCGTGTGTCAACAGTCAGCTCTCATCCACACCGCCGACACCACCAAGAGGAAGGGAGAAGAAGAACGTAACTAAAATGAACTTTTCGAGTTGCAATGATCATAGCTAAGTGAATAATAAATGACTGCTATATTTTCTTCCCTTACCTTCGAGTTTGAGAATTTCTTTTTCTGCGGACTTCTTTCTTTAAAGCACAACACGTTCGTCCTATGTTACAATATGTCATTAAACAAATAAATCAAACCTGTTGAAAGATTGATGTGTCGTACTTACAGGCCCAAAGATGTTAATGCCATCATTGTATCCCAGTGATTGCCTATTGCGGATAAATGCTGGAAGAAATAAAATTATAACATAAAAATCATAATAACTAACACTAAACAACATTACTCAAACAAATATCATCTCTCAAATGTCCTACTGTTGCAGGGTAGGGGTGGGCTGTAGAATTTGTGAACTGCACCTCTGCGTACAGGTAAGACCACCACTAAACTGTATCTGATTGTGAGGCTCCAGTCCTGGAGCTTTCGAGAATAAAGAGTACCTCTTCATTGCCATTATTCCCAGGTCCACTCTGACCCAGAGTGGTAGTACCTGATAGGGCCCCATCTATGGGTCAAATAGAACGGTTCAATCATTTAGGAAAGTAAAGTTGGCGACAGTAGTCAAGGGCGACCAGAAGGCTCTCTTTTCAATAGCTACTACACCGAGGTGTAGGGGGGCACTACTCCTTTCCCAGGATTGCTCTATTTTACCCTTGATATGTACCTGATATTGCTGAGTGTTAAGCAAGAAGGTATCAAGTACCATTTTAAAGTCTTTGGTATGACTCGGGATTGAACCCTAGTCTCCCAGACCATTGGTGAACACTCTACCCTCCTTGGCCAATGAGCTGGCTATCATTTACTAAGGATTATCATTATTAGTTATTTGAATACATACAACTGTGTGCAAATTATTTGTATATCATAGGAATACTTGTTAAATAGAATTACTAATGTTAAAAAGCAATACATGAAACCATTTAACTGTGTGCAAACAAATGATTAAATAGAATTATTAGTGTTAGATAAGAATACTTGAAACCATTTAATTGCCGCAAACAGATGATTAATATTAATGAGATGATTTGGTTTGTTTGCGTTTTATGGCATATCCACTGTTGTAGGTTATTTAATGCCAAATCCATTTTTATACAAATAAACAGTTCTATTTCACACAATTCAGTTTAGCATAAGTACACAGTTTACTTGTCAAAAACATTTCTATTTCAAGCTATTCAGTTTTGTCAAACAGTTCTAATTCAAACAATTCAGTTTAGCCTACAAAACAGTTCCATTTCAAACGATTAAGTTTAGCATAAGTATGCAGTTTAAATGTTAAAACAGTTCTATTTCAAGCAATTCAGTTTAGCATAAGTTTAGTTCTATTTGATCCATAGATAGGACCCTATCAGGTGCTACCACTCCAGGCCAATGTGGACCTGGAAGCGATGGCAATGAAGGGGTACTCTGTATTCCCCAAAGCTCCCATATTCCAGATTGTTTTGTCATATCCAGGACACTCGTTGGGAAGGTGGTCTTACACCTTCGCAGAGATGCAACCGGTGAATTCTATAGCCCCAGCCAACTGGGCAAAATATGAATTGGAATTATTAGTGTTAAATAGGAATACTTGAAACCATTTAACTGTACGCAAACAAATGATTAATATCAAATAGAATTATTAGTTTTAGATAGGAAAACTATACAGCAGAGATTGGGCTTGAGCAGGTGTATTTACAAGAAGCCTTAGATCATCTGCACAGTCTGCATCTGTTATAGTTTCTGCAGGTTTTAGTTAGCTTTTATTTTTTTAGTATGAAATATTTTCTTTCATTAGATGTGTTGGTGTTTGTTGTACATAATCTGGCTTCTTTTGATAAATGGTATATCAACCTTTGTGGGTTATTTAATGCCAAAGCCATCCTGGTAGAAGAATGGTAGTGGTACTATTTAACCTATAGCAGATAGAAATAATTGGATTCAACTCTTTCCAGAGGTTATTAGTCTAAAAGTAAATATAATAGCATGAATAGAGTTCAAATTTGCATACAACAGTCATAAAGTCCAGCATTTTAGCCATCACGCCATGGGTACTTTCAAGAACATTTCTAAATACAAGGTTATAAACAATACCTATTTAAAAAATGCACAATCCTAATAAATAATACTTATGAGGATCATTAAATAAGTTTCCAGACTTTTATCGTGTGAGCACTTTTATTGATAGTACACTGATGAAACTCTAGTCCCCTTCAAAGTAATCTCCTGTGGCTGCAATGCACTTGTTATACAGTTCCAACAACTTCTGCAAGGTCCCATGGAAGTTCTCTTGTGTGAGCATGTCAATGACCTTCATCACAGCCTCTTTCATCTCCTCAATTGTCTCATAACGACAGCCTCTGAGCTTACGGAATAACCAAAAGTCACAAGGAGCAAGGTCTTGACTATAGGGAGGGTGAGGAACTGTCGTGATGACCATTTTGCTAAAATAGTCTGTGACAAGGATGGAGTTGTGGACTGGTGCATTGTCCTGCTGGAAATCCCACTGATGTGATTTGAAGAGTGCTGGCCTCTTCTGACGGAATATCTTACTGAATTCCCTTAAAACATCAACATAGTAACCTTAAACCTTTTGCCAATCAACTCTGGTGTATTGACTTCATTACTCCTCCCACACCTCTCATCATCTCTCACAGACTCCCTGCCTTCCTTGAATCTCTTATGCCACTCAAAAATTCATGCTCGATTCATGCAAGATGGTTGAAAAGCAGTCTGAAGCATACCCTACGTTTCTGTGGCATTTTTTCCAAGTTTAAAACAGAATTTTATTGCATATCATTTTTCTAAAGTGTCCTCGCGTCCAGATTGCACTTTTGAAATTCAGCAGCTGTGACAATCAGGCTTTAGTAAGGTGTATTCCAATTGCTGCTGTAGCTGTTGATTTGAACCAGAAATCATAAAAGTTGATCAATCATCTCATAAGATGTATAGCAATAACATACTGAATTTTCAAGACTGTACACCAATTTTAAATGCCTGTACAAAAAAAAGTCTGGAAACTTATTGAATGCACCTCGTAATTACTTAATTTTTGACAGTATCCATTTTGATTGTATAAAGTTTGAACAGAAATGATAAAATCTTGGTATCTTTGCTTAAAAAGAAAATATACTTTTTATAAAAAAGAATGTTAAGGATGTACTTATTTATAGGCAATACTGTAATACTTAATAATATCTCTTTTGATTGTATTATTTTTGACTAGAAATAATAAAATTCTGGTTGTTCTTTTTTTAAAGAAATTTATATTTAGGAATTATTAGGGAGTGATATGGTATATAAAAATCCTATGAAATAATATTGGTAAAATTTGTATTAGTAGACATGATAGGAAAGGTGGAGCTGATTATTTTCTTTTCATATTGACAAATCATGTTGTTTTTGTTTACAAAGGTATTGTAATTTTTGGTTATCAAGTTGCAATCCTGTAGAGTTTGATTATAAATAATACCTAATGATATCCATTTTGATTGTATGATGTTCGAATAAAATCCTGGTATATTTGGTTTAGAAGAGAATGAACTTTTTATAAAAACGAATTGTTAAGGCTGTACTTATTTATGGGTGATATTGTAATAGATAATAATATTCATTTTGATTCTATAACGTTCGACTAGAAATAATAAAATCCAGGTATTTTTGATTTACGGGTGATATTATATTTGTAAATATAATCAAACAGACAACATTTTCACACTAGATGGAACCTCTCTGAAACTGGTCGACAAGTTCACCTACCTAGGTAGCAGTGTCTTATCACCGAAAAAGTCATTGACACGCGGCTAACAAAGGCATGGACAGCTATCGATAGGCTATCGATCATATAGAGATCTGACCTGACCGATAAAATGAAATGCAGTTTCTTCCAGTCAGTGGTCGTATTGATACTGCTATACGGATGCACTACTTGGATGCTAACTAAACGGCTGGAGAAGAAGCTGGATGGCAATTACACAAGAATGTTGCGAGCAATATTGAACAAGTCCTAGTGGCAACACCCCACAAGGCACCAACTATACGGCCACCTACCTCCCATCACGAAAACTATTCAAGTTAGACGAACCAGACATGCAGGACACTGCTGGAGAAGCAGGGACGAGCTCATAAGTGATGTACTCCTATGGACCCCCACATATGGCCGAGCAAAAGCAGGATGACCAGCGTGAACATACATACAGCAGCTATGTGAGGATACGGGATGTAGCCCTGAAGACCTGCTAGAGGTGATGAATGATAGGGAGAAGTGGCGAGAGAGGGTCAGGGATATCCGTGAAAGATTAGTCTAGCACATAGTCATTTATTTATGAACGGTACAGTAAATATTGAATCTAAAGCCGAAACAAAAGAAGGTGAAACTTTTTTTTTAAAAACTCACCTTAGTGACCAATATCTCCATAAAGGCAGGATCGACTATTTCATATAAAGGCAGCAATTCCTTGCTTATATCCAAAACCTTTGCAAATGACAAAAAATCATTTATTTCATTCTATCTTATATTCCAATGTAGTAAAAAGACAAAAAAAAAAAAAATTACAAGTCCGATGTACTTATATGAAACAGGTTGATACATTGATTCTTTTGAATCAGATTTCTTACTATTGTTATGTTTATCATTGTAACATTGTAATAAAAAGAACAAAGAAAAGGAAACTGGTCCAAAAGAATCAATGTATTATAGATAGTATATGTCATCTTAGAAATTCAGATACAAAGAAGGCTGTAGAGTATTTTAAAGAAATGTGACAAAGATAAGAAAGTCTGGGTGAAGACATATATATTTTCAATAGCAAATATTAAGTTGGATCTAATAAAAATGATGAAAAATGATCGGTTGGATTGTTTTTGCTAATGTCCGTTTATAGTCAATTTTCTCTTCTTTATAAATAATCAGTTTGTGTTGTAGTCTCATACATGATTTACAAACTTCAATGAACGAAATCAAAGATAATGAATGAACGAAACACACTTCTTTATGAAAATATATCTCTCATTTTATTCTCATAAGGGGCCCACTGTTTGTTGTTAGTTGAGAGATAGATGGAGAGACATATACTCAGAGAGAGGACTTCTTCTTCTCATATCCCCTTCCAGGAGCCAGGGAGTGCCAACGCTTGCACCCCCGTGCAAGCTCGTCAGAGACACCTCTGATCAGCTGCGTGTCCCACTGCCAATTCTCTCCTCTCTCTAAATCTGATTGCATGGTTCTCACCATGTAGTCTCCCGACACCTGTTGTACCCAACTGCCCTGCCCTGTTTACTAATCACAATGTGACAGCTTGTCAAAGCACACGGGGTCATTAGGAATGAACCGAAAAACCATGTCATATAACATTTGGAGTTTACATTAGTCATGGCTGGCTAATTTCATAATATTTTTATCATTAAGGGTTTTTGGACTATTGTCTTCATCTTTATCTCCACAACGTTTCGGCCGATATGTCCTCTGGTGATTGTTGAACTCAGGAACCTTCACGGAACTTCGAACTTTATTGAATCCACGGGGGTTGCCTGTTCTGATTCCGTTAGCCATAACCGGGTACAAGTGTTAAGTATTCCTTTATTGTTACTCACCTGTAGTCAGGATTGAACCTGCAACCTCAAAATGATTGTCTCCTTAGAAGCTTAGGGAACCAACACCTATAACCGTTACAACATGTGTTCTGCTGGACAATTTAGAGTGAATTTTTGGGACTTATAAACTTAATGTTCTTACTTGACTAGAATTACTACTATTATGTATGATTTTTTACCTGTGCTTATATTCAGATTTTTTTTCTCATCTAGCCTTCTTAATTATTGGTTCCCATATTGTATTCAATTGTATACTTGGTCTACTCAGCAGGTCATTGTAGCCCAACATATGTGCTGATTCCTAAAGGCATTTAATCCTCTAATGTTCAACCCTATCAATTATTTAAACTTTATCCCATAAGGGCAGATGGTTTCCCTTTTCCATCCATATATGGTCCACCATACCCGGCTTTTCAATCTTGTACTACTGTGTTAATAATAATTAGCCAATCAGAGCTGACTTTATAGTTATATTAACTAGACAGTCTTTTATGTGAGCAACTTAGATTTTTATCCTTCAATTTGGCATTGCTGGGTGGTTAGGAAATCAACAGACTCTGTTTTAGGGTGCCTTCCTCGAAACTATCACCAGCTCTCTGTCTTAAATTTGAGTCGTTGGGTCCCTGAGACACCCCTGAAAGAGTATATATTTACCTACCCCTTCACATAAGCAGGACATGACATAAGGTCAATTTTAAGTGGAGTTTAAAAGGTTTGAATTCAGAGTTTTCCTTCTCCTAGAATGGTTTCCATATCAAGGTTAAAGAGCCCAGTCTGCCTTACTATTTACCTATTATTGAAGTCAGACCGAAGCATTGATAACATATACGAGGCAATGTCTGGAAAGAAGATCATCAGTCGACTGCTGACTGCTGCTCGTATTTGCTCTGTGTTTACTCTGTATGCTCATATTTTCATAGGCACTTGTGCATGTATGCAAATATACAGGCGTATCAGCCGGCAGTAGCATTTTGCCAAAACATCCCCTCATAATATACTTCCAGCCACTACACACATATTCGGTAGAATCTGGGTTTAGCCATGTGTATTATTCATAAAGCAAAAGGTATGAATCCAATTATTCTCCCTCCAGCTATAGGTAAATAGTAGGGCCGACTAGGTTCTTCAGCCTTGGTGAGGCAACTAGTCTAGGAGAAGGAAAATTCTGAAATTAAACCTGTTAAACTTTGCTTAAAAATTGACCTTGTGTCACATCCTGCCCAAGTGGAGGGGTTGGGTAAATATGATTATTTACAAAGCAAACAGAGAAATGCTTTGAACATAGAACGTGGTGATTTGCAGCTTAAGGTCGAACCTGTAATGTAATATTGATGATCTTTTCAGTGCTCACCAACTCCATCATACCCATTAAAAAATTATTCAATATTTAAAATGTATGTTTGCATTTACAGTTTCATGATTGGTGGTTGTCCATTGGATTCAATGATGATGTTTGCATTCTGCAACTCATCTCTGAACACGGAGGTGGCTCCGCAGCTCCAGCCCAGAGGCACAGAGTCTTGAACAGTGGGGGCACTGGAAGTCAGTTGTTGTGATTACTGCTGAGGCTGCTCTGCTGTGTCTCTCTCTGGCAGCAATGAGTTTCTGGCATCGAGCCTCTTCAAAGTTGGCAGCAGCTCTATGAACTGAGCTTCGCCATTTTAGTCAGTCCATGGCATATCCCTCCAGGTTTCTCGGATTGATGTGGCACTACTGGAGATTGGCTTTGACCGTGTCTTTATACCGCAGTTTTGGTCTACCTTGGTTTCTTTTGCTGGCCTGGAGTTCCCCGTACATCAGGCGTCTCGGCATCCGACACTCCTCCATTCAAATCACATGTCCAACCCATCGAAGTTGGGCCTTTTCATGAGTGAACATTGGTAAATGAGTTATGTTTGGTAATGTAATATTCAATTAATTTATTTTGGGGTGAATGAAAGTTTAGTGATGGTGGGGCATCAAGGAAAAAAGTTTGAGAAACCCTAGATTAGAATAAGATTTAAAGAAATTGTAATGTTGTCTTTTGGGGGACTGGTTTTTATTATTTACTTACCTGAGTTTATTGTGAATATCTTTATCAGGCGCTTTGCCCAAGTCTCAAGAAGTCAACGAAGAATAAAAGTGAATTTATAAAAAAGGGCAAAGTGAAGAGAAAGAAAGAAAACAACAAAGAACAAAGAACAAATGTAAAAAAAAGAAAAAAAGGAGAGGAAAGAATTGGAATAAAAGAAAAAAAACCGGAAAGTTTCGTAACTTAACTGAATAACGCTTGGAATCAGGGCTTTGCATCTTTTTCATGCCCAAAGCCCTTTTGGCTGCAGAAAGGATTGAAACGTCGGCATTTTTCTGCTTCTGACACAAAAACAGTTCTACAAAGTTTAGATGGCATGCAAAACAACAATGGTGCTCGAGATATATCTTTAATTGTTATAACCGTTTGTAGAAATTAGAAATAATATTTTATTTTTATTTATCCTTTCCATAATATCATCTTGACTACTACTGCTATGGAGAGTTCTTAGCATAGTTATTATTGCAATAGGAAATGGGATGGGTGACCTGGGTTCAAGTTCTAGACAAGGCTATTTGTGTTTAATTTTCTGCTTTGCTCTTGTGAAAAGCATGAAACTATCAGTTCTTTTCTAGTTATGGATAAATAGTAGGGTGAACTTTGTTCTTTAGTCTTTTTATGGTAACAAGCCAAGGAGAAAGAAAACTCTAAATTCAAACCAGCAGTATACTGCTTAAAAATTGACCTTGTGTCCCATACTACTTGTGGTGGAGTGGTTGGGTAAATACACACTACTACTTCTACTACTACTACTACTACTAATTCAAGTCCTGAACAAACAAGGCTCTTTGAACTTCACTCCATGGTAATACTCAAAGAAAAGACACAAATCCATCCCTTCTCACCCCTGCTATGGGTAAATAGTAGGGCAGACTGGGTTCTTTGGCTGGGTTAGACAACCAGTCTAGAAGAAGGAAAACTCTGAATTCAAACCAGCTTTACTCTGCCTAAAATTTGACTTTGTTTCTCATCCTGTTTGTGGCAGAGGGGTTGGGTAAATACATCCTACTACAACTACTACTACTAGTTCAAACCAGAAAGAGGCTGTTTGCATTTCATTTTGTGCTAATGCCCTCGAGAAAGGCATGAATCCATGTTTTTCCTATAGCTAATGATAAATAGCAGGATAAACTGTGTTCTTTAGCCTCGGGAAGGCAACCAGTCAAGGAGGAGGAAACAGTAATATGATAATAAGAAAATAAGTCCATTAGTTAAAGTTTTGTGTTGATCAAAGAATCGTTAGACCGAAATAAGAGAAACTTATTCCATTCTGATGATTGTGTAACCAAACAGAAACTTTAACTAACAGATTTAAGAGTATATGATTTGAATATTTTGAGTTTTTTCTTTATCCCTCTCTCTCTCTTTCTTTATATATATATATATAGGTATTATTCGGTCAAGTTAAACTAGAGTTTGGAGTAATTCCTTCAGGACAAGAAAATCAAGCCATAATTTACCCTAAAGAGAATATCACAGATAAGAAAACTTATATCGGATTGGCATCCACTAAATGGAAGGAGAGATATTTTAACCATAAATTTACCTTCTCCCATGAACACCTAAAACACCATATGGCACTATCGAAACAATTCTGGTTTTTAAAAAACAAAGGGTTAACCCCTGAGATAGAATGGTCTATTTTGAAAAAATCAAATACTCCAAATAGTTTTAACAGTAGATGCCGTTTATGCTTAGAAGAGAAAATCTATATTTTAACACATAAGTGGCCTGATAAGTTATTAAATAAGAGAAGTGAACTAATAGCTAGATGTAGACATAAGACTAAATTTAAACTATAGAAATTTAAGACAGAAATAAAAAAAAAACGTATCCAACATACATACTAGGAAAAACTAGGTAGCTAATTAAATGGTATCGAAATTAATATAAGCATTAATATTCCTCTTAAAAGTTAATTATTGAACTTAACATGAAAAGAAAATAAATTAAACAAATAGATAAAAAAGTTAAATTACCGTAATTATAACTGACAGAAGAAATTTGAAAATTAAAATAAAACGGAAATTCAATAAAACGAGGAGGTAACTCCTTAATCTCTTCCCCCCACTCTACCCCACGTGTCTATTCTGTTTTAATTAATTATCCACTGGATCTGAAGAACTCCTGTATAAATTTTTTTTCTTCATGTTTTTGGTTCACACCAGAAACTGAAAAACAGGATGGAAATAACTTTATAATCCTAAATTAACCGGTCTTTGGTTTTTTCTTAAAGAAATATATATATATATATATATATATAGTGTTGTTGGTTCTGTGAGAGAAAAGTAAATATTTCAAAATGAATCGGATCTCAAATGATTTCAAATTTGGTTTTGTTGGTTGCATTTTATGGTATAGCAACCATTGTAGGTTATTTAATGCCAAATCCTCTTTATACATATGAATTAAATATAAATGATTTGGTTTGGTTTGATTTTATGGCATATCAACCATTGTAGGTTATTTAATGCCAAATCCTTTTTATACATATATATTAGATAGATATGATTTGGTTAAGGTTTGGTTTTATTGCATATCAAACATTGTAGGTTATTTAATGCCAAATCCTCTTTATACATATATATTAGATAGATATGATTTGGTTTAGTTGGGTTTTATGGCATATCAAACATTGTAGGTTATTTAATGCCAAATCCTCTTTACACTTATATATTAAATGTATATACTTTTTATTTATACATTTTGTATAAACAAGCCTGAAATCTTTTTTGCGTACAGTTAAATGGTTTCATGTATTACTAAATAACAGTTTCAATTTAACTTCAGTCATTTGATTGCATATATAGTTTGTTCTATTTGACCAATATATAGGACCTTATCAGGTGCTACCACTCCAGGTCAGAGTAGACCTGGGAGCAATGGCAATGAAGGGGTACTCCACATTTTTCCCAATCTCTAAGGCTATAACCTTGCAATCAAATGGTTTAATTTCATATACAGGATACTTGTTACTCCTTTGCAGAGATGCAGTCAGTGTATTCTACAGCCCTAGCCAACTGGGCTTTCAAATTTGGTATTTAGATATTTGTATTATTATTATTTGGCCTAGTGGGTAGAGTGCTCACCAATGGTCTAGGAGACCTGGTTTCAATCCCAGGTTGCGTTATAAAAAAAAAATTAAAAATGGTACTTGATACCTCCTCACTTAACACTAAGCAATATAAGGTATGTATCAAGGGTAAGATGGAGCAATCCAGGGAAAGGAGTAGCACCTCCCCCACACCCTGGTGTAGTAGCTATTGAAAAGAGAGCCTTCTGGTCGCCCTCAATTATTGTCACCAACTTTACTTATTCTTATTATAATTTTTATTTCATATATTTGTATGGCACATATATTTCTGACTTTTATGTTCTATTTAGGCGATTTGACTGGAAAGTTCTTGGTAAGTTATAGCGTTTTTTTAAATTAAAAATTTTTATATAGGTCGTTATGATTTTGTTTAATTCAAAGTTTTGTGACTGTGAATGTTCTATTCGAGTCAATTGTCCGTGAAGACCTCTTGTCAATGTAAATACACACACACACACACACACACACACACACACACACACATATATATATATGTTGAAATTGTGGTGAATCTAACAGTATGATAGAAATATGTGAAAGGTTGGATAAGTAAGGTTTACTGGTACCCGTGATGTTTTGTTCTTTATTCCAAGAACTTTTTCAGGCTAAACCTTTTTCCGAATTTTTCTATATATAAGCAAATGAGGAACATGATAAAATGATGAAGAGGATAAAGGTGTTGCAGGAAGGAGGAGGTGGTTTAGAGTCAAATGTATCAAGTTTCATTAGAGATTTTTGATCTATGAAAGTGAGAATAATTTTAGTGAGCTGATGGGAAAGAGATAGGGAAAGAGGGGGAGAAAAATGGGTTTTGGCATATCCTGTTTCATCAAAGACATTGACTATAATGTGATGTCCAGGTGAAAAGGGAGCGAAAAAGGGGGGAAAGAGAAAGGGATAAGGAAAAAATCTTCAAAAGTATGGTGGTACATAGTTAAAAATGTCTTTTTTAATTCTTTTTATTCGTTTTCTATTTTGATATTGTTTTCGTGTAATATGATGTCTGCCAGGTATGGTGGGATATGATAGAAACCTGGGTATTGTCTTATATGGTTTGTTTTAGAAATGACTGCAGATTCTAGAAGTCTTTAGGATTTTTTGCAATGTATGGGTTTGATAAGAGTGGCTTGGGAAAAATTGAAGGTGTTTTTGAGTTCTAACATTTTGGAGAAAAGGATGTTTCTATCGTCATTTGTTTTCATTGATTGTTTGTGTTGGTAAATTCTTTTTTCTAGATTGTGTTGGGTTTTGCCAATGTAATGTCTGTTGCAATCTTTGCATGGGGTAGAGTATATGCCTGCATGAGAAGTGGTTTTGTTGTTGGTTCATTTTGAGATGTTTGTGAGGTTTTTAATGGTTTCTGATGTGGTTTGTATGATTGGTATTCCTAATTTGGTTAGTTTGTCATAGAGTGCTATGTTATGTGTGTTAGTGGGTAGGGAGATAGGTCTTTGGGTGATGGGAATTGTGTGGTCGTTTTTCTTAGGTTCATTTGATGAGTGTATATGTATATATATGTAAATGCATGTATATGTATATATAAAAAAAATAGACAAGAAGTAAAAAGAAGGGAAGGAGCAAAGAAAGACAAAAATCCACCCAATACTCCTGAAAATATATGTGCATGAGTATATATCTATGTATACACACATGCACATACACACACAAACACATACAGAATACATACTTATATATGCACCTAACCCATGCCCCCTAAAAAAACATACATATAGACTAGCAGTATTCTGGGATAATTAACTCCAACAGAACATTCACAGACACAAAACTTAGAATTAAACAAATCATAACAACCAATCAAAATAATCTTTACTATGAAAGTTTGCAGCCAGAAATTACTAGTCAAATCAACTGAAGACTTAGAAGTAAAAACATGTGTTGTGCACAAATATATTTGATAAAAATAAAATAAAATAAGCTAAATACCAAATTTGAAATCATTTGAGGACCTATTCATTTTGATATATATATATATATACAGGATGATATCTATCTATCTATCTATCTATGTGAAGAGCACATCACCAGTGGCCATCACACAATCTATCTATCTATCTATGTGACGAACACATTAGCTCTAGCCATCACACAATCTATCTATCTATCTATGTGACGAACACATTAGCTCTAGCCATCACACAATCTATCTATCTATCTATGTGACGAACACATTAGCTCTAGCCATCACACTATCTATCTATCTATCTATGTGAAGAGCACATCACCAGTGGCCATCACACAATCTATCTATCTATCTATCTATCTATCTATCTATCTATCTATGTGACGAACACATTAGCTCTAGCCATCACACTATCTATCTATCTATCTATCTTATACTGCTCCATTGACAGAAAAATTGCACAACATTATAGGAAACAATAGATTATATACGGAGCAGTAAATACAAAACACGGTCATACAATATATATTTTCTTGCTATTGACTGCTGTCTGACTTCTGCCTCCCAGTTAGTGTGCATGTTTATATATATATATATATATATATACATATATTATATAAAAATAAAGATAAAAAATTCTTTGGTGTTATTATAAATTTATTTCAGGTCTATGATGACCCTCTTCAGATGCTGAATGAAGATATTATTTGGGTGTGTTTATATTGCTTCCAGTAAGAAGAGAATTTTGAAATTTAAAAAAAATTTATTAATCAAAATAATTTCTTATATATTTTTTTGATTAAAAAATTTTTAATGGTGGAAATATCATTATATATATATATATATATATATATATATATATATTATTAGATAAAATGTTAATACATTCCTCTTTAAAAGAAACAAAAACTGTTACCCCTAATTTAGATATTACTGAAATTTAAAAGAGACGTAAATACGGAAAAATTTAATAGTTGCTTGCGACTCCATTAGAATTCTGAATAAAATATGAATTCATAATTTCATTGAAATTATTATTTATTATAAATATCAAATAATATAATTCATGTTGTTAGGAAATAATAATTCAATGCTAATATTAATTTACAAAAATTTAATTTCTAATAAGGAAACCTATAATAAAAAATCCATATTATTTACATAAGGAAGACATTAACATATCAATTAAGTTAATCGTAATAATTAAAGAATTAATATGCTACAGATATTTTATTAATGTAACTAATAATTTCTAACTTTTAATATAATTTGATTTAACTTAATTTAATTCCTAACTTTTGATATAATTATTAAATTAAATAGTAGTTTCTTAGATATTTGTTTACATATGGAAAACAGTGTTGTAAAACGGCGTAGTATATAAATATACAGTTTTTCCACAGTAGATGAAATCTGTGTTTAGAAAAAAAAATGCACATTTTGATTTTTACACACACACACACACACACACACACACACACACATATATATATATATATATATATAATGGGTATTTCATCTAATACTAATATCATACTAATAATATATACCATGAATAACAAATTAAATAATAGCAACAATAACAAAAACTTAAAACAAATAAAGAAAACAATTCAAATATCAAAATATGACATTAAAAATAACAAATGCAAAATGAACAAGAATTGTGAAAAAGTGTGAAAATGGAAATTTGTCAAAAAATATAAACATTTGATTAAAATAAAACTTTTTTATCATATGTGTGGTTGACCTTTGACCTTCATGACAATTTGAAATTATTTTAAGCACGGGAAGAATCAAAATATGAATGGGTTGATTGGAAAAGAAAATTGGTTTTAATTGCAGATGCGAAAATCATTCATAAACATACAACACAATTCATAGAAAAGGGTCATTCAACAAATAAGGTGATTTTTAAAAAAAGGGTTATTCAATAAATAAGGTGATTTTTTTAAAAAAGGGTCATTCCATAAATAAGATGATTTTTTTAAAAAAAAGGGTTATTCAATGAATAAGGTGATTTTTAAAAAAAAGGGTTATTCAATAAATAAGGTCATATTTTTTTATAAAGGGTCATTCTATAAATAAAGGGAAGTTTTTGAAAAAGGCTCATTCAATGAATATTGGAATTTAAAAAAAAATGATCATCCATTACAGGGTGTGGATGCAAAATATGGAATAGAGAGGATTGGATTCATGCCTTTACTACAGGGTGCGGAAGCAAAATATAGAATGGTTTTTAAAACATTAAAAAACATGACGATTCTAAATTTTCATAATAAGCTCAATTATTCAAGCACTTTTTCATCAAAATTCAGCCCAATATGAGTGAGCAAGAAAAGAAATGACAAAGAATCTATGATTTGCTTAATGCTGAAACCAAACCAAAAAACATTTCTGAAATAATTGGAATTTCTTTATGGCCTCCATCATGCCCAGAAGTTAACCCTTTTGATTACTCTATATGGGGTGTTTTAGAAAACAAAATAAATGTAACTTCCCATCGAAATATTGGTTCACTTAAGACTTCTATTGAGGAGAAATAGCACAAAATACCTGAAGAATTTATTTTGAAGGCATGCAAATTGTTTTAAAGGCATGTTGATACAAGAATTGAAACAAATGGAGGCCATTTTGAGAAAATTTACAGCTTTGTCTCTACCTGGCCCGGAGTGGTTGCACCTGATAAGGGTCCTATCTATGGGTTAAATAGAACTACGTGCTTCTTTCACTATACTGATTTTTGCATTTAAACTGTGTATTTATGCTAAACTGAATTGTTTAAAATAGAACTGTTTTGATATTGGAACTGCGTACTAGTGCTGAACTGAATTGCTCGAAATAGAACTGTTTTTGACGTCTGAACTGTGTACTTATGCTGAACTGAATTATCTGAAATAAAACTGTCAGACATTTAAATCTGTGTATTGCCCAGTCAGCTGGGGCTGTAGAATACACTGACTGCACCTCTGCAGAGGGGTAAGACCCCCACTAACAAGTGTCCTGGATATGACACTAAACAATCTGATGGTGAGGTTCCAGCAGTGCTGGAGCTTTGGGGAATGTGGAGTACCCCTTCATTACCATCGCTCCCAGGTCCACTCTGGCCCGGAGTAGTAGCACCTGATAGGGCCCTATCTATGGGTTAAATAGAACTAACAGCATACTTATGCTAAACTGAATCGAATAAACTGAATAGCTTGAAATAGAAATGTTTTTGACAATCAAACCGTACTTACACTTAAACTGCGGGCTTATACTTAACTGAATTATTTCAAATAGAACTATTTTTCGACATTGAAACTGTATTTACACTTAACTGAATTATTACAAATTTAGAAATAGAAATGTTTTTGACAATTAAACTGTGTACTTATGCTAAACTGAACTGTTTTCATTAGAACAGATTATTTACATAAAAATGGATTTGGCGTTAAATAACCTACAAAGGTTGATATGCCATAAAACCAAACAAACCAAACCAATCATTTCTCAGCCATTTTTTTCGGATATTTCATCAATATATTCATTTATATCATGCTTAATGTTAATAATGTCAATGTTCAAGATTCAATGGCCGATTGGTTAGTTTTACGACATGTAAAGTCACTTCAACAATCATAATCTTCAAATAGCGGCAATATTGAGTAAATTTACTGTTTTGAGTCTATCTTCTTATTTTATTTCTTAAAATTAAGATTAACCTTGTTATATAATAGAGTCCTTTATTATTATACAAGAATATTCCAAATTTTGCTTTCGCACCCAGTAAATAAGGGAATTTTTTTCTAAATGAGTAAAATAATTGTTTGGGACTGATTTAGGATAAATTTGTTTTGATGCAATTCAAATTGATAGCAAATCAGTGTGCTCCAGGCTTGAACAGAGGTCTATCTTGAAATTTTTGGTGGCTGAGAAGTGCAAACCATGTGAAATTTACCAAAGAATGTGTGATGTATAGAAAGAATCACGTGGTCAAAAAATCTTGGGTTAAATGGGTTAAATATGGATTTGCTACAATGAGACTGAGTCAAAAAAACAGTAGATGGAATTGAAAAGCACTGACTCTTCGACAAAGAAAATGTTCCTGGCATGGCAGTCAGTAAATAAGGTTAAGCTGACAGTGTCCTGGGACATGAAAGGACTCATCTCTGTTGATTACCTTGAAAAAGGTCTAACTACAAACAGTCAGCCCCTTAGGCAAAATTCAACTCTTCTATCGAATAACCCTCATATATATATATATATATATATATTTAGTTAAACAGTATATCTTTTGTTTACATATTTTTGTTTTGATCCTTTCAAGTCGCTGTATGGATGTTATCATATCCGACCGGAATTGGCGGATAAATCTACTGTGATTAATTGGTTCCCAAGTAGTCTCAGACCCACCTTGAACCACCATCATTATTCTGTTTAATATTATTATATTAAATGTAATTAGGTCTAATGATTCTATATAAAATATCATTCTCGTTGATATTATTCTACTTAATATTATTATATTTTCATATTCCATATATATATATATTAAATGTAATTATGTAGAAAAAATTGATAACAAGGTAATCCAAGTGGAAAGAGAGATTTATTGAGAAGTTGACACTATAGCATTTTGGTTCTACTGAACCATCATCTGGACCATGCAGGGTGATATTAGCGAGATTAAGTCAACGGTAGATGTTTAAAAATGCAAAATACAAAAACCTAGGGGAAAATTTAATTATACGAGGTGCATGCGATAAGTTTCTAGACTTTTTTCATATGAGCATTCAAAATTGTCGTAGACTCTTGAAGATTCAGTATGTTATTGCTATACATCTTATGAGATGACTGACCAATTTTTATGATTTCAGGTTCAGATGAACAGCTACAGCAGCAATTGGAATACACCCTACTAAATTGTCACAGCTGGTGAATTTCAAAAATTCAATTTGACACTTTAGAAGAATGATATGCAATAAAATTCTGTTTTAAACTTGGAAAAAAATGCCACAGAAACATATGGAATGCTTCAGACTGCTTTTGGAGCATCTTGCATGAATCGAGCATCAGTTTTTGAGTGGCATAAGAGATTCAAAGAAGGCAGGGAGTCTGTGGGGGATGATGAGAGGTGTGGGAGGAGTAAGGAAGTCAATACACCACAGTTGATTGGCCAAAGGTTTAGGGTTAGGGTTACTATGTTGAGATTTTAAGGGAGTTCAGGAAGAGATTCTGTTGGAAGAGGCCAGCACTCTTCAAATCGAGTCAGTGGGATTTCCAGCAGGACAATGCACCAGTCCACAACTCCATCCTTGTCACACACTATTTGACCAAGATGGGCATCAAGACAGTTCCTCACCCTCCTTATAGTCCAGACCTTGCTTCCTGTGACTTTTGGTTATTCCGTAAGCTCAGAGGCTGTCGTTACGAGACAATTGAGAAGATGAAAGTGGCTTTAGTGAAGGTCATTGACACGCTCACACAAGAGAACTTCCATGGGGCCTTCCAGAAGTTGTTGGAAAGGTACAACAAGGGCATTGCAGCTGCAGGAGATTACTTCGAAGGGGACTAGAGTTTCATGTGTGTACTATCAATAAAAGTGCCCATACAAAAAAATTCTGGAAACTTATCGCATGCACCTCGTATCTAATAATTTGATATCAAATATTATTCTAGTTGATATTATTATTGATAATCATTTAACTTTTTACAGACTAACCGTCATGTTAGTACTTAGATGCTTTAGCTTTTAGATAAACAACAGAGAAAGAGAGAAAAAGAGAATGAATGGGAAACAGAAAAACAAAAAAGAAAGAAAAACCTGTTTAATTAGTTTTAGTCAAAGACATCTTATGTTCCCATATATTATTGCATATTCCCGGTAGTTACATCATTTGGTTTAATGGCATTACATCCCTTGATGATTATATAATGCCAAATCCTTGTGGGTGGAGTGTTCGCTAATGATCTGGGAGACTAGGGTTCAATCTCAGGTCAAGTCATACCAAAGACTTAAAAAACATGGTACTTGATACCTCCTTGCTTAACACTCAGCATTATAAAGTATGTATCAAGGGTAAAGTAGAACAATTCTAAGAAAGGAGTAGCGCCCTAACATATACCTCAATGTAGTAGCTACTGAAAAGGGAACCTTCAGGTTACCCTCGACTACAGTCGCCAACTTTACTTACTTTTATATATATATATATATATATATATATATAATTTGTTCGATTGTTTAAATGGTTTAAAGTATTTTTATCTAACATTAATAATTCTATTTGATATTAATTATTTGTTTGTACACGGTTTAGATCATTTTAAGTATTGCCACCAATCAGCCACCACCTTTTAACACCTTTTAGATACATTATGTTATATACACATTCAGATTATTTACTTTATATATTGCTTTATTCTATATATTACCCTTAACTTGGTCCATCATCTGGTGCCGATCTCTTCAATCCACTTCATTCATAGCCTTGTGTCATCATCTTTCTTCTTGTTTGTCATCTCCCATTGTCATAAGATCTTATTTGCTGGGATGATGAATAACAATGCAATTACATTTTCATGTGCATGTATTACTTTTATTTCTTGGCAACTTTTCAAATTCCCATCAGCAGTCCAACTAAATGGGAAGTTAGAGATAAGACTAAAGATGGAGGATTTCAACGGCTCAGGTTGAACATTTCTTACTAACGGACAAACATATTTCTAACTTCTAGAGGCATTTTGGTCATCTGATTAAAACCAACCAATGAGAGCTGTGGTCTCTGATTGACCTCAAGTTCAATAGCTTGCAATCATACTGATCGGCACACTGTATTTTTCCATGAATTTAATGGTTCATGACTTAATTTGAATGCTTCACTATATATCAATTTTGGATCACACAAATTTATTATGCAACAATCAATATATTTGTGAGAGTGTATATAATGAAATCAAATAAAAAAACAGACTTACTTCATATTTTAAAGTGAAGAATCCTCCGCTGGAAAAAAGAAAGAAAATAGACTTAATAACTTTTAAGGGACAAATAAGGGAAATCATTGGGTAACTGGTTTGATTTGATTTCTTTTTTTAATGGTATATCAACCTTCATGGGTTATTTAATGCCAAAGCCATTTTTGTAGAAAAACAGTAGTGATACTGTTTAACCCATAGGAAGGATAAGAGGGTTCATGCCTTTCCAAAAGATATTAGTCAAAAAGTGAATGTAATAGAATGAGTGGATTTTGAACTCACTAACTATGAGGTCACTGTCTACCACAATCGCCACTACACTATCAGGATATCCCTCCTGATTAAATGAACAATGTTCTTTTGATCAAAATCAAGTGGATATCTGATGCTAGATGAACGCAACTGATCATCCTGGTGTTGATAGTCTCTGATCACAGAAATCAAATACCTTATCCTTTTCTTCTTCCCCGGCCTTTGCTGGGACGTCTGGCATTCGTGCCAGATAGGGTATCGAAATCAATGGCAGATTCGAGGCTGAAAGGCCCTCGGTTTTGGCTGGGCCACCTTCGGGTGGGCAAGCTGCAACATTGACACCTTTGTCCCCTATGTATAGCAGTAGACCTTGCTGTCTAGTTCAAGCTATAACCTGGCATCCGTGCCAGGACCCAGATTTGGGTTCATGAAACTGATTGGCTCATTAGACCCACATTGCACTCAGTGGGACAATGAGCAGCATAGACCAGCAGGGTTCGAGCCTCGGCTCGTGCTCAACCTTCCCCTCCCCTAAATCTCTACTATAATAGGCCTTCGGGTCTGGTGGGAGGCAGCGATAAATACCTTATCCTTTTCTTTGTCTGCTCATTGAAAGTGATCATTCATTAAGTTTAGACAAGTTAGATACAAGGCCAAAATATTGAGAATCCAGTAAACTGAACTCGTTAATGAAGGTCTTTTTCTTAAAAAAACCCTTGCCAAATATGTACATATGGAACAGGCGATATTTGTTCAAAAAGAAACCAAAATAGAGGACATTGATTTGGTTTAGATTGTTTGTTCACTGGCATATCAACTCCTTATGGGTTAATGGCAAAATTTGGTTAATTAGTAAATGTTTGAGTGTAATCAGAACCCTCTATTCAATACAAATAATTTCCCCTTACTTGTAGGATATCAAGTATTCTTATCCAATACAAATAATTTGCTACTTATTCCTACTTATAACTCATAATTTATACACAACCATATATTTTTAAGTAACTATTTCTATTTGATCATATTTACCAACCCCTCCGCTCGGGCAGGATATGACACACGGTCAATTTTTTAAGCGAAGTTTAAAAGGTTTGAATACAGAGTTTTCCTTCTCCTAGACTAGTTGCCTCACCAAGGCTGAAGAAAATAGTCTGTCCTACTATTTACCCATAGCTGGAGGGAGAATAATTGGATTCATATCTTTCCCAAGGGTATTAGTGTGATGTGAAATGCAATCGGTCTCGTCCAGGATTTGAACTCTTATCACCGTATCCATTTCTTATGACGATAATCATTACACCACGGACACCTCCACTATTTCTATTTGATAGTCATTTGTTGGTACAGTTATACGGTTTCAGCTAATATTGTCCAGTTGGCTGGGGCTGTAGAAAACACTGACTGCACCTCTGCAGAGAAGTAAGACCTCTCCAACTCCAATGAATCTACTCGTTGGTCATTGGTAGTTACTCATATAGTTCGGGATATAATCAAGGTGATTGAGCAGTCTGCAACTTGGCAACCAAAGAGCTCATGTGACTTGAAACACTCCCCTTTGGCCCTTACTGGATGTGATAGGTAGTTGGAGAGGCCTGATCCAATCAATTGGCTGGTCACATCAAGCCCTATCACCTAATTTTTAAAATTGCTCTGTGGGAAATAATTACCCAACCCTATTTTGTCTTTAAAGTGATATAAGGCAGTGGCTGAAGATCAATTGAATTGATGTAGCAATACTTGAAACTATTTAACAGTTTACAAACAAATGATTAGTATTAAATAGAATTATTGGTGTTAGATAGCAATATTTGAAACCATTAAACTGTGCGCCAACAAATGATTAGTATTAAATAGAATTATTAGTGTTAAATAGCAATACTTGGAACCATTTAACTATGCGCCAACAAATGATTTGTATTAAATAGAATTATAAGTGTTAAATAGCAATACTTGGAACCATTTAACTGTGTGTCAACAAATGATTAATAATAGATAGAATTATTAGTGTTAAATAGCAATACTTGAAACCATTTAACTGTGTGCCAACAAATGATTAATAATAAATAGAATTATTAGTGTTAGATAACAATACTTGAAACCATTTAACTGAGTACAAATAAATGAGCTCTGACTCATTTAAAAATAAAGTTATCTACAAACTATTCATTTACAAATCATATATTTATGTATAAATAGGATTTGGCAATAAATAACCCACATAGGTTGATATGCCATCGAATCAAATATTCAAGCAAAACCAAACCAAACTAACCTAAGTTGAGAAGTTTGGTTTGTCTTTTGTTTTTTCACCAGGTCATTGGTCTATTGAGTAGACTGTTCACCATTGGTCCTGGAGACTGGGGTGCAATCCCAGGTCGAGTCATTTCAAAGACTCAAAAAATGGTACTTGATGCCACCTTGCTTAACACTCAGCAATATAAGGTAAGGATCAAGGGTAAAGTGGAGCAAACCAGGAAATGGAGTAGCGCCCTTCCCTACATCTCAATGTGATAGCTATTGAAAAGGGAGCTTTTGGGTCACCCTCGACTAAGGTCACCAACAACTTTTTGTTTTTATGGCATAACAACCATTGTTGGTTATTTAATTCCAAATACTGTTTTTACATACATATTAAATGTATATAATTTGTAAACCCATTTTGAAAATACACACACTTAACAATTCAAAATTGCATCAGTCAACAAAGTTACCTGGTTCCAAGTATTGCCATGTATCACTAACAATTCAATTAAACATCAGTCATTTTTTTACACACAGTTAAATAACAAAACAGTTCTATTTCAAACAATTCAATGTAGCATAAGTCAACAAAGTTAAATGGTTCCAAGTATTGCTGTGTATCACTAACAATTCAATTAAATCTCAGTCATTTGTCTTTAATTGGAAGCCTTTTGAGATGAGGCTTCTTAATCTGAGAATTAATTTTTTATTCATTGTGGACTTTTTGTCTTCTGGTAGTTTTTATTTTTGTGTTGTTTCTTCTTCATTACACTTCGGCCAAATTTCACCTCTGGCCTTCTTCAGGTGATTAACCGCGACCACAGATAGGAATGCTGAGTCTTGTAACCGTATCCCCAGTAATTACTGCCTTCCATAGTTGTTGTCTATCGCACCACATTTTTGACCAAGTAAACCTCTGGCCGGCTTGGGTAGGATTTGAAACCGCTATCTTCTGACAATGCTCACCTGGAACCGTAGAGACTCAACGCCTCTATCCGCTGTGCCACGGGCACCTGAAGAGGGCCAGAGGTGAAATTTGGCCGAAACGTAGTGAAGAAGAAACAACACAAAAATAAAAACTACCAAGATGAGGACAAAAGGTCTGTAATAAATAAAAAATTAATTCTCAGACTCAGTCATTTGTTTACACACAGTTAAATGATCAAACAGTTCTTTTTAGAATAATTCATTTGTTTGCACTGTTTAAATGTTAAACAGTCCTATTTGACCCATAGATAGGACCCAATCAGGTGCTACTACTCCGCGCCTGAGTGAACCTGGGAATGATAACAATGAAGAGGTACTCTGTATTCCCCAAAGCTCCAGCATTATTGAAGCTTCACCATCAGATTGTCTAGTGTCATAACAGGATATTCGTTGTTGGGAGGTCTTACCCCTTCGTAGAGATGTAGTCAGTATTTTCCAAAGCCCCAGCCAACTGGGCTTCCAAACCAACCAATCAAGTAACTAATAATTCTTAATAGATAATTATAAGAATAAGTAAAGTTGGTGACTTTAGTCGAGGGTGACCTGAAGGCTCCCTTTTCAATAGCTACTACACCAAGATGTAGGAGAAGGTGCTACACTTAACCCTTGACCCTAATGATGAGTATTAAGCAAGGTGGCATCAAGTACTATTTTTTGAGTCTTTGGTATGACTCGACCAGATATTGAACCCCAGTCTCCCGGACCATTGTGAACACTACACATTAGGCCAATATAAAAAGTAAGTAGGCGACCATAGTCGAGGGCGACCAGAAGGCTTCTTTTTTCAATAGCTACTACACCAAGGTGTAGGGGACGGCGCTACTACTTTCCCTGCAAATTATTCTTAATACAGTTTTGGTTTTTTGCTAAATGGCATATCAACCTTAATGGGTTATTTAATACCAACACCATTCATTTAGAAGAACAGTAGTGGTACAATTTAACAAATAACCAAGGAGATAAAGGGGTTCATGCCTTTCCAAAGGATATTAGTCTGAAAGTGAACTTAATAGCACGGCTGGAGTTTGAACTTGCTTACTTCACCATGAGGACTTCCCTATTCTTAGTACAAATAATTAGCATACAGTTCTATGGTATCAAGTATTCCTATCAAATACAAATAATTTTCAAACAGACCTATTTGACCCATAGATGGGATGGTAACAGGTACCATTCTGGGTCACAGTGGACCTGGAAGTCATTGCAATAAAAGGGGTACTCCACACTTCCCAGATCTCCAGAGCCTTACCACTAGATGCAGTTTAATATCATACCCAGAACACCCCTTCTGATGGATTCTTACCTCTCGGCAAAAAAATACAGTCAGGATATACTAAGCCCCACGGGCAGATGGGAAAATAGGTGACAAAATTTGTCATTGAATGAAGAAAAATTGTATTCAATGATATTCATTGATGCTCGCCAAATGTTTATGGAGTGACCCAGTGTTAGCTAGTTCTGCAGAATACACTGACTGCATCTTTGTAGAGGGGTAAGACTCCCCAATGAGTGTCCTGTGGCCCAGTCGGTTGGGGTGCAGAATACACTGACAGCACCTCCGCAGAGGGGTAAGACTTCTCCCCACAAACGAGTGTCCTGGATATGACACAAACAATCTGATTGTGAGGCTTTAGTAATACTGGAGCTTTGGGGAATGCAGAGTACTCTTTCTTTGTCATCGCTCCCAGATCCCCTCTGGCCCTGAGTGATAGTACCTGATAGGCTCCTATCTATGGGTCAAAGAGAACTCTTTGACATTTAAACTGTATTTATTCTAAACTGAATTGTTAGAAATAGAACTGTTTTTACATTTCACTGTATATTCATATTGGATAAAAACAAGTGAAAATAGTTTACTGTGCGAAAAAGTGAGCTCAGACTCATTAAAAAATATTAATCATATATTTGATATATATGCATAAAAAAGATTTGGCATTAAATGGCCTACAATGGTTGATATGCCATAAAACCCAACCAAACCAAATCATATCTATCTAATATAAAGAGGATTTGGCATTAAATAACCTACAATAGTTTATATGCCATAAAACTAAACCAAACCAAATCATATTTATATTTAATATATATGTATAAAGAGGATTTGGCATTAAATAACCTACAATGGTTGATATGCCATAAAACCCAACCAAACCAAATCATATTTATATTTGATATATATGTATAAAGAGGATTTGGCATTAAATAACCTACAATAGTTGATATGCCATAAAACCCAACCAAACCAAATCATATATATTTAATATATATGTATAAAGAGGATTTGGCATTAAATAACCTAAAATGGTTGATATGCCATATAGCCCAACCAAACCAAATCATATATATCTAATATATATGTATAAAGAGGATTTGGCATTAAATAACCTACAATGGTTGATATGCCATAAAACTAAAGTAAACCAAATCATATATATTTAATATATATGTATAAAGAGGATTTGGCATTAAATAACCTACAATGGTTGATATGCCATAAAACCCAACCAAACCAAATCCTATATATTTAGTATACATGTATAAAGAGGATTTGGCATTAAATAACCTACAATGGTTGATATGCCATAAAACTAAACCAAACCAAATCATATAGATTTAATATATATGTATAAAGAGGATTTCGCATTAAATAACCTACAATGGTTGATATGCCATAAAACCCAACCAAACCAAATCCTATATATTTAGTATACATGTATAAAGAGGATTTGGCATTAAATAACCTCCAATAGTTGATATGCCATAAAACTAAACCAAACCAAATCATATATATTTAGTATACATGTATAAAGAGGATTTGGCATTAAATAACCTCCAATAGTTGATATGCCATAAAACTAAACCAAACCAAATCATATATATTTAATATATATGTATAAAGAGGATTTGGCATTAAATAACCTACAATGGTTGATATGCCATAAAACTAAACCAAACCAAATCATATATATTTAGTATATATGTATAAAGAGGATTTGGCATTAAATAACCTACAATGGTTGATATGCCATAAAACTAAACCAAACCAAATCATATATATTTAGTATATATGTATATATGAACCCCCTTATTCTCACAGCTATTGGTTAATTCGTACCACTACTGTCTTTCTACAAGGATGGCTTTGGCATTAAATAACCCATGAAGGTTGATATGCTATTAAACAAAGAAACCAAAGGAAACAAAAACCATTCATTGCAATTACTTCCAGGTACACTCTTAAATGGAGTGGTAGTACCAGTTAGGGTTCCATCTAGAGGTGAAATAGATGTTTGAAAATCATTTGTATTAAATAGGAATACTTAGTCCCATATAACTGTGTGCAAGCAAATGATAAATCATTATCATCATTAAATCATGCTGCTTGCATGGGTTTCCCTGACTCTCTCTCACTATCTGCCCCATCACTACATAGAGCTGTTGTAGGTAAGTTCTTGTTGGTCGGCCAACACTGCCATGTACATGTGAAGGGGTCCATGTCTTGTTCTTTTATTTGGATTTTTCTAGAGATGGGAGATAAGTGGCCATACAGCTGTTGTTTTTTGGGATGTAGCTTTCAGGATTTGTTCAATATAGCTTGTGCAGTCCCTATCTAGCTTTTTCTTTATATGTTTTGTCAGCATCCATGTGGTGCATCCATAGAGCAGTATCGACACAACTGCTGCTTGGAAGAAATTCCATTTTTCAATGCAAAATGTAAAAAAAATGCTAATGGACCATTGAAAATATAGTTATGATTGGAAATAATAAAAACCTTTCATTTTAGAAATTTAGACAGATGCAATTAAATTTTGGAAATTAAAAGAATTTAGTTTATTTCTTTACCTGTTATAATCTTCATTGGCAGAAGCTTGGACTATAGGCCACTTTTCCACATCAAATTTACTGAAGTTCAGGGTCTCGGCTGAAAAGATTTAAAGCAAATTTTTTTTAATATTCTATGAAATCTTTGGACCAACATCTCTATCTTTGTTTTTAATTGGAATCATTTTGAGATGAGGCTTCTTAATCTGAGAATTAATTTTTTTATTTATTGTGGACTTTTTGTCCTTATCTTGGTAGTTTTTCTATTGTTTCTTCTTCACTATGTTTCCTATCTGAGGTCGCGGTTAATCAACTGAAGAAGGCCAAAGGTGAAATTTGGCCGAAATGTAGTGAAGAAGAAACAACGCAAAAACTACCAAAATGAGGACAAAAAGTCCGCAATAAATAAAAAATTAGTTCTCATCTCTATCTTTATTAAAATCAAAGTTCCCAACCACAGAAACAGAATATGAAGGCATGAGTTTAATTGTGAATAATTGATTGACTGACCTTTTATATGGTATGTAGTGCAGAATTCAAATAACTGTTAAAATAGGAGAGAGTCTCAGTGGCGTAGAGGCTAATGTGCTGGGTGGTGATATCATGATGAACAAGTTTGAACACCAGTGTACCATAGCCATGATATGGCTATGTATGAAGCGTACATCGAATGTCCATAAAGAACATAGGAAACTCGAAGTTCGAAAAACATGTACGACTTCTTAGTTCAGGTATGAAACTTTTTATTACCTTTGAGTTTAAAGGTTCTTCGACATAAGGAGAGAGATATTCATTCTTTCTATTCTGGCTAGCGAAAGTTAACCATCTACTTCCAAGGCAGGTCTCAAATCTCCTAACTTTCTTCAAAATTCCCAAAGTCCTCCGCGCGCTTCTGATGCGTGATGTCATTCGCATTTGCTCGCCCCGTTTCCCATCTGGGCTATTGTGACATCTCTGAGTAATATGTCTGCTCTGCTGGCGCGCGCGTGTGAACACCTGTGTTAATGTTGTACCTAAGTAACCCATGCACTGAACCGAAAGGTTCTCAGCCTAACTAAATCCAAAAGCATAAAAAGAAATCCCTCGGCCATTATATTACACCAATTGCTCTTTGCCGAGTCGGCTGGGGCTGTAGAATACACCGACTCCTTCTCTGCAGAAGGGTAAAACCCCTCAACTAACGAGTGTCCTGGATATGACACTAAACAAACTGATGGTGAGGTTCCAGTAAAGCTGGAGCTTTGGGGAATGCAGAGTACTCCTTCATTGCCATTGCTTCTGGGTCCGTTCTGGCTCGGAGTGGTAGTACCAGATAGGATCCTATCTATGGGTCAAATAGAACTAAAATGTGTACTAATGCGGGACAGAACTTCTTGAAATAGAGCTGTTTCAATATTTAAACTGTATACTTATACTAAATGGAACTAAATAGAACTGTTTGATATTGAAACTGTACTTACACTAAACTGAATTGTTTGAAATAGAACTGTTTTGACATTTAACTATGTGTAAATAAAAACTATACTTATACTAAACTGAATTGTTTGAATTAGAACTATTTGACTAAACTGAATAGCTTGAAATAAAAATATTTTTGACAATTAAACTGTGTACTTTTGCTAAACTGAACTGTTTGAAATAGAACTGATTATTTGCATAAAAATGGATATGGCATTAAATAACCTACAAAGGTTGATATGCCATAAAACCCAAGCAAACAAACTGTTGGGTCAGTAAAATGGTAATTCCTGCATATAGAGTGAGTGAGGGAGAGGCTCTCTGTGATTGGATATACTAATCATATGACGAGCCCAGAAGTCTTGGTGCAAAATCCAAAATCTAGTCAGATAGATTCCACCAGGTGTTCTTAAAGTAGTGACATTAAAAGCTCTTAAAGAGACAACCCTAAAATACCAGATATCTTCTTCAGCACGCCGGTAAGTCCCCTAAACCTAACTTTATACACAGGGAGGACTGTATATTGTTATTAATTGTTTCATGTGTTGGTTGATAAATTGTTAGAATTAAACAAAGTATTCACTAATCTATTTGTTGCTGTTAGCCTTAGAATAAACGCTATACGAACACAATAAAATAAACAAACAATCCAGTTGCATTATTATGTTCACTTGTAGACTAATACACTTTAGCAAAACTCCTTCAATCCTGTCGGCTATGGCTTAGATAGTACCAATAAGGTTCTTCTACAAAGGTAATTTTGGTATTAAATAACCCATAAAGGTTGATATGCCATTAAACAAAGTAACCAAACCAAACCAAATCATATATATTTAATATATATGTATAAAGAGGATTTGGCATTAAATAACCTACAATGGTTGATATGCCATAAAACCCAACCAAACCAAATCATATATATCTATTATATATGTATAAAGAGGATGTGGCATCAAATAATCTACAATGGTTGATATGCCATAAAACCAAACCAAACCAAATCATATATATTTAATACATATGTATAAAGAGGATTTGGCATTAAATAACCTCCAATAGTTGATATGCCATAAAACCCAACCAAATCATGTATATTTGAAATATATGTATAAAGAGGATTTGGCATTAAATAACCTACAATGGTTGATATGCCATAAAACCCAACCAAACCAAATCATATATATTTAATATATATGTATATAGAGGATTTGGCATTAAATAACCTACAACGGTTGATATGCCATAAAACCCAACCAAACCAAATTTTAGTAAAGAACATCAAATAACAAAGGAGAAATAGAATGATTTTGGGGTCGTGAGAACAAGATAAATGCAAAGAAGTGACAAGCGATCCTAGAAGAAGATGCCTATATAAAAGTAGAAAACTTTATCAGAGTCAAGGTTTTAAAAAAAAATACTGAGTATTAAATTTAATTTTTTGTTTGAAAAGAAGGGGTTATTTGTGTGCATGTGTACCTAAGATTAAAGTGAATGGTCTTGGAGACCGGGGTTCAATCCCAGGTCGTGTCATACCAAAGACTTTAAAAATGGTACTTGATACCTCCTTGCTTAACACTCAGCAATATAAGGTATGTATCAAGGGTGAAGTGGAGCAATCCAGGGAAAGGAGTAGTGCCCTCCCCTACACCTTGGTCTAGTAGCTATTGAAAAGGGAGCTTTCTTGTCGCCCTCGACTACGGTCGCCAACAGTAACAACAACGATGCATAAGTTTGTGTGCCTTTTGAATGTTAGTGTGTTTGTGTATGTGCTGTTGCTTTGCGTGCACAAAAAATATACGCCCACAAACTTATATATATATTTATGCATATTTGCGTATATACTGGCATGCATTCTTACATATGTATACATATTTCTGTTGTCTGTTGATCGGAAAGAGTGAGACAAAGGAAAAGAGTGCGAGATGGGAAGAGTGGATGAGGAGGAGGTGGGAAATGGATTGTTGCAATCAGAATGATTTCTTTTTCTCTTAATCCCATTTAATTTCATGATAGCTAAAGGTTTATTTGATGTGAATATGAAATGTCTTTGTATCCTTTCAGATGACTTTCACAACCAGCAACAGTCTTACAGGTCTTGAAGCAGAGATGACAGACAAACTGTTGAATTTACTTGATTTGGTTCTTGGAGAAAGTTTTTGTGTACTGCCATGCACCTATTCAACCCAGACAAAGACTCGCAGACTTTACTGCAAATGATGCAAATGGCATCAATTCAACTTGAAGGAAGTTTGTCCAGTTCCCATCTCCCATGAGACTTCATATAATTGGTGTATCCCACTTTAAAGAGAACACGATCACAAATGTCATACCTCCAAGCAGACTCCTGAACCTGAGATTCTATCATTGTTCCCTTCCTGAATACAGAAACTTTCAAATTTATCTGTTTTCCAGAACATTCCATGTAGATTCAGTGCAGAGTGACTGGACAGAGAATTTTCAAGAACTTACCAAAAATTTGAACTATCACATTTTATGTTGTGTTAATGGGGTACTCATATCTGGACTGTTGTTAGTTTAACAGTTCAAGGGTTAATATATTGCAAATTAGATGGAATCAGTCTTACCAGTATCACTGTAAGGAACACCTATTTTCTGGCAACCAGTAACCATGGCGATGAAACTTCTTACTTTAAAATCTTCAGCTGTTTGTTCATCTTCAAACTGAAATGTGAAAGAAATACAAGATCAGTAGCTTTCTTTGGTTTCTGGAGTGTGAAATAAACCCAGTCTGGTACAAGGCCATAATCATAGAGCACCCAGGGAGGATCACACTCATTAAAGTAGCAATTAGTCAGTAACTAACTTTGGAACAAACTTTTGATTATCCCTTTTTTTGACAGCACTGGCATGATCTACATGCACTGGGTTCCCACTGGACAGACAGTCAACAAAGAATACTATGTTGAGGTTTTAAGGGAGTTCAGGAAGAGATTCTGTCGGAAGAGGCCAGCACTCTTCAAATCACATCAGTGACATTTCCACCAGGACAATGCACCAGTCTACAACTCCATTTTTGTCACAGACTATTTGACCAAGATGGGCATCAAGACTTCCTCAGCCTTCCTATAGTCCAGACCTTGCTCCCTGTGACTTTTGGTTATTCTCTAAGCTCGGAGGCTGTCATTATGAGACAACTGAGGAGATGAAAGAGGCTGTGATGAAGGTCATTGACACACTCACACAAGAGGACTTCCATGGGACCTTCCACAAGTTGTTGGAATGGTACAACAAGTGCATTGCAGTCGGAGGAGATTACTTTGAAGGGGACTAGAGTCTCATATGTGTACTATCAATAAAAGTGCCCATACGAAAAAAGTCTGGAAACTTATTTAATAATCCTCGTAGCTCAGACTGACATAAGATCATTATACTTAGGTTCTTCCTAAGGAATGAACACTCTAATGTACAGTCAGGGAGGCAAACTTACTAAACATTGTTCTGTAGATTAAACAGAGCTTAGTGTGACACAAGGCCATAATAATGGAGCACTGGCAGTTGTGATTCATAACAAATTCACACTGTCAAATAACATTTGAATGCATACCTCAACTTTACTTGGCATTCCTGATGGTGGGTGAGGAAAGATTATCAGCTTTGATCTAATGGGCTTTCCCCTCCAAACAGCATCAGCCTCTCATTTAAAAGGTTTGGACTTATTACTTGGTGTCTCTGCCACCTTTGAAAAGGAGTGTCAATTGGATTAAGCAATTTTGGTTACCATTCAGGGGTTGTTTCGATTCCTGCATGGCATCCTCAATACTCAAGTGACCTTGTATCACATTTTGGTCTTGGGGAGAGCCAAATCAATTGCCAATTAAAAATCATGATAATTAAACTTACCTTATTAAAGGTGAGACAGTGAAAGCATAAATTGTGCCAATGACTGATGTACGGAAGGAGGAGTGTCCGATTGAAAGGATTGCAGTAGACATGAACTGTGTCTGGCTTGATTAATAAAATAAGGTCTGTAGAGAGAAGAAGCACAAATAGTTCAAGAGTAAAACTGTTTGGAATGAATTTCTATTGTAGAAAGTTCTATAATGCATTTACATTATAGAAAAAAAGAAATGGAAAAAACTAATAACTGGTATTGCATACTTATATTACATACGAGTTGTAAAAAGGTCAATATTAAAAATGAAGGATGTAAAGTTGCTTTTATTAAAGCTTAGAATGTTGTATACTACAGCTGTGTCTTTATGAACAATGAGAAACACCTATACATAAAAATATAAGATTATATTTTTATTCTTGACGATGATACTTGTGTGGAGCAGAAGAGCAATCGCAGAGAGTTCGCACACACAAAGTGGTTGTCAGTAGTTGGAAGAGCCAGTGAACAACTGACTTTAGCCAAAATTCAGGAACTTATATAGTCTACAACTCCAACGTGACTTGCAGCAATTCCTCTTTTTCATTGGTTATGGTTACACCCTCATCTCACTTCTGTGTTTTTAATTGGTTACAGTTCACGTCCACGTGTTGCTTGTTTCCCATTGGCTACTGGCCTAAGCCCACTTCTATGGGCAGACTCATCTGCCACCATTTACCAAGTTCAACCATGTCCATAGATCAAGTTGATATTCTGATAATCACCTTGTTGATATTATCTTCGGCTGGATGAAGCTGTGTTCAACACCTGCAGGATATGGTGACATTCTGGTAATCACTTTGTTGATATTATCTTCAGCCAGATTAAGCTGTCAATAACATCCACTAATACAACAACACCTGCAGGGCATGGTGACATTCTGGTAATCACTGTGATCTTATCAATGTATCTGTCAACAACATCCGCTGTGTTTAACACCTGCAGGTCACGTTAATATATTACAAGAATTTGTAAGCAGTATTGACCCATATTAAATATGGGTTGTAAAATGATCTTTCTTTAAAATAAAGGATGTAGAGTAACTTTTATCAAAGCTTTAAAAGAAATAACATATGAAACACCACATTTACCACCTATCAAACATCCCCTGATAAAAGCTTGTGTAATTGGTCAAGAGCCATTGTTGGCAACCAATCAGAGCACACAAGACATCTAACATTACATTCTGTTTTGGGGTATAAATACAAATGCAAGAGAGACATCTCCTTCTTACATACACTGCAGAACATCCAAGTAAGACATTAACACGCCAGGGACTTATAAGGGTTGATGACCACATAAGGTCGACCACAGAAGCAGCAGAGACTTAGCAGTCCAAGTGACGAGATAAGTTCACTGGCATATTATTTTGCAACTTATTAAGTTCACTTAACAACTCTCACTCTTCATTATTTTTACACTTTGCTTTTTGTATAAAGTTTGTAATTTATATTGTTGAGAATACGTGTTTTCTTGAAGTGATGTAAGATGATCATAATTAAAAATAAAGAATGTAGAGTGAGTTTTATTAAAGTTTAGGATAATTATTTGTAAGCAGTACTTAGCCATATTAAATTAACATATTATAATATTGCAGTCCAGTATGATAGCCACTATGCCATAGGGACACCCTCACAAAAATTACTGGCAATATATTTGATTTCTCTACCCTTTTTTGATAGTAACTGGTGAATATTTTTAATGTCTTCAAATCAGATTTACTTTAAGGTTTCCCTGTTGTCAATAGATTTCATTCTTTTAAACTTTTATTCCTGTACAAAGCAACTTTTCTTCAGTTAAAAACTGAGTCTTTAAGACCTTTTCTGATAAAAGAAGATATCCAATACATTTTCGGGGGTGTCATAAGAATAAGAATACAACTTACCATCAAAAAGTTCTTCTGGGATACTGAAAAGAAAAATAGATGAAAATCAGTGTCCACAAAGAACAGTATAAAGAATTACTTTTTGTTTGGTTAAAATTAAAGGCTTGTTAATATACTAATAGTGACCAATATACTAATTTATATAGAGGCTAATATACTAACTTATATTCTGGCCAATATAATAATAATAATGGCTTACATATTAATTTATATAGTGGCTAATATAGTAACTTATATACTGGCCAATATAATAATGATAATGGCTAATATACTAATTTAGATAGTGGCTAATATACTAACTTATATACTGGCCAATATAATAATAATAATGGCTTACATATTAATTTATATAGTGGCTAATATACAAACTTATATACTGGCCAATATAATAATGATAATGGCTAATATACTAATTTAGATAGTGGCTAATATACTAACTTATATACTGGCCAATATAATAATAATAATGGTTAATATACTAATTTATATAGTAGCTAATATACTAACTTATATATATAGGCTTGTTAATATACTAATAGTGACCAATATACTAATCTATATTGTGGCTAATATACTACCTTATATACTGGCCAATATAATAATAATAATGGCATACATATTAATTTATATAGTGGCTAATAAACTAACTTATATATTGCCCAATATAATAATAATGGCTAACATAATAATTTATATAGTGGCTAATATACCAATAGTGGCTTTTATGCCAATTTATGTAGGGGCCAGTATAACAATAGGGGCTAATAAACTAATTTATATAGTGGCTGATATATAATTTATAAGCAATACTTACCCATATTACATACAAGTTGTAAGATAGTCATTATTAAAAATGGAGGACATAGTGTCAATTTTATTAAAGTTTAGGATAATCATTCTTAATTTATATAGTGGCTTATATAGTAATTTATATAGTGGTCAATATAATAATAGGAGCAAATAAACTAATTTTTATAGCGGCTAATATACTAACAATTGCTAATATACTGATTTATATAGTAGGTAATATACTAATAGTGGCTAATATACTGATTTATAAAGAGGCAAATACAGTTATTTATATAACAGGTAATATACTAGTAGTAGCTAATCTACTAATTTATATAGTGACTAATAAACTAATTTATATAATAGTTTGGTTTCTTTGTTTCATGGTATATCAAGCAATACCAATTTTATGCTAGTATACTAATTTATATCATTGATAAATCAATGGTGGCTAACATTAATTTATGGGGATATTTTGATTTTTTCTAGCTTTTATCTTTATCGAAACTCACTTGGGTCATCCTTTCAGTATTGAATGCAATAATAAAGGATAAATTGATATATTCTTTTCTTTTTATTTGTATATTTTATCTAATCAGATAAAATATATAAATAACAAAAAAGAATCTTATTTTGCTCCAACACAGATTGTGAATTGCCTCTCTGATAAAATTAAGAAAAGGTAATTTTTCTTTCAGAGTAAATGGAGCCCAAATCATTCATCTTGATAAAATATCTGGAGGTAATGTGTTTTTCTTTTTTTTTTTTTTTCTTTTAATACAGCTTGATTTGAATTTCTCTTATTTGAAATCACATCCAAACTTAATCTTATTTGTAAAACAATAGTTTTGAAGAGATAGAATGTGTTCATTGATTTTATTGATCCTCGTATTATTTAGAGACAAAAGCAGCTGAAATTCAGGGAAGAAAAAGAGCATCATTTGTAAGGTTGTAGCTTAAATTAGACCCAATTATTGTTGTCAGGTTTATCGTGTGTTGTCAGTTATGGACTCTATGTTTCTGATATTATGAATTACGAGCTATAAACAAAAAACAGAAACATCAACATGCCTAAACAAGAGTGGTCTTACCAAAATATTGAAAGAAAAAATAGAAAAAACATTTTTTTTACAATTAATTTTTGTTGCTTAGAATTCAGAGGACCTTCAGCCAATTTGTCAGATTTGAAAAATGTAGATTTTCTATGATTTTAGATGAGAGTGGGATCCTATTTATAATATAAATACTACATTGAAATGATCTCTGATTTTCTGACATGCATGTATACCAGTTATATTTCTCTTGTTTTTATCCAGAAATATCAACTTTGAAATGGGGCTCACATTATTGAAACTTAGGTCCTTCATTTTAGAGAATGATTAAAATAAAAACAAGGGAAAAATAATGTATGAGTTGCATATTGACCTCCGACCCGGCTAAGCTGTCAAAATTGAGGAATATCAGGATATGACCTTGACTGTCAAGGGGTTGAATTGAGTGTGAAATTGTGATGCTTGCAGGAAGAAGAGTGGGTGTCAAATTATTATATAACCCCGGTGACAGGAAGTTCAAATGAGTTGGAGATAAGATGCGGTAGACAGAACCAGCACACAGCAGAGGGGGCCCTCAGGACCCCTGATTAAGCAGTTGGAGTTCAGAGCCTCAGATGAGTTGGAGAGAAGATGATGGAATGAGAAGCATGTCCCAGCAGAAGCTGGGCCCCCAGGTCCCTGGTTGAGCAGCCCAGGAGAACGGGAAAGAAATGCTGTTATGGCCATAAGAGTGGGGTCAATATGTGCAGTTCTGTTCGGTCTTCAACTCCCTCTCACACACAACCCTTTCGAACCCTTTCAAATAAAGTGAGAGGTATATTTTTTAAAAGACCTGTGTTCACTTGTCTTCATTGCGTCTTTATATTTCTACATGCAAATGTTTTATGCAGCTATACAACATATGTACATGTATGTCAGAAAGTCAAATATTGTTTCGAAATTGTATTTATTGAGTATATATGACTCCCACTATCTAAAACCATAAGAAATCAATATTTTTCTCATTCATTCTGGTCAGGGATTGTGCGGATTGAATAAGAAATTTAAAAGAATCAATAACATAAAAAATGAAAATAAAAATAAAATAAACATGAAATAAAATAAAAAATACAAAAATAACAATTTCTGGAGGCTTCTGACAGGAAGCACAGTCTGCGCATGCCGGAAAAGTTGAGTTTCCTGGTACTAAAAAGAAACTCTATCTTGTTCCCTTGATGCATCTTCACTGAGTGGATATGCCTTTTTCTTGTGGCAGCCAGTTGGAGCATACATGTCTGCTGGCCTTCTGGCCAAGTAGCCAGTGATGTCTCCTTCTTGTAGCAGCATCTGACCACAGACACACATGGCAGACCCTCAAACCCCCTATACCACACACAGACAATTCACCATTTGCCAGAATGATTCCTGAGAATTCTCTAATGCTTTAACTGGGAAGCACGGCTATTTCTACTGGTTCAGGAAAATATTCCCACCAAAAAATAGTCATAAACCCTGAAAATTAGAATTGAGTTTAAAAATATCCCTGTCTCTTTCTGTTCCATTATTCATTCCTTTGCAGCTTCAACAAACAAAAAGAAGATAACACGTAAATTGGGGGTGTGGGTAAGAAAAAAAGTCAGTTACCAATGTCATGACCTTTACCAAAACCATTGTCTGCCCCATAGGAATGTCACTTAGACCACTTCGTTTCCAAGCCTATGTGATT
The DNA here is from genome assembly GCA_963585895.1 of Sepioteuthis lessoniana. NCBI lineage: Eukaryota > Metazoa > Mollusca > Cephalopoda > Myopsida > Loliginidae > Sepioteuthis > Sepioteuthis lessoniana. The sequence continues at coordinate 38,694,371 of OY757944.1, read as the reverse complement.
GGGCTCGAAATCTGGTTTCTCGGACTGGCTCTTCCTGTGACTATAGTAAATAGGAGACATTGGAGGAGCCTGGACTAGTGCAGGCTGACCTAGGAGCACTGTCCAACAGTAAACTCAACCACCACTGCTCTGAGTTGCCACTTATCTAACTCCTAAGGGGGTGTCCTCGTGGTGTAATGGTTAAAGCGATGAACTGTGGAATCATAGTAAGCGAGCTCGTACTCCAGTCGTGCTATTACGTTCACTTTCGGGCAAATACCCTTAGGAAAGGTATGAACCCCCTTATCCTTCCAGCTATGGGTTAAAGAGTACCACTACTGTTCTTCTAGGAGAATAGCTTTGGCATTAAATAACCTACAAAGGTTGCTATGCCATTAAACAAAGAAACCAGACAAAACCATTCTCTATTTGGGGTGGGGGTGTTCTCGTGGTGTAATGGTTAAAGCGATGGACTGCGGAATCGTCGTATGCGAGTTCGTACTCCAGTCGTGCTATTACGTTCACTTTTGAGCAAATACCCTTAGGAAAGGTATGAACCCCCTTATCCTTCCAGCTACTGTTCTTCTAGGAGAATAGCTTTGGCATTAAATAACCTACAATGGTTGATATGTCATTAAACAAAGAAACCAAACCAAACCAAACCTAACTCCTGATTACTCCCCTGAATATAAAAGGTCCTGAATTCTGGAAAACAAAATCATTGCTCCTGCTGGGCCTCGCAGAATTATCCTTGTCAAAATGACCTCTGAATGCTCTCACGCTGAAGACTTTAGTTTATCATAGACATTAAAAAAACTGACCCTTTCATCCCCATTGAAAAATATTTCTCTTTGTATTTTATCATCTATTGAAATCTTCAAACCTCTATAACTTGTTTAGTTATTCTTTTTAACACTACTATACTCTCAAATCCATGTACATAAATACAGGGTGAAACGATAAAATTGTCATCCTAAAGAAAACAACACTACAGCTTTATTTTAAAACTTTTATTGAAAAAATCAATTCAGGTAACTTGATTATGTAGTACACCTGACATCTATTCAATGTAGCCACCTTCAGCCTCAATCACCGCCACGATAAGGATCCGGAACTGGGAGCATGCCTTTTCCACAAGTGCCGGTGGGAGCTCGGTGAATACTCGGTGGATGGTGGTGATCAGGCTGGCTTTGGTGTTGTTGGAGGTCGTGTTGGTGATGTTCTCGACGTATGACCTAACGAAGTAGTCCAGCAGGTTCAGGTCGAGGGAGGAAGAGGGCCAGTGAGAGAAGGGTACAAAGTCGTAGCACTCCTTCTGAAGCCAAGCCTGGGTCTCTTTGGACTTGTGGGCCGGTGCCGGGTCCTGCTGCCACACCCAGGGTCTGTCACTTGATTGCACCAGGGGATCACCACACTCTTCAGCACATCCAGGTACACTTTGGTGTTGACTTTCAAGCTGATTTCGAAGATGTGAGGTGGCATGATGTGGCCCTCACTTGAAACCACACCAAAGACCATAACTATAGCAGGAAACTTTGTTTTCATCACCCTGGGCACGTTGAACCATTCGCATTTGCATTTTGAGGGTGCTGGCAATGGTCCTGTTGTCATAACTTGGATCAGTTGAGAGCATAATTTGTACAGCGGTGCATCTCCGATCTCGCTCGTTGAACATTATGTCATTTTCAGACATGATAGAAGGCTCCTATTGCTCTTGGGATTTGTACACAACTGGCCAACTAGTAGATAGTCAGCAACAAAAAAAGAAAACCGATTTTCATTAAACGGAAATGGAATCATGTCATCTTTTCTAGGGTGACAATTTTATTGTTCCATCCTGTACATATGTGTTATGTTGATGACCATATACATCCATTCAGATATACTCCAACCCATATGCACATATATGCATATACGCAATGCTTATATACATGCATACTCATATAGACATGCTTCCAACAACACATATATGCATTAGTGCATCAAAATATGTGCACCTAGAGACAGAATGTTAATTAATAGAATCTACTATATAGCAGGTAGTATAGAATAGTTTAAAATGGTGTAAAAAACTGTCAGTTCATTTTGTTTGATTGATGTGTAATGACCTGAAATCATCCGGTTTTCATTGAATGAATGTCATGCGATCACATGACTCTAAAAGCTTAGAAACTTTAGTCAGTCGGTAAGAAAGCAGATTGAATTCCATCTATGCTCTGATCTATTTGCACTCCTGAGTCAAAAATGGTGACATGAATAGTTGTGAAGTAAAGTATTAAGTGCCCATAAAAATGTGTCTGAGTTGTTCTTCATTTCAATACAGAAAAACCGAGAAAAGTTGGGGCTGTGGGAACAATAAATGAACAAAATCAAGATGATGGCACAAAAGAGACACATTTGGAATGACAGACGAACAAAGTGAGGATATGGACGATGAACAAAGAACAATGTAGCTATAAATCAGAAGAAGAAACCTAAGCCCAATTGATGATATAAATTTCCACCTTACTTCACATTTACCATGCTGCATCCCATAGTTTCTATTGCTATATACTTGTGTAGCTCCTAAAATACTCTCCTTTCTCAGAGATTGATAACTAGTAACAACCGGTGGGTAATATATCTGAGGGGTTATGAAAGCAAGAAAAAAATTGTTGGCTGACCAGCAAAGATTTACACACATCAACTCTGTACAGATACTGGATGTAGCCTGGAAGACCTACCAGGAGCAATGGATGATAAGGATGGATGAAGAGAGAGAGAGGCCGAGAGAGAAGGCGAGAGAGAGAGAGTTCTGTACTGTCAGCATGACTTGATGTTGATGATGACGATGATATAAACTTAGTGTGTATCATATTCTTGAATGGAAATGTCACAAGAAGAGCTTATAGCGTCGGATTATTGACCATTGTTAACTCTTCTTCTGCTTCGTCTTCTTTGTCCTCTTATTTTTTTTTTATTCTCTAGACTATCATCATAACCCCCATCCTGGTCTCTTTTTACTTCCTCTTCAATCCGCTCACTTTCTTCAACACCTCTTCCTTTTCCCTTTCTTCTCAGATTCTGTTTTTTTTTTATCATCCGAATCTTTCTGCTTACTTGCCAATGAGCCTTTTCATTGTTCTTTTTTTTTTCTTTCTTTCTTTCTTTCTTTCTTTCTTTCTTCATTCATTTCTCTTTCTTTTTCTTTTCTATTTCCTTATTTTCTTTTTTCTCTCTTTCTTTCTTTCTTTCTTTCTTCATTTCTCTTTCTTTTTCTTTTCTATTTCCTTATTTTCTTTTTTTTTTCTTTCTTTCTTTCTTTCTTTCTTTATTCATTTCTCTTTCTTTTTCTTTTCTATTTCCTTATTTTCTCTCTTACTTTCTCTCTTTCTTTCTTTCTTTCTTTCTTTCTTTCTTTCTTCATTCATTTCTCTTTCTTTTTCTTTTCTATTTCCTTATTTTCTTTTTTCTCTCTTTCTTTCTTTCTTTCTTTCTTTCTTCATTCATTTCTCTTTCTTTTTCTTTTCTATTTCCTTATTTTCTTTTTTCTCTCTTTCTTTCTTTCTTTCTTTCTTTCTTTCTTTCTTTCTTTCTTTATTCATTTCTCTTTCTTTTTCTTTTCTATTTCCTTATTTTCTTTTTTCTTTCTTTCTTTCTTTCTTTCTTTCTTTCTTTCTTCATTCATTTCTCTTTCTTTTTCTTTTCTATTTCCTTATTTTCTTTTTTCTCTCTTTCTTTCATTCTTTATTTTTTCTGTCTTTATTTCTTTTTTCCATTTTTTCTTTCCTTATTTCTCTCTTGGAATGAGCAGCTGCCTCCATGTCAATGCACACAAGACGGAATATATGTGCTATAATCTAAGAGGTGACATCACCACACTAAACGGTAACTATTTGAAACAAGTAGATAAGTTCACGTACCTAAGAAGCAGCATCTCATCAACTAAGACAGACATCAACATGTGACTAGCAAAGGCATGGACAGCTATCAATAGGCAATCGGTCATATGGAAGACAAACCTGACTGATAAAATGAAAGGCAGTTTTTTCCAAGTAGTGGTTGTGTTGATACTGCTATATTGATGCACTACATGGATGCTAACTAAACGTATGGAGAAAAAACTTGACAGCAATTACACAAGAATGCTGCGAGCAATATTGAACAAGTCCTGGAGGCAGCCCCCAACAAAGCAGCCGTTCTATGGCCACTTACCACTCATCATGAAAACTATCCAAGTTAGACAAACCAGACATGCGGGACACTACTGAAAAAGTAGGGATGAACTCATAAGTGGTGTACTCCTGTGGACCCCTTCACATGGACAACCAAAGGCAGGACAACCAGCTAGAACCACGTACAACAGCTACGTGCCGATATAGCCTTGACGACCTACCAGAAGTGATAGATGATAGAGAACGATGGCAGGAGAGGGTCAGGGATATCCGTGCCGATGGTGCGACATGATGATGATGATGATTTCTCTCTTTTCTTTCCTTTTTTATTGCTTTCTTTCTTTCTTTCTTTCTTTTTTTGCATCATTCTTCTCGCTTTTTCTTTCCTCTATTATATCACCACACACACACAGACACAGACACACACATCCACACATACATAGAAATGCCTGTAGTGTAATTATTATTGTCATAGAAAATGGACATGATGATATGAGTTCAAATCCTGAACGAGGCTAATTGAATTTTCACATAGAACTAAGATCCTTGGGAAAGGTATGAATCCAGTTATTCTTTGCCCAGTCGGCAAGGGCTGTTGAATACACAGATAGTTTCTCTGCAGAGGGGTAACTCCCCCACCAACAAATGTCCTGGATATGACACTAAACAATCTGTTGGTGAGGTTCCCGGGAGACACTAGAGCTTTGGGGAATGCGAAGCACCCCTCCATTGCCATTGCTCCCAGGTCCACTCTGGCCCAGAGTGGTAGCACCTGATAGGGTTCTATCTATGGGTTAAATAGAACTAAACTGCATACTTATGCTAAACTGAATTGTTTGAATTAGAACTGTTTGACTAAATTGAATAGCTTGAAATAGAAAAGTATTTGACTATTAAACTATGAACTTATGCTATACTGAATTATTTGAAATAGAACTGTTTATTTGTATAAAAATGAATTTGACATTAAATAACCTACAAAGGTTGATATGTCATAAAATCCAACCAACAAACCAAATCTAATTATTCTCCCTCCAGCTATGAGTAAATAGTAGGGCAGACTGATTTCTTTAGCTTTTGGTAGGCAACCTGTCAAGGAAAAAGAAAACTCATAATTCAAATCTGTTAAACTCTGCTTAAAAAATTGACCTTGTGTCACATCCTACCCGTGACAAAGGTTAGGTATATACATACATGTATATATTTACTCAACCTATCCCCCATAAACAGGATACAACACAAGGTCAATTTTTATGCAGTGTTTAACAGGTATGAATTCAGAGTTTTCCTTCTCCTAGACTGGTTGCCATACCAAGGTTAGATCCTAGTCTGCTGTATTATTTACAAGCAGCTGGAGGAAGAATATTTGGATTCATGCCTTTCCCAAGGGTATTAGTGCTATGTGAATGTAAACAGCCAAGATTTGTCCTAATGACAGTAACTATTACATCATGTGTGTTCCCTCTCCATATACTTACATATACGCTAAGCCTAAGCCTACACACATCCATATGCTCACACTCACATGCATACACTTACATATTCACTATACCTAAATGCATAAGAACATGCTGACACCTATATGCATATGTGCATACATTATTGTAAATCAATTTGGTTTGGTTTGGTTTGATGGCACATCTGCCCAGCTATGGGTTAAATCGTACCACTACTGTTCTTCTAGGAGAATGGCTTTGGCATTAAACAACCTACAAAGGTTGATATGCCATTAAACAAAGAAACCTAACCTTTATGGCACATCAATCATCATAGGTCATTAATGCCAAATCCATTTTTATACATATAAACAGTTCTATTTCAAACAATTCAGTTTAGCATAAGTACACAGTTTCAATGTCAAAAACAGTTCTATTTCAAACAATCCAGTTTAGCCTAAGTACACAGTCTAAAGGTCAAAACAGTTCCATTTCAAACAATTCAGTTTAGTATAGGTACGCAGTTTAGTTCTATTTAACCCATAGATAGGATCCTATTAGTTGCTACCACTCCAGGCTAGAGTGGACCTGAGAATGATGGCAATGAAGGAGTACTCTGCATCCCCCAATGTTCCAGCATTACTGGAACCTCACCATCAGATTGTTTAGTGTCATATCCAGGAGACTTGTTGGGGGCAGGGGAGGGGTCTTACTCCTCTGCAGAGAAGCAGTCGGTGTATTCTACAGCTCCAGGCGACTGGACAATATTTTACCTAAATGAATACATCAAGGGACTGAAGATCTTATAATGTCCTGAGGAAAAATAAGCAAACTTACTTGTAGTTTGTGGGTTGGTTTTCGTGGAACAGGTTGAAAAGCAGGTGATTGGCAAATTGCAAGCATCCCTTACTGTAATTGCTGTCAATTCCTGTTAAGGCAACATAGGTATAAATGAGTTTATTGAATGGATCATCAACACTTATGGGGGACATTTAACATGTTAGTTGAAAAATAGAAATTATAGTATTGTACCCAATATCTGCAGAATATTTGATCATCTTCGTCTCTTTGTTTAATGACATATCAACCTTTGTAGGTTATTTAATGCCAAAGCCATTCTCCTAGAAGAACAGTTGTGGTACTATTTAACCCATAGCTGGGAGGATAAGGGGGTTCATACCTTTCCCAAGGGTATTTGCCCAAAAGTGAACGTAATAACGCAACTGGAGTACACACTCGCTTACTACGATTCCGCAGTTCATCGCTTTAACCATTACGCCATGAGGACACCCCAGAATATTTGATTATTTGCCCTCTTTTAGAACTATGATACCAGACGGGGTATAATGACTGTGACTGCTATTTAGAAGCCAAATCCAGATAAAAAGAAATACCCATTTAAAAACCTCTCCCTTTTTTTCCCAGGTATAATGGCGTGAAAAACAGACACCAATTATACTGTCTCTTCAAACACTCTAAACAATGCGGAAGTAGTCAAAAGTAGCTAAAGATTTTGTCAAGAGCTAAAGAACCCCTAAAAAACTTTTAACCCCACCCACCAAAAAAGCTGACTATTCTGTGTAAGCGCTGGATTTTGGCCTTTGTATTTGTCTGGTATTCCACCATACCAAAGTGTGGCACAAGACCATTTTAATGTGGGAGTGAGATGCTAGGCCATAGCTCAGACACACCTAGTGGCTCCAAAAATGCCTCGGGCCCCATCTGCATTCCCGTAAAAAGGGGCACCTCAGGTGACAAGTGATCAAACAAGCCTCGGGGAACAAATTCAAACTCCAGTCACATTATAGCATTCACTTTCAGACTAATGCTCTTGGGAAAGATATTGAACCCTGTTATTTTCCCTCAGAAATGGGTTAGATATTACCACTACTGTTCTTCTACACTGATGGCTTTGGCATTAAATAACCCACAAAGGTTGATATACCATTAAATAAAGAAACATAATTTCTGAAACACATGTAGAGTACAAGTACTCATTTTAACATACATATATTAATATATATATATATATTTACTAACCTATTATCTACCAGCATTCACGGTTACCAGGAAAAAAGAAAAAAAACCCCGCTAGGAACTAGAGGGGGTGGCTACTCTATAATTAGAGTTAGGTTTCTACGTATTTATACCAGAAGGGTTTTTTTTTGTTTTTTTTTGTTTTTTTACTAATAAACTAGGTATTAAAAGTAGTTCTTGGTTGATTTATTATTTATTATTTTTTTATTTTTTTTTTATTGTTATGCAAATTTTCAGCCGAGTAGGTTTTTGTTAATAAAAATGGTGTTTTCTCCTTTGTCATCAGTCAGTACGAAACTCCCTGATGAGCCGTTGAGGTGAAACTTTAGTAGGAAAATTCCGAGTTGCGATTTGATTTTATATATATATATATATATATATATATATATGGAAAATCAACTGTAGTTGGTTTCAGAAGTCTCGTTGAAGAAGAATCAACCTATTGGACGCTAGTCAACTTGCTTAACTTGCAAAAATGAACTGACGGATGTGCACTAATCAGACATCAGCAAAATGCTGCGGTGTTTGTTCCACACCCCACCGAACATGAAAGTACGGCACAAGGCCTTTTTTTTGGTGGGTCCGGGTGCAAGGCCGTAGCCCACACACGCCCAGCCTTTCCCAAAAATGCCTACGGCCCCGTCGGCATTCCCTTTATTAGGAGCGCCTCAGGCTCCGGGTGATCAACCTCCCCAAGGGGGTAATAGCCTGGGGGGAAGGCCCCCAGAGGCCGTAGGAAAAATCCAGCTACTGAGACACACTCAGCCAGATCCATGCTGCAGCCAGCATGGCCGGCCGAAGTGCGACTCGACAACTGAATCAGCAAAATGCTGCTGTTTTCCACTTTAAACTTAATCTCTTTTATCTTCATCAAATCTTGTCACTTCACATAGGCTTATCTCGTTCTCCTCCATAAAACAAGTCACATCTCTTGCGTCCTTTTCTTCTTCTGGTTTCCATGTGCCAGTAGCAGAGAGAGCACACCTGTTTCTTTGAGGTAAGATTGTTTGTGGCATTACTACTACAAAAGTGTTAATTCTTGACCAAAAAAATAGGCTTGAGATGTAATTTTTGTATCTGTTTTTTTATATTGTATAACCAATCAGTGTGTATGTGCTAGAAGACAATATTTGACTTGCCTAGAAAAATTTGAAGGATCAAAACCCAAAATAATTTAAGAAATCTTTTAAGCAAAAAGCTTAGTTAATTACTAAAATCTTTGGGCACCTTGGGTGGCGCAATGGTTAGCAAGCTAGACTATCAAACCTTCACTAGTGAATTCAAGTCTGATTGGGTACCCCATTCATTTGACCTTGTGCCACCTCTAAGTATAAAACTTTGGAAATGACTGGAACGTTTGAGTGCCTCAGGTGGTGCAATGGTTTGCAAGCTAGACTAGCAAACCTTCACTAGTGAGTTCAAGCCTCATTGAAGGCACTATTTATATGACCTTGTGCCAGCTCTATGCATAAAACTTTGGAAATAACTGAAATGTTTGAGTGCCTCAGTTAGTGCAATGGTTAGTTAGGTAAACTAGCAAACCTTCACTAGTGAGTTCAAGCCTCAGTGAGGGCACCATTCATATGACCTTGTGCCACCTCTAAGCATAAAACTTTGGAAATAAGTGGAACGTTTGAGTGCCTCGGGTGGTGCAATGGTTTGCAAGCTAGACTAGCAAATCTTCACTAGTGAAATCAAGTCTGATTGGGTACCCCATTCATTTGGCCTTGTGCCACCTATACGCATAAAACTTTGGAAATAACTGAAACATTTGAGTGCCTCAAGTGGTGCAATGGTTTGGTTTGGTTTGGTTGTTTTTATGGCATATCAACCTTTGTAGGTTATTTAACGCCAAATCCATTTTTATGTAAATAATCTGTTCTATTGAAAACAGTTCAGTTTAGCATAAGTACACAGTTTAATTGTCAAAAACATTTCCATTTCAAACTATTTAAGCAGTTATATATAATAATTCAGTTAAGTGTAAATACAGTTTTAATGTCGAAAAACATTTCTATTTGAAATAATTCAGTTAAGCATAAGCACGCAGTTTAAGTGTAAGTACGGTTTAATTGTCAAAAACATTTCTATTTCAAGCTATTCAGTTTACTCAATTCATTTTAGCATAAGTATGCTGTTAATTCTATTTAACCCATAGATAGGGCCCTATCAAGTGCTACCACTCCGGGCCAGAGTGGACCTGGGAGCGATGGCAATGAAGGGGTACTCCACATTCCCCAAAGCTCAAGCACTGCTGGAACCTCACCATCAGATTGTTTAGTGTCATATCCAGGACACTTGTTAGTGGGGGTCTTACCCCTCTGCAGAGGTGCAGTCAGTGTATTCTACAGCCCCAGCTGACTGGGCAAGTGGTGCAATGGTTAGCAAGCTAGACTAGCAAACCTCCACTAGTGAGTTAAAGCCTCAGTGAGGGCACCATTCATATGACCTTGTGCCACCTCTACGCATAAAACTTTGGAAATAACTGAAACATTTGAGTGCCTCAGTTAGTGCAATGGTTAGTTTGGTAAACTAGCAAACCTTCACTAGTGAGTTCAAGCCTCAGTGAGGGTACCATTCATATGACCTTGTGCAAGCTCTACGCATAAAACTTTGGAAATAAGTGGAATGTTTGAGTGCCTCGGGTGGTGCAATGGTTTGCAGGCTAGACTAGCAAACCTTCACTAGTGAGTTAAAGCCTCAGTGAGGGGACCATTCATATGACCTTGTGCCACCTCGATGCATAAAACTTTGGAAATAACTGAAACATTTGAGTGCCTCAGTTAGTGCAATGGTTAGTTAGGTAAACTAGCAAACCTTCACTAGTGAGTTAAAGCCTCAGTGAGGGCACCATTCATATGACCTTGTGCCACCTCTAAGCATAAAACTTTGGAAATAACTGAAACATTTGAGTGCCTCAGTTAGTGCAATGGTTAGTTAGGTAAACTAGCAAACCTTCACTAGTGAGTTAAAGCCTCAGTGAGGGCACCATTCATACGACCTTGTGACACCTCTAAGCATAAAACATGGGAAATTATTGCATATATATATATATATATATATATATATATATATATATATATATACATATATATTTGTTGAATGAATAGTAACAAAAGTTGCACGAATGTACCAAACCTTACTTGGGTTTTATTCGTCAAATAATAAAAGTTGCATAGAACAGGATGACTTATAAATGAGTGTAGTGCATTTTACGAACAAAAGTGTGAGACAGAGAAGGAGTTGAAAAATAAGATTTTTTTTCTTGTTTACAAATAAGGGTATGTAATTCTGTATTGACTGAATTAGGAAACTGTTCAAAACATTCCGAATTTTCTTCACCACTGTGCATGTATGTCTGTGATAATAAATAGGTCTTAGGTAGAGAGTTGGTTTGGTTGTGTTTTATGGCATATCAACCATTATAGGTTATTTAATGCCAAATACTCTTTATACATATATATTAAATATAGATGATTTGGTTTGGTTGGGTTTTATGACATATCAACCATAGTTAGTTATTTAATCCTTTTTATACATAAATATTAAATATATATTTTTTGGTTTCGTTGGGTTTTATGGGATATCAACCATTGTAGGTTATTTAATGCCAAATCCTTTTTATACATATATATTAAAAATATATGATTTGGTTTGGTTGGGTTTAATGGCATATCAACCATTGTAGGTTATTTAATGCCAAATCCTTATTATACATATTAAATATACATAATTTGTAAAGATATTCTGTTGATAACATTTTAAAATGTGCCTGAGCTCATTTTTTTTGCACAGTGAAATAGTTTCAAGTATTTCTATCTAATAGGAATAACTCAATTTACTATTATCATTTGTTTTCGCATAGTTTAATGGTTTCACATATTGCTATGTAATAATAACAATGTAACAGTCATTTGTTTGCACACAGTTAAATGGAGATACATGATATGTAAGAGATTAGACTGTAATTTCATTTTTAAATGAGTTAGAAATAATTTGTTTGCACACTAGTATTGCTATTGTTTCTACACAGTGAAAGGGTTTCAATTATTGCTTTCTAACACTTAAAATTTTATTCAATATTAATCATTTGTTTGCGTACAGTGAAGTGGTTTCAAGTATTCCTATGAATAACTAACAATTCTCACTAGGTGCATTATACTTGTGGCCTTGTGTCATACCTAACTTAGTAAATAACTATGTTAAAAATGATAATATACTATAATTGCCCTCATGAGTTGAGTGTTCACCAATGGAGACTGGGGTTCAATCCCAGGTCGAGTCATACCAAAGACTCAAAAAATGGTACTTGATACCACCTTGCTTAACAGCCAGCATTATAAGGTATGGATCAAGGGTAAAGTGGATCAATCCAAGGAATGGAGTAGCGCCCTCGTCTACACCTCGGTGTTGTAGCTATTGAAAGTGGAGCCTTCTGGTCACCCTCGATTAAGATCACCAACAACTAAATACATTTTAAACAATATATAAAAAGGAAGTTATTTCCCTTGTTCTATTTAAACGGACTTTTGTAAGTTATTTCCCTTATTCCATTTTGATTTGCTTTCTTTGTTAAATAGGTTATATAATTCTAAAGCTATTCTTGTAGAACAGTAAGTTGTTGGCGACCGTAGTCGCGGGCTACCGAAAGGCTCCCTTTCAATAGCTACTAAACCGAGGTGTAGGGGAGGACGCTACTCCTTTCCCTGGATTGCTCCACTTTATCCTTGATACATACCTTATAATGCAGAGTGTTAAGCAAGTAGGTATCAAGTACCATTTTTAAAGTCTTTGATATGACCCGACCTGGGACTGAACCCCGGTCTCCCGGACCATTGGCGAACACTCTATCCACTAGACCAAATGACTTTGGAATAAACAATAGTGGTACTATTAGTACCACCAATAGCTGGGCGGGGTTGGGGATAAAAGAGTTTATACTTTTCCCATGTCCAAAATTGAATATCATAGCATGATTGGAATTTGAACTTGTTTAATATGATGAAGCAGTCGATTACATTAGCCACAGCACAATGGTGATTCCTTCTATTCCATTTTTAAAGTGATTCAATTATAAATATTTTTTTAAACATGAAAATCCTGTTTTGATTGTTACAAGTTTTTTTTTCATTGAAGTATTTTCACCGGTTTCAGAAATTTAAAATCATGCAAAGGTTTTGCAAAAATAAAAGTAAATATGAGAGAATAATAGAAATATTGAAAGAAGAGTTTTACTGAAATCGAAAAAGAATGCTAAAGGGAATGCTTGTGTGCTGAGGAGACTTGCTGTCACTTGATCTCAAACAAGAAGCAAAACAAAAGGACTGGCGGGATAATTCATTAAAAAAAAAACAAACAAAAAAACAAAAAAAAAACAATATCATGGCTTCAGTGGGGAGGTGGAATATTTCTTTTTTAAAACATTAGTTTTCTCCAAAAGATACCAGGATTTTATTATTTCAAATGATTTCACCCATAAATACGTACAGCCCTTACAATTTCTTAAATAAAAAATGAATTTTCTTCAAAGCAAAGATAACGGGATTTTTTTAATTTTTAGTCGAACATTATACAATGAAAATAAATATTATAAAGTATTACAATATCACCCATAAATAAGTTCAGCCTTCGTAATTCTTTTTATAAAGAGTTTATTTTCTTCTAAACCAAAGATACCAGGATTTTATTATTTCTAGTCGAACATTATACAATCAAAATGAATATTCAGTATTACAGTATCACCCATAAGTTCAACTTTAACAATTCCTTTTTATAAAAAGTTTATTTTCTTCTAAACCAAAGATACTAGGATTTTTTTTTATTTCTAGTGAAACATTATAGAATCAAAATGGATATTATTAGGTATTATCATATTTACCAACCCCTCCGCTCGAGCAGGATATGACACATGATCAATTTTTAAGTGGAGTTTAACAGGTTTGAATTCAGATTTTTCCTTCTCCTAGACTACTTGCCTCACCAAGGCAGAAGAATCCAGTCTGCCCTACAATTTACCCAAAGCTGGAGGGAGAATAATTAGATTCATATCTTTCCCAAGGGTATTAGTGCTATGTGAAATGCAATCAGTATCGTCCAGGATTTGAACTCATGTCGCTGTGTCCATTTCTTATGACAATAATCATTACACCACGGGCACCTATTATTAGGTATTATTGATTAACAAAGTCTACAGCATTGAATCTCTGAAACTAAAAATTGAATTGAATATATATATATATATATATATATATATATATATATATATATATATATATATATATATATATATATATATATATATATATATATATATATATATATATATATATATATATATATATATATATATATATATATATATATATATATATATATATTTATTAAAATAAATTTTTGGTCATAGGGTTTCAATAATGATAAAATCTTGGCATGTTTAGTTCAGAAGGAAATTAACTTTTGATAAAAAATAGGTATGGATGTTTTTATTTATGGAAATATCCAGAAATAGGACTCTTCCAAAATGACATAAACTACAGGGTCAGGCAAAACGATCTGACACATTTGTAGGTTTAATAAAAGACAAATAAAGTAAAGAAACAAAAAAGTGTTTTTATTTTCGAAGCCATTCTGTTTCATTAGGCTTTAAAAATTAAATCAGTTAAATGTGATCCATTATTGTCTACACACTGTCAAAGGCATTCACGAAAGTTGTCTATAACTCGGCAGGTGATTTCATGTGGAATTGCATCTTTAAGTTGTTCAATAGATTAAGGGCGATTACTGTATACCTTTGACTTGAGGTATACCCAGAGAAAAAAATCGCATGGATTTAAATCAGGTGAACAGGTGGGCCAACCGATGTCACCACGCAATGAGATCAAATGACCAGGGAACATCTCCCTCAAAATCCCCATAGCACATCGAGAAGTATATTATATGAAAAAAAAAAATGGCACTATATGTACTTTTTGAAAATAAAAACATTTTTTTGTTTCTTTACTTTATTTATCTTTTATTAAACCTACAAATGTGTCAGATCATTTTGCCTGACCCTGTATCTTACACAAAAAGAGATGAGATAAATAATTGGAACAACTTGTGGCATGATAATACTTACTTCATGAAAATGCAGGATATGTCACTGGCTTATTTAAGAAGAAGGCTCTAGAATGGATTGTTATATACCCACATCATAATCATAATGATATCTCAATTGAACGGTACATGTACAAATTCAAATACAGGGAAATACACAACACATTAACAGGCAAACTTACTGTGGTTCAGGTACGAACGTTTATTAACTTCTTGACTTCTGAGTTCGGTTCTTCGACATGTGGAGAGAGAGAGAGAGACAATTCTTAATCATTCTAAACTAACAAAACTCCAAATGCCTGGTCAGACCCCACAAATGCGCTGCGCATCCCATAGTGTTTAAGATCTCTGTCGGTAGAGATCTGCAGAACTCCATGGTCAGACTTCAACTTCTCAACACCATGGTCTTAACTCAACTTCAACTCTCGACATGGCCCAAGTCGACTACTAACTCGACCGGTCCCCATTCAACAACCAACTGGATTGGTCCCTAGTAAACTACCAACTCGACTGGTCCACAGTCAACTCCCAACTGACGTCTTTTTCAAAATCTCCAAATTCTCAGCATGACGTCATTCACACTCCAGCCCCGTTTCCTATCTGGGGTTTATTATGATAATTGTAATTGTCATATCCTCTGTGCACGAGCGTAAACTGTACCCAATGTCGTGTACCTGAACTAAGAGCCGAATAGTTCAAAGCCCAACCAAACTGAATGATAAAATATAATTAACGAAAATGATTAATATAAAAAAATCATTCCGTAATTATATAACAGGATGAGCCAAAATCTTTGAATCACAATGAATGGTTATTAAATATACACGGTGTCCAAAAGAAATTTGACATAATTTTAAAAGCAATTCTCTTGAAAACTATTTAGTTTAACTCAATGAAATTGAACAGTTTAGGTGTTGAATATCATAAGTTTATTCTGGGACCGATTTCATAAGAGTTCAATATGTGCTCCGCTGTAAAATAATTGCGGAGGGATCTTATTTTACATATCTTGCCTTTCGGTTTAGTTAGGATGAGAACCTTTCGCTTAGTGCATGGGTTAGTTAGGTGCAACATTAACGCAGGTGTTCACGCGCGCGTGAGGAGGATGTGTCATTTACAGATGTCAAAATAAAAATTCCCAGATAGGAAATAGGACCGGGGGAGGTGAATGATGTCATGCCCGGAAGCGCTGACGATTTTGGGGATTTGAGAAAAGTTAGTTAGTTGAGTTCCTGCGTCTGAACGGGAAGGTTGACTTTCGGGGCCCGCCGAGGCCAGACCAGTAGTTTGCAAATGGGGTGCCGCACGTGGTTTGGGGCAGATGTAAAAGCAGTCAGCATAGAAAGATTGTGTCTCTATCTCCTCATGTCGAATTACCTTTAACTCAAAGGTAATAAAGTTTTGTACCTGAACCAATTTCGTGAATGTCGTGTATTTCGGATTCCCTATGTCTAATTTCACACATCCGGGTATGTTACACCACTTGTGACTTGGCATACGTCAAGTTGGTAGATAAACTCTTGCCTAACACACTGTAGCATGTCTTCGTAACATTATCCAGTGCGGAAGTGATTCTCTACTTGAGTTCATCAGTGCGAGCAAGAAGAGGAGGGACATAAACCAGTCCCTTCTATATAACCCCATAAAAAAAATCACACAAGGACAGGTATGATGACTGCGGCAGTTCTTTTATTTGAAAACTGTCTTCATCGCCACCAGGTTCGATCAATCTCTCTAGCAGATTCTCATTTAGATAAGCGTATACTGTCCTCTTCCATTAAATATAAAATCTTGATCTGTTTCTATATATTCTGTGAAAATTAGAGGTTATTTCAACAAGAATTATAATTACATTACTATTATTACTTTATTTAATATTAATTATTATTTGATATATGATACATACCAAGTACGCAAAGAACAGCATCAAGACTGTTAGTGACCAACAAAGACTGAATTTGACGTAGACGGCTACAACTACAAAAGAGAAAAAGAATGAATTTATATGAATTATTATACACACACACACACACACACACACACACACACACATATATATATATACATATATATATATATATATACATATATATATATATATATGTACAAAAAATATGTATGTAAAAATATATGAATGTAAAAAAAATATGTATGCAAAAAAATATGTATGTAAAAAAAATGTATGTAAAAAATATGTATGTAAAAGAAATATGTATGTAAAAAATGTTTATGCAAAAAATATATATATGTAAAAAAAATATGTATGTACAAGAAATATGTATGTAAAAAATATATATATATATGTAAAAAAATATATATGTAAAAAAATATACATGCAAAAAAATAGGTACGTAAAAGAAATATATATATATGTAAAACAATATATATATGTAAAAAAATATGTATGTAAAAGAAATATATATATATATAAAATATATATATGTAAAAAAAAATATATATATATGTAAAAAAATATATATATGTAAAAATATATATATATGTAAAAAATATATATATATGTAAAAAAAATATGTATGTAAAAAAAATACGTTTGTAAAAAAAATACCAACCCACTCGGCATATGTAAAAAAGATATATACGGAATTTTTTTTTTACTTTTTTTGTTGGTTCAAAGAGAGCACAGTAAATATTTCAAAATGAATGGATCTACAAAGAGATTTATATCCCTTTAAAAATTATTTATTTAGTTCCTATGTACATTTCCAGCATGTTGCTTGCTTTCTTCAGAGAACTTTTAATATTTTTTCAGGTGAAGCATTCAGTTTATATAAAGGTCACTGTTTTCAAGGGCTGGTTGTTTCTTTTAATTTCTTGATAGATTTTTTTTATAGGGATTGGTTTATAACAAAAGGGCAGATAATATTACAATTTATACAAAAATGACAGTTGAGGTTGTAGAGTTCTGTTGCTTCTTGTTATATTAAAAGGAAGAACAAATGAGTTGACGAAGATATTGATAGTTTTCAATTTGGAAGTTTTAACAACAGCTTGAGACAAAAAGTTGCAGGAAGAGGAAAACAGTTGTAAATTGTTGAGCACGAATTTAGCTTTCAGCTAGAAGTTTCGAGGTCCATTTGATTTAGGAGGAAGACATAAATGATAAGGAATGGTCTCCTAAAGGAAGCAGAGGAACAAATATTGAAAGTGCTCTCTCGTGTTGAGATGTCCATCTGTCTGCAGCTGGAATTGGCCCGGGATAGTGAGAGAGAGAGAGAGAATGTCCTCTTTCGTGTTGGCTGGTCTGTCTTGCTGCTAGCAAGGAGGAAGGGAAAAGAGATCGAGGGAGTTATGCATGGCCTTTTATGTTGCCCAGGGAGGTGGCCTGGGCAGGATAGCATCAGTCATTCTCATTGGACGAAATATAGAAATTTGAAACTCCAAACAGCCAAAACAATTTCCGCACTAAATAATTATTTGAAATTCTCTTTTTTTGCCACAGGTTCTTTCTTTCTTCTTTCTTTTCTTTTTCCCTCTCTTTCTCTTTCTCAAAGTGTGTTTTCTTGTTCTACCATATGGGTCCCTTTATTCAGTTATTTTTTTCCCTAATTAGTCTTTGATATATGATATATAATAAAGTTTTTTTGTTTTTTACTCAGGGTAGTTATGCATATTTGAGTGTAGGTGTGTCTGCGTATATGTGTATAATTGGTATGCTATAGAGATTTTTTTTTTTGTTAATGCGGCTTAAAATTAAACCAACAGTTACTTAATTTTTATTTATTGTGGCCTTTTTTTCCTCATCTTGGTAGTTTTTGTGTTGTTTCTTCTTTCACTACGTTTCGGCCAAATTTCAAAAACTACCAAGATGAGGAAAAAAAGTCTGCAATAAATAAAAATTAATTCTCAGATTAAGAAACCTCATCTCAAAATGATTCCAATTAAAGACAAGTACAACAGTTACTTTTTCTTCTCTGTATGTGCAGGTGTGTTTGTGTAATTGTTTTTGTCTGTGTAATTTGCTGTACTCATCTTGGTTGCTATAATCACAATGTTTTGGCTGCTGTACTCTCCAACCTTCCTCAGGTGCCTTTTATTGTACTCAGTGACCTTCCAGGAATTCAGAAGTAAACCCTTTCTTTGACTTCTGCGGGTTAGACAGTTCCCATTCATTTATACCTAGAGGATATCTTACATCAACCACTGCTTATTTTTTTTCACAGCAATTAAAACTGGTACTATAGGACTTTACACTCCAATAAATTATTTTGGGCGGTATGTCACTTGTTCCCGCAAAGATGGCGGACGCTCAATATTCGGTTTCGGGAAACCATTGGCCAGGAGGACCACGTGACATGCTTAAAACTACGTCGGCGCGTAAATTCAAGTCCTGCGTTCGGAGCCACCTACAAGACGCGTATTTTCTATAAATACGTCGTCTTCAAACACCCTTGTTCTCTTTTACCAAATTTCTTCGCAGCAGCAACACACTCCCTTCAGCGTGAATCAACAGGAGAGAAAAGCAACACCATGGATGGGCCTTGCAGATATTCATATACAATGACTATGAGACGCTTTCCAGTCTCTGAGAAACTGCCCGTTTCTAATCATAAAAAAAGGACATTTTAACACGTAACTCTTTTGTAGCTTAGTTGTGTTACACACGCACACACACACACACACTCATGCTCGCACATATACACACACTATTATTTTGTTAGTAGAGTTAGTAATATTTTTTATGTATCAATGTAAGCTTTATTGTTGTAGAATATAAATTTGTTTTTGTTCGTCGCCTTGTTTAAATGTTCATTTTGTCTACGCCGTTTCACAACTTTTATTTGTTTCATATACTTTATTCATTCATTTGTTTTATCCATGTGCCATTCCACCTTAATTCTAAACTAAAACATTAAACTTGTGGGAAGCATAAATACTAAACCTTATTCTAAATATACAAAACTCAACATAAAAATAGTCGGGGAATATAAATAAATACCATAAAAATACAGATAAATTCTTTCACAGTCTCCCCTACAGTACCATGTATTGAACTCACAACTTCCAGGTAGTAGTCAGCAAGGATATTTGACTTGAGTTGGGTACGTGACTGAGAAGGTTAAGAAGTCAAGTCAACTATCAAAACAGACTGTCACCTGGAGGTTGTGAATTCAATCTCTGGTCCTCGTTTCAATAGCAATGAAAAAGGCAAATTGTAGTAACTGATGAGAGATATCCGCAAACGCATAGTCAGCAGAACTGTTGACCCTGTCATAATTCAAATGTAGGGTTAAGTTCCGAATTTTCATGAAGGTTACTGAGTATGACAAAAGGCACCCGAAGAAAGGTTTGAGAATACAGGGGCTGATACATTGTAAGCAACCAAGATGAGTATAGCAGTCTGCAATGTGTACTGAATGATAACAACTGATCTCAGAAATATTGACCAAGATATATATATATATATATATATATATACGAGGTACATTCAATAAGTTTCCAGACTTTTTTGTATAGGCATTTAAAATTGTCGTAGACTATGTTATTGCTATACATCTTATAAGATGACTGACCAATTTTTATGATTTCAGCTTCAAATGAACAGTTACAGCAGCAATTGGAATTCACTCTACTAAAGCCTGATTGTCACAGCTGGTGAATTTCAAAAATGTAATCTGGCACTTTAGAAAAACGGTATGCAATAAAATTCTGTTTTAAACTTGGAAAAAATACTGTATGGAATGCTTCAGACTGCTTTTCGACCATCTTGCATGAATTGTGCATCAGTTTTTGAGTGGCATAAGAGATTCAAGGAAGGCAGG
>OY757944.1:38653890-38668890 GCA_963585895.1 Sepioteuthis lessoniana | reverse complement strand
GGTTAATTTTCATTGTTTCAAGCCATTTTCAAGAAAAGCACAGATTGTTTTTATAGAATTAAAACAAGGTTAATTTTCATTGTTTCAAGCCATTTTCAAGAAAAGCACAGATTGTTTTTATAGAATAAAAACAAGGTTAATTTTCATTGTTTCAAGCCATTTTCAAGAAAAGCACAGATTGTTTTAATAGAATAAAAACAAGGTTAATTTTCATTGTTTCAAGCCATTTTCAAGAAAAGCACAGATTGTTTTTATAGAATAAAAACAAGGTTAATTTTCATTGTTTCAAGCCATTTTCAAGAAAAGCACAGATTGTTTTAATAGAATAAAAACAAGGTTAATTTTCATTGTTTCAAGCCATTTTCAAGAAAAGCACAGATTGTTTTTATAGAATAAAAACAAGGTTAATTTTCATTGTTTCAAGCCATTTTCAAGAAAAGCACAGATTGTTTTTATAGAATTAAAACAAGGTTAATTTTCATTGTTTCAAGCCATTTTCAAGAAAAGCACAGATTATTTTTATAGAATTAAAACAAGGTTAATTTTCATTGTTTCAAGCCATTTTCAAGAAAAGCACAGATTGTTTTAATAGAATAAAAACAATGTTAATTTTCATTGTTTCAAGCCATTTTCAAGAAAAGCACAGATTGTTTTTATAGAATAAAAACAAGGTTAATTTTCATTGTTTCAAGCCATTTTCAAGAAAAGCACAGATTGTTTTAATAGAATAAAAACAAGGTTAATTTTCATTGTTTCAAGCCATTTTCAAGAAAAGCACAGATTGTTTTTATAGAATAAAAACAAGGTTAATTTTCATTGTTTCAAGCCATTTTCAAGAAAAGCACAGATTGTTTTAATAGAATAAAAACAAGGTTAATTTTCATTGTTTCAAGCCATTTTCAAGAAAAGCACAGATTGTTTTTATAGAATTAAAACAAGGTTAATTTTCATTGTTTCAAGCCATTTTCAAGAAAAGCACAGATTGTTTTTATAGAATTAAAACAAGGTTAATTTTCATTGTTTCAAGCCATTTTCAAGAAAAGCACAGATTGTTTTTATAGAATTAAAACAAGGTTAATTTTCATTGTTTCAAGCCATTTTCAAGAAAAGCACAGATTGTTTTTATAGAATTAAAACAAGGTTAATTTTCATTGTTTCAAGCCATTTTCAAGAAAAGCACAGATTGTTTTTATAGAATTAAAACAAGGTTAATTTTCATTGTTTCAAGCCATTTTCAAGAAAAGCACAGATTGTTTTTATAGAATTAAAACAAGGTTAATTTTCATTGTTTCAAGCCATTTTCAAGAAAAGCACAGATTGTTTTTATAGAATAAAAACAATGTTAATTTTCATTGTTTCAAGCCATTTTCAAGAAAAGCACAGATTGTTTTTATAGAATAAAAACAAGGTTAATTTTCATTGTTTCAAGCCATTTTCAAGAAAAGCACAGATTGTTTTAATAGAATAAAAACAATGTTAATTTTCATTGTTTCAAGCCATTTTCAAGAAAAGCACAGATTGTTTTTATAGAATAAAAACAAGGTTAATTTTCATTGTTTCAAGCCATTTTCAAGAAAAGCACAGATTGTTTTAATAGAATAAAAACAAGGTTAATTTTCATTGTTTCAAGCCATTTTCAAGAAAAGCACAGATTGTTTTTATAGAATTAAAACAAGGTTAATTTTCATTGTTTCAAGCCATTTTCAAGAAAAGCACAGATTGTTTTTATAGAATTAAAACAAGGTTAATTTTCATTGTTTCAAGCCATTTTCAAGAAAAGCACAGATTGTTTTTATAGAATTAAAACAAGGTTAATTTTCATTGTTTCAAGCCATTTTCAAGAAAAGCACAGATTGTTTTTATAGAATTAAAACAAGGTTAATTTTCATTGTTTCAAGCCATTTTCAAGAAAAGCACAGATTGTTTTTATAGAATTAAAACAAGGTTAATTTTCATTGTTTCAAGCCATTTTCAAGAAAAGCACAGATTGTTTTTATAGAATAAAAACAAGGTTAATTTTCATAGTCTCCTGTCATTTTCATGAGTAGCACATATTGTTTTTTTAGAATTAAAACAAGGTTAATTTTCATTGTTTCAAGCCATTTTCAAGAAAAGCACAGATTGTTTTAATAGAATAAAAACAAGGTTAATTTTCATTGTTTCAAGCCATTTTCAAGAAAAGCACAGATTGTTTTTATAGAATAAAAACAAGGTTAATTTTCATTGTTTCAAGCCATTTTCAAGAAAAGCACAGATTGTTTTAATAGAATTAAAACAAGGTTAATTTTCATTGTTTCAAGCCATTTTCAAGAAAAGCACAGATTGTTTTTATAGAATTAAAACAAGGTTAATTTTCATTGTTTCAAGCCATTTTCAAGAAAAGCACAGATTGTTTTTATAGAATTAAAACAAGGTTAATTTTCATTGTTTCAAGTCATTTTCAAGAATAGCCCAGATTTTTTTTATTTTAGAATAAAAACAAGGTTAATTTTCATTGTTTCAAGCCATTTTCAAGAAAAGCACAGATTGTTTTTATAGAATAAAAACAAGGTTAATTTTCATTGTTTCAAGCCATTTTCAAGAAAAGCACAGATTGTTTTTATAGAATTAAAACAAGGTTAATTTTCATTGTTTCAAGCCATTTTCAAGAAAAGCACAGATTGTTTTTATAGAATTAAAACAAGGTTAATTTTCATTGTTTCAAGTCATTTTCAAGAATAGCCCAGATTTTTTTTATTTTAGAATAAAAACAAGGTTAATTTTCATTGTTTCAAGCCATTTTCAAGAAAAGCACAGATTGTTTTTATAGAATAAAAACAAGGTTAATTTTCATTGTTTCAAGCCATTTTCAAGAAAAGCACAGATTGTTTTTATAGAATTAAAACAAGGTTAATTTTCATTGTTTCAAGCCATTTTCAAGAAAAGCACAGATTGTTTTTATAGAATAAAAACAAGGTTAATTTTCATTGTTTTAAGTCATTTTCAAGAATAGCCCAGATTTTTTTTTTTAGAATAAAAACAAGGTTAATTTTCATAGTCTCCTGTCATTTTCATGAGTAGCACATATTGTTTTTTTAGAATTAAAACAAGGTTAATTTTCATTGTTTCAAGCCATTTTCAAGAAAAGCACAGATTGTTTTTATAGAATTAAAACAAGGTTAATTTTCATTGTTTTAAGCCATTTTCAAGAAAAGCACAGATTGTTTTTATAGAATTTAGCCAGAAATTTTTATATAAGATTTTTCCTCAATAAAATTTTAAATGATATATATAAGCTATTTATAAGATTTGATGAAATACTTCCTTGCTAATGAATTTCTCTCTTTTTGTGTAATAAATGTTAATTTTGTGTCGAGTCCAAGGTGATTTTTACATTAAAAATAATTCACTATCAAAATGACAGTGAATATAATTCTAATAAGATTTTTATATTCTGAAAATATTTTAATATTCTAAAGACATTTTTATTATTTTGATAAAAATTTACAATGATAAAATAATATAAAATGTAATTTTTATTTTTAAAAAATATTTCAACAATTTTTTTTTTATCGCAAAAGAAAGTTATTATTATTAATTTTTTGTGTTTAAATAATCATTTCAACACTAAACAAAATGAATTATCCTTTTCGTGTGTATATATATAATTCTAATTTTAATTAAAAATACTTTAGATATAATAAAATAATATAAAATAGGATATAAAGAATAATTTTAATAAGATTTTAATATTCTAAAAATGTTTGAATATTTTAAAGATATTCTAATATTTAAAATTTATTTAATGCGATAATTTCAATTTTCCAAAATATTTAAAAAAATTTCTGGTAAGTGAATAAAGAGAATTATAATTATTATATTGGATATTTAAATAATTATCATTTCAACTCTAAAAAAGAAATTATTTTCAGTAATTATTTAATGTAATTATTAACCATTTTTAAAAACATTAACCATTTATTTTTAACAATATTTTTTCTTTTATCTTTTTTTTAAAAATCCTTTTTAAATTCATTATTTTAAAGATAAATACTGAAAATTTAATTTATTTTTAATAATTAGTTGATTTTTAGTCGATTCTTAAAACTGTGCAAAGAATTTTACATATTTTTTGTTTGTTTGCAAATGTAAACAGACATTTAAAAATATCAAATAAGTTCGTTTCTCCAATACAAGAATACAATTATAAAATAAGATTTAATTTCTTATACTTTATTTTATTAATAATATAACTTTTATAAAAATCAACTAAACCCTTCTTTTCAAATTAATTATTTTTTCATTCATTAAATTTAAATTAAGCGACATTTTTTGAAAATCAAAACAACATACACAAAAAATCTTTTAAATCTAAATTCGATTTCATAGTTAAAATGATTACTGAAAACGTTTTATTTTGACATTTCTTTGCTCGTGTAATAATAAAATAGACTTCTGAATGAGAGAAAGAAAGACTACCTGTTGAATGATAAAGATTTTTCCATTTTTGCCAATATGATAAACAAAATTTGGTCAGCGATCACCTGCAATATTTAAATGAGTGAAAATGGCGTCAGTTGCTATGGCAACAGGCAGCCATAATGTCAACATGAAGATTGAAAATGTGTTGCGTTTGACCTCTTTAAGAAATTTCTAATTCTTTTTAATTTTGTTTATCTTACCGGATTAGATTTCTAAATCTATCGATTGTTAATAAAGAAAAATAAAAAAATTGTTGCAATTATTTCAAAGGGTATTTTAACGTGTGAACGTAAAAGTAATTCGGTGATAGGAGAAAAAGTTTTCCAAAACAAATATGTCCGGTTTTACATTCACAACAAATTACTGTGATTATTCGACGACAAAACGCTCCCGTATATAACACGTATCTCTAAAATTAGGTTACGGAATTCTGAAAAATAAAACAAATAAACAAGAACAGAAATCAAAAAGTATCTTGTATATGATATGCACAGACTCGTTTTTTTTTAAATTTTTTTTTTTTTATCAAGGAGGGATTTGACCGACGCTAACTCCCAATTTAAAAACCTTTTAGAATAACGAACAAATTAAGAACTGAAATAGACTTAGAGAAGGAAAAAGAAAAAAGTTTAAGATAATAGGGAAGCGAGGTTTGAGAAAAGATCTTGCAGACAACAGCATTTGGTCAGGGCAGACGACAGTTTTTAGTTAGTAGCAAAGACGAGAGGATTAGAAACGCACAGACGAAAGATATATGTTCTAATAAGCTCGCTACATCTTTTGTTACCTGTTGTAAATTGAATAATAATAATAATAATAATAATAATGTATATGGTGAAATGGTAGATTTCGGTGAATCTGTTGCGGAGCCGTATTAGCGCGTAGACTCCGCAAATGATTTAAGGGTAATACGTGTGAGTGTGTGGCAGCCAAAGACAATGAAGGGAGACAGAAAGGCAAGAATGCAGATACAACAAAAGTGACGATTTTATTGCCGGAATTACAAACGTGTATGTAAATGTCCATGGCGGTTGTATGTAGTCTTCAGCTAGGATGGGTTACGTCGTTAGCTGGTATGGTCGCGTTGTAGATGTTCGCAGCTGGACGTTCGACAAGGGTAGCTGGCGTAGGTCGAGTCGTGGAGATACAGTTGGATGCTTGAAGCTGGTAAGCTGAGATCGGTCGGGTCGCTGGATACAGTTGGACACTGGTCGCGGGCAGCTGAGGTCGGTCGAGTTGTTGCGGAAAGCCGAAGTCGGTCGCTGGTAAATCGATGTCCCGGTTTTGACATTTCGTTGGTATGGTCGAGTCGTGGTTGCTAGCTCGTAACAGCGAGTCGTTACGTGAGCTAGTCGTTGCAATGCTAGGGCAGTCCGTAAAAGCGAGTCGTTACGTGGACTGAATTGCTGGGGCAGTCCGTAACCGCGAGTCGTTATACGTGGACTGCATTGCAGGAGCGTCGTGGTCGGTAGATCTATATCCCGGTTTTTGACAGTACGTTGGGTTAACCGGAGGTGTGTCGATCTGTTTGCTAGCCCGTAACAGCGAGTCGTTACGTGGGCCAGATGCTGCAATGCCAGTGTAGTCCGTAACAGCGAGTCGTTACGTGGACTAGATGCTGCATTGCTGGGGTAGTCCATAACAGCGAGTCGTTACGTGGACTAGATGCTGCATTGCTGGATATTTGTCGCTGCCTCCCACCAGACACGACTTGACACAAGGTCAAAAGCCCGAAGGCCGATTAAAGTGGGGATAAAGGGGAGGGGAGGTCGGGAACGAATCGAGACTCGAACCCTGCTTGTCTGTGCTGCTCATCGGCTCACTTAGTGCAATGTGAGCCTGATGAGGCCAGCAGTTTCACAAACCCAAATGTGGGTCCGGGCACGTATGCCAGTTTATGGCTTAAACTAGACGCTTGGTCTAGTGCCGTACATGGGTGACAAAGGGGACAAAAGTGCAGCTCGCCCACCCGAAGGTTGCCCAGCCGAAGCTGGGGGCCTATTCGGCCCCGAGTCTGCTCTTGGTTTCGAGCACCCATCCGGCACGAATGCCAGACGGCCCAGATGCTGCGTTGCTGGGGTAGTCCGTAACAGCGAGTCGTTACGTGGACTGTATCGCCGGAGCGTCGTGGTCGGTGGCTATGGCTTTGTCGTGCCAGATAGCAGTGCAGGCGTATCGTTGATGGTAGCTATGGCTTTGTCGTGCCAGATAGCAGTGCGGGCGTATCGTTTACAGGAGCTATGGCTTTGTCGCGCCAAAGCTGTGCGGGCGTATCGAAGCGGTAGCTAAGGCTGTTTCGCGCCAAAGCGGTGCGGACGTATCGAGGCGGTGGCTAAGGCTTGCGCTCCAAAGCTCTGCAGTGTCGAGCGAACAGGCCAGGAGGCCGAGGCTAAGATTGGCGTTATCTTAGCGCTGCGCGGATGGTGGAGCGGTAGCTAAAAGCCAACCCCTGCCTTTTGCGCTGCGCAACCAAACAGACGAGCGGAATCGAGCGATGGTTAAAACTGGCTGGTCTCAGTGAGTCCTCTTCGTGTTTGCCTCCAGGCCGTCTATTTCGACTGATCATTAATGACCGCCAGAGATGCACTGACCCGCAGAAGGTGACCTCTCATAGCCCTTAAAAAGGACCGTAAAAAAAGGTTGTTGAATACACCACTAGAAGTGGCGGCGAGGTGGGTGCAACCACGATAACGTAGGACCCGAGCCTCGTGGAGCCGAGTAGCCCCTGAGAGCGTCCGCGTAGACCTCTGTATTTATCGTTGCGTCCCACCAACGCACGAATATGGCACAAGGCCGTTTTTAAGGTGGGCCCGGTCGCAGGGCCGAAGCCCACACGCGTCCGGCAAGGCCAAAAATACCTTTGGCCCCATCGGCATTCCCCTTTTTGGGGCGCCTCAGGCGCCAGGCAATAACCCCCCCCCCCCGAAGCAGGTATAAGCCTGGGGGGATAGCCCCCTGAGGCCGGAGGAACTCTCCAGTGCCGAGGCACATCCGGCAGAACCGTCCAGAGATAAAACGGCCTACCGAATGCAACCCAACAACTGGAGAGGAAAAAAGGTCCGCGGGGACCTCTGAATTTTCGCCACCTGAAGCCTTTTTATATGGAAGAAAGTGAACTCCACTTCTGTCGCGCCACGTGGATAAGAAAGTTCTTCTACAAAAAATGGACGCAGAAAATAAGTATTTCTTTAGCCCGATATAGGCTAGCGAAAAGTATTACTTCCATTTTTATAGAATTATTTCTGGCAGAAGTGTTTTGCAAATGTTGATAAATATTAATTTTTCCCCTTCTTAGCTGTAACGGCCGGTTAGAGGCGAAAAAGGGCTTCATCATTTCTGGCCGTACCCGGATGTTATTTCTCTTGGGCGAAATGTAATCCGATCTGTTTACGTTCGTAGGCCGGTTGCGGCAAATCTGACAAGATGATAAAAATAAATGGAAAGATGGATAAATCAGACACTTACGAAGAGTTTAGTATTGATATTTCATTCTTTATTCAAGAATTTCTTCAGGTTCAACTTTTTAAAAAAAGTTTTCCTTCATTTAATCATTTGAGGAAATAGATTTCAAAAAACCGAAAAATAAAGTTGTAGCAGAAAGAATTAACCTTCAATGGCTCGGCAGACCAATCACGTGGTGATTTATATTTTCAAATTTATTGTCTGGCGCGGGAATTATTTTGGCCGTTGAAGTTTCGATTTATATATTTCGTCCAATGAGAATAACTTATGTCATTCTGCTCGGATCACTTTCCCGGGCAATATAAAAGGTGGTGTAACACTCTCTCTTCCTCTCTTTTCACCTGACCGATTCCAGCAGCAGGCAGACCACACTCAACTCGAGAGAGCACATTCAACATTTGGACCACTGTTCCTCTCGGAGACCATTCCTTCATCATTTATTCATTTCCTCCTATGACCCACTGGACCTCGAAACTTCTGGCTGAATGCTCAATTCCTGCTCAACTATTTACAACTGTCCTTTTATTTGTACGACTCACAGCACAAGGGATTTCGTCTCAAGCTGACATTAAAGATTTTGAAACTCAATCAATATTTTCGTCGACTCATTTGCTTACTTCCTTCTCCTTCTCTTAATTAAACAAAGGCAACAGGACTAAAAACCCAACAATCTGCCTTTTTGTTTATAAAGGTATAAAAGAGGGAGGGAGAATATCATTAGATAAGTAGCAGATTAGGAGAAAAAAGAGAGGGAAGTAGATATGGGCTCAAGTGAGGGTGGTAGGGTTTATTAGTGTTGACTCTAACTGTCTGGGTGTATGTATGTTGGAGTTTGGTGGAGTCAAATGTATCAGGTTTCATCGAAGATTTGATCCGATGGAAGTGAATTAATTTTAGTGAGAAAAAAGAAAGAAAGAAAGAAAGAAAGAGGAAGGGATGGAGGGGGAGGTGTTCAGGCATATCCAACTATTATCCTGAAAGCAATGGGTAAATAATAGGGCAGATTGGGCTCTTTAACCTTGGCATGGCAACCAGTCTAGAAGAAGGAAAACTCTGAATTCTACTATTTGTCACGTGTCCCACCACACGGGCGAGTACGGCACAAGGCTTTTTTAAAAGGTAGGCCCAGGCGCTGGGCCGTAGCCCAGACACGCCCGGCAACTCCACAAACGCCGCGGGCTCCATCGGCATCCCCCTAAAAAGAGGTGCCCCAGGCAGGAGGTTAGAGCCTGGGTGGGGGGCTGAGGCTCGAGAATGGTCGGCCGCGTGACCTGAATCCTAGGCTTCCCTGGCACCCACGCCAGGCTGCTTCTACAGAGTAAATTCAAACCAGTTAAACTCCATTCAAAAAATGACTTGTGTCGCATTCTGTTTGTTGGGGGGGGGGGTTGATAAACACGTACACACACACATACGCATACACACACATACGCACACACAAACACCCCCATATAACACATCACTCAAGAAGTTCCGGGCTTAACTAATAAAACAATTTTTTTGCAAAATTCGGCTTCATTCATCAACATAGTCTCCTTCTAGGTTAGAGACACTGAATCCAACGCTTCTCTAACAATTCAATGCCTTTTTTGTAGAACGATTTATCTTTGACCTCAAAATACTCCTCAGTTTTCGATATCGCTTCTTCATTGGAGCCAAATCTCTTTCCTTGGAGCATTCTTTTGAGTTCTGCAAATAGCTGATAGTTGCTTGGGGCCAGATCTGGAGAATTGGGTGGGTGCAGAAGAAATTCGAAGTGCAATTCATGTAGTTTTACCATCGTTGCGATCGACTTGTGACAGGGTGCATGGTCTTAGTGAAAGAGCACTTTTTTCTTCATTTGTGGCCATTTTTTTTGGCAATTTCTGCCTTCAAAAAGACTAATAATTCTATATGATATTCGCTATTGATGGTTCTTCCTTTTCAAAGGTAATAGATGAATAAAATACCTTGCCCATCTCAAAATACGGAAGCCAAAACCTTGCCTGCTGATGTATTAGTTTTTGGTTTCTTTGACGGCTTTCACCTGCTGCTGTCTATCTAGCTGACAAAATTCAGGTTTTTCCATTGTTTTGAAAATTTGCAACAGTTGTAAATTGTTGGCGACCGTAATGGAGGGCGACCAGAAGGCTCCCTTTTCAATAGCTACTACACTGAGGTGAAGGGGACAGCGCCACTCCTTTCTCTGGATTGCTCCACTTTACCCTTGATACGTACCTTATATTGCTGAGTGTTAAGCAAGGAGGTATCAAGTACCATTTTAAAGTCTTTGGTATGACGCAACCAGGGATTGAACCCATGTTTCCCGGACCAGTGGCGAAGACTCTACCCACTAAGCCAATAAGCCAGTTACTCGGCCAATGAGCGCTCAAATTTTGATACGTACCAATTAGAAGGTTTATACCTTATATAAATCATATGGATTTTTTATTCGTGGCGTCATCTATATGTCAGGCCCGGGACTTATTGAGAGATGTGTTATATGTACATGCATAGGTTGTTTAAAAAAATTGATATCATTTGAGATATACAAGGTGTTTCAGTAAATTTATATAATTTCCTATAAGGCTGTTATATTTTTCAAAAACAACTCTCTCACTCTCTCTCTCTATATATATACACATGTAAAATTTCTTTTTTGGTGGAAAGAGACAAAAAAGTAAATATTTTAAAACCACTAGGTCCACTTAGGGATTTGTATTTTTTAAGAATAATTTATTTTGTTCTTACATACGTGTATGATTCCAGCTTGTTGTTTTCGTCAGAGAACATTAAATAATTTACTAGTTTTTTTGGCTTGGATGTAGTACAAGGCCATATGAATGGGGCACCCAATGAAACTTGAACTCACTCGTGTAGGTTTGTTAGTCGAAACCTGCACGAGTGAGTTCGAGTCACATTGGGTGCTCCATTCATATGGCCTTGTGCCACATCCAAGCAAAAACTGGTAAATTACTTAATGTTCTTTAACGAAAGATGTAAAGTCGACGTTGACCGTTTCGGTTTCAGTAACTATCATCAGTGGGATATCAGAATTGTTCACATAGCGATGGATGTTTTTTTCTTGGTCTTGTTATCTCAGCAAGCATCCATCGCCATGTGAAGTCCTGATGATGGTTACTGAAACCGGAACGTTCAACGTCGACTTTACATCATAATAAATTCACCTACTCGGATTATTATGTTTTTCTACAAACTTCATACTGTCGGATTTTGATCTATATATATATATATATATATATATATGTATATATATATTTCTCTAGATATTCTTAATTTTGTTTGTGTATATCGAATGATTCTTGAAGTATTCAAGAATGGCTGAAAATGTTTTGTACTCACCATACTGATTTTCCCGTTTCACTTACTTAATCTGTCTCTTTAACGGATTAAGCGGAGTTTATTAAAGTCTAAGTGAGGATTAATGAGACTTTTCAAACTTCCCATTCAAACGGTATCAGACAGAAGCATAGAGCAAACAAAAATGTTATTAGATTTGTCTGCGACAGAATAAGGGAATTAAATATTGGTCGACAATTTTTCAGAGAACTGAACTAACTTTTCTCAAATCCAATATTTTGATAAGCAATCTTTTCAGTATCGAGATTTATCGTCTACTGTTAACTATTTACAGACGACGTTCTTTATCTTTTCTTTCATTGAACAGGTCAACCTGATATATATATATATATATATATATATATATTGTTTGAGGGTTATTCAATAAATAAGGTGAAATATGCAGTTTGAATTTTATATATATATATATATATATATATTGTTCGAGGGTTATTCAATAAATAAGGTGAAATATGCAGTTTTAATTATATATATATATATATATATATATATATGAAATAAGATAATGTAGCAAAAATTAAGACACACCGCCAACTTTATATCCGGTTTAATACAACGCGTTGCGTTTGTACATTCAATTACACCCATACATACACACGTTAATACGCATATATAACCCACACAAGCATATGCAAACACCCACACACACTCATACACTCACACACTTACAATCACACGTAAAGGTACCTACAAAATCCTAACGGTTTTTTGACTGTATTTTTTTCGATTTTCGATTCATTTCATTTTCTTAACTGCCTGATGATTGTCCTTTTGCAAAAACGCCATGAAACCTAGGGTCGCCGTCTAAATTCCATGAATTAAATATATATATATATTATATATATATATACCTTTTCCAGTTCAAAATGGGAGTAGCTCGGTTCAAAATGGGAATAGTTCAGTTTAAAATGGGAATAGTTCAGTTCAAAATGGAAAAATTATTATAAGTATAAATATAAAAAAGCTGCAAAGAGACAATATGGGGGGTCCAGTTGTGATGGTTGTTGACAATGCCCCATGTCACTCAAACATTGAAGAAGTTTTTAGTGAAGAAGAATTTCTAGGATGTGAAGTGCTTAGGTTGGGACCTTACAGTCCAATGTTTAATCCGATTGAACAAGTATGATATTTAATCAAAGCTTACGTCAAGCAGGAATTGGCTGCTAAAGTTGTGAGTATTCTTGCAATGGAGAGAAGAGATGGCTTGTCAATTACTGAACAAAGGGCAAGAGCTTTGACTTCATTAATTGAGGAAGGATTGGGAAGGGTTACACCAGAAGTATGCAATCGTTTCATAGCTGGAATTCAATCTAAAATTCCTGCAGCTGTAGCATTAGAAGATGTGTTCTAATAAATGACTTGAAGAATTTTTTCTTTGTATTATAAAATGTTAATTTTATTGCTAAAATAATTTATAAAATATTTTTTATATTTATACTTATAATAATTTTTCCATTTTGAACTGAACTACTCCCATTTTGAACTGGAAAAGATATAGATATAGATATTGCTCTTGGTTCGACACAAAGCCACAAAGTGATTTCGTGACAACCAAGACAGTTATAATATATATATATATATATATATATATATATATATATATATATATATATATATATGCGCGCACGTGTGTGTGTGTGTGTGTGTGTGTGTATAGAGTCTTGCAGATAAATTGAGGCCTACTTTAAACTGTTCATTTTGTAGCTTCAAAAAGTCATTTGCTGACAAAATACTGCTTGCATAAACGCCTAATCATCCTCTTTCTTTTAAGCTAAACGGCGAACTGATTCAACCGGGGAAAACCATGGAACAACAGAGGTGCTCGTGGTGTAATGGTTATCGTCGTAAGAAATGGACACGCTGACGCGAGTTCAAATCCTGGACGAGGCTGATTGCATTTCATATAGCACTAATACCCTTGGGAAAGGTATGAATCCAATTATTCTCCCTCCAGTTATGGGTAAATAGTAGGGCAGACTACTATGGGTAAATAGTAGGACAGACTAGGTTCTTCAGCCTTGGTGAGGCAACTAGTCTAGGAGAAGAAAAAATCTTAATGCAAACCTGTTAAACTCCGCTTTAAAAAATTGACCTTGTGTCATATCCTGCTCGAGCGGAGGGGTTGGGTAAATCGGGCTATGGAACAACAGAATCGTTCCACCATAGTCGTGGTTAGCACCCTTCGAGCACACTGCAAAGGACATTGTTAAGTTGACGAAACTTCCTAAAGCAACAGTTTCTCGTGTTTTTAAACGATTTAAAGAGGAGTTCTAGCTTGATAGAAAAGAACACAAGACTCGAAGTGATTCTAAGATCACACCCAGGTTTCTCGATGGCCTCGATTGAAACCAACCTATCCACATCCATGACAACTCTTGAAAAGATAAGCAATGTGTCCCTTTCCACAGTGTCTAGAGGCGTCAACAAGGACCTTGGCATGACTAGCTAGGTTCGAAGACGTCGTCATCTCCTAAAAGTCAAGGCCAAAGCCATCAGAGCCAAGAGATGCCCAAAGCTTCTGTCATGAGGTGGATCGCAGAAATTCTTGTGTTATTGCATACGACCCGTCTGATGTCCCACCTATGTTTCAAACTAAGAATTCTGCCTCTCTTTTATCTACCTACCGATCAATCTATATATGTATGGTATATCTGTCTGTCTGTCTGTCTGTCTCCCTCTGTCTCTCTCTCTCTCTCTCTCTCTCTCTCCATACCTTACTCAGAGTGATGTACCGATATATGTATCAAAGTCTGTTTATACTTGCATTGCCTTCTAAGTCAATTTATATCATTAGCCCGTTCATATCTATGATGACACCTCAGTCTGTTCGAATCTATCTATCTATCTATCTATCTATCTATCTATCCCAGTCTCCAGATCTATCTATCTATCTATCTATCTATCTATCTATCTATCTATCACAGTCTCCAGATCTATCTATCTATCTATCTATCTATCTATCCCAGTCTCCAGATCTATCTATCTATCTATCTATCTATCTATGTTCATATCTTTATTTACTTAAGTCTGTTTCTCTTTGTCAATCTATGTAGCTCAGCCTATTTGTATCCACCTATCAATACAAGTTTCTTCGTAGGTATCTATCTCAATTTATACCTATCTAACTAAATCTGTTCTTATCTATCTATCTATCTATCTATCAACCACTGGCCGAATTCAGTACTGCGGTAAGCGATGGAAGTGTGATGAATCCACATTTTAAAGCGGTTGTTTGAAGATCGGTACAAAGGAGTATATGGACACTTTGAAGACCTCTCTGTTACCGTAGATGAAGCAAAACTTTGGGTTTGACAATATAGTGCTGATCCTGGATTCAGCACCAAGTCATACCTCAAAAGCAACATAGACCTGTCTTGGTGAGAAGGTATCATTTTTTGTGAGGGCCGACTTTCTGGCCAAGTAATAACCCAGATCTCAACCTTCTCGATTACTTTTTGTGGGGTATGCTTCAAGCAAGGACCAATTCTTCACCACGCGTCAAGAGTTTGAAGACGTGCACAGTGCGTTCGACATGCAAAATCAAAAGGGCTGGGGTTGTGGCAGCTTCAAAACAATTTCATTCTCTTGTAGAGTCAGTAACTACCCTAAAGGGCAGCCATATTGAGTGATGAATATTTGTACTAATACATATCAGATTTGAATTATATCAATTTGTACCATAGCCATGATATGGCTATGTGTGAAACGTACATCGAA
>OY757944.1:38566390-38646390 GCA_963585895.1 Sepioteuthis lessoniana | reverse complement strand
GGGTTCTTTTTTTAAATTTTTTGTTAATTATCATTAGATCTAAACTTCTGTCTGTGATTAAGGGATCTATTTGTATTTCAAAATCCTAGAGAATTTTGTGCGTCTCATTCTCCAGAATTGATTCTGGTTTGCGTATATACCATTTGGTATCATGGTCAAATTTCAATTTCTTGCACAATTCCTTGTGGATCACCCTTCCCACCCAGTCGTGTCTTGTCTTGTGAGCTAGTTTGTTGCATTCGCTTATGTGATTAATGGTTTCGTCTCTGTCACCACACTACGTACATTTGCTATTCTACTGCGTCGTATATATTTTCACTTGAACATAGTTCGCGACCATAGTCGAGGGTGACCCGAAGGCTCCCTTTTCGATAGCTACTACACCAAGGTGTAGGGGAGGGCGCTACTCCATTCCCTGGATTGCTCCACTTTACCCTTGAACCGTACCTTATAATGCTGAGTGTTAAGCAAGGTGGTATCAAGTTCCATTTTTAAAGTCTTTGGTATGACTCGACCTGGGATTGAACCCAGGTCTCCCGGGCCATTGGCGAACACTCTAACCGCTGGGCCAATGTCCCGGTAAGCATATAGGTATATATGTTTCTTCGCAATATATATATATATATATATATATATATAGCGAAGTAACATATATACCTATATGCTCATACAGGAACATACCAGCTTCTCGGAGACTTTTTTGTGCAAAAATTAACTGTTCTTTAGTATAGAAATCAATTGATTTTCCATAAACATTTATCCTGTGTCGATATTGATAAATATCGAAACAAAGAAAAAAGTATTCAATGCTTATCAATATGAGAGAACAATAACAATTCGTTAAAATGTATTAATACTTTTAGATGAGTAAGCCAGTCTATCAGACTGTTCAACTATGTAATGAACCCTGATTCATCTTTTGTACGTAGATTAGATCATTTTTCCACATAGACTGTTTTGAGTCTGTCAATAGATAATATTATTGTTATTGCTAATGTTGATTTTGAAAAAAACTATATGATCAGTCGTAGTTGTGTTGATATCATCATCATCATCATATCGTGCTGGCAGCACGGATATCCCTGACCCTCTCTCGCCACTCCTCCCTATCGTTCATCGCCCTAGGTAGGTCTTCAGGACAACAACCTGTATCCTCACATAGCTGCTGAATGTACGTTCGTGCTGGTCGTCCTGCTTTTGCGCGGCCGTGTGTGGGGATCCATAAGAGTACATCTCTTATGAGTTCGTCCCTGCTTTCGTCCTTATGGCGTTATTTTGTTCTGCTATTAGAAGAGAATCAGTTTTTCTCTTTAAATTTCCAATTATTATTTTATTATAATTATCATTGTTTACTCATTAGAGTTTTTCACATCAGCGTAAGCTGATGGTCTTTCACTGGAGATTGAGTGACAGCAAGTCTCATCAAGTCTCCAGGACTCTTCTCAGTATTCTGGCCGTTTTCAATAATGCTGTTGTTTGGACAGCCTCCACTCGGCCGCCAACTTCCAAATCCTCCAGACCCTTTAATAATCCTTTAGTTACCGTGCCAAAAGCACCAATCACAATTGGTACAATCGTCACTTTCATGTTTCACAACTTTTTCAATTCTCTAGCAAGGTCGAGGTACTTATCATTTTTTTCACTTTCTTTCAGTTTTATTCTGTGGTCAGCTGGGAAAGCAAGGGAAAGCAAAGTCGACAATTTTGCAAATTCTATTTTGTTTGTTGATTATTATAAGGTCTGGTCTTCTGGCCGGGATCAGGTGATCCGTTTGTATGTTAAAGTCCCATAGGAGTTTGTGTGTGTCATTTTCAAGGACAGGTTGTGCATATACTATTTGTTGGCATGGTCAAATTTAAATTTCTTAGCAATGCTGTCGTTTGGAAAGTCTCTACCTGTCCGCCAACTTCCAAGTCTTCCAGGCCTTTTAATCATATTTACCAACCCCTCCGCTCGGGCAGGATATGACACAAGGTCAATTTTTAAGCGGAGTTTAACAGGTTTGAATTCAGAGTTTTCCTTCTCCTAGACTAGTTGCCTCACCAAGGCTGAAGAACCTAATCTGTCCTACTATTTACCCATAGCTGGAGGGAGAATAATTGGATTCATACCTTTCCAGGATTTGAACTCGTATCGTCGTGTCCAATTCCTACGACGATAACCATTACACCACGGGCATCTCCTTTTAATAATCCTTTAGTCATTGTGCCTAAGACACCAATCACAATTGGCACAGTCTTTTATTTCAGCGTTAGCAGATGGTTTCTCTTTTGAGTCTGAGTGACGGCAAGTCTTCTCAAGTCTCTTGGACTCTCATCAATATTCTGGTCTTCAAATCCCTTTACTAATCCTTTGGAGATTGTTCCAATTGCACCATTTACGATTAGTATCCCAGTCACCTTCATTTTCCATAGTTTTTTTAGTTCTCAAGCAAGGTCTAGATATTCATCTCTCTTTTCGCTTTTTTTAAATTTTACTCAGTGGGACAGCAAAGTCCAGTATTTGGCAGGTTCTCTTTTTTTCTTTTTTTGTTGACTATCACTTGGCCTGGTCGTCTGGCCGAGATTAGGTGATCAGTTAGTATTTCAAAATCCTTGAGAAGTTTGTGCGTCTCATTCTCCAGGACAGATTCAATTATTTGTACGGTCAATTTTTTTTTTTGCACGATTCGCAGTGGATCAACTTTCCCACCCAGACGTATCTATTATTATTGAGTTATATCTTATTGATACCACTCAAAGGTTTACACATCTTAGTTTCACCGGACATTGGCCTAGGGGTTAGAGTGTTCGCCAATGGCCCGGGAGACCTGGGTTCAATCCCAGGTCGAGTCATACCAAAGACTCAAAAAATGGTACTTGATGCTTCCTTGCTTAGCACTCAGCATTATAAGGTACGGATCAAGGGTAAAGTAGAGCAATCCAGGAAAGGAGTAGCGTCCTCCCCTACACATTGGTGTTGTAGCTATCGAAAAGGGAGCCTTCGGGTTACCCTCGACTATGGTCGCCAACTTTTTATTTGCCTTAATTTTCAATACCAATAAAAAATAATATCAATCTAAAATCAAACGACTGTATACCTATCTTAACTCACGCTGTATATACGTATATCCATATATATATACATATGGCAGACGAAGCTGTCAAGCTTTGGTAGGACAACTAATCTGGGAGAAGGAAAAATACCTGAACACTAAACTTGAGAAGTATTGTCCGGCAGAATTTGTGTTTTATTCAGCACAAATCATGTAATCCACACATCAATTCACCTCGACAGAAGAAATAAAATGTGTTCGCCAATGGCCCGGAAGACCTGGGTTCAATCCCAGGCCGAGTCACACCAAATATTCACAAAATGATACTTGATGCCTCCTTGCTTAACACTCAGCATTATAAGGTATGGATCAAGGGTAAAGTGGGGCAATCCAGGGAAAAGACTAGCGCCCTCCTCTACATCTTTTGTAGAAGCTATTGAAAAGGGACCCTTGGGGTCACCTTCGAATATGGTCGCCAACTTTATATATGTGCGTGTGTATGTGTGTGTATGTATGTGTATGTTTGCCTGTTTGTGTGTGTGTGTGTGTGTGTGTGTGCATGTATACATGTACATTTAAATGCATATATGATATATACATTTATAAATGTATGCATCTGTAGATATATATATGCTCAGGTAGATGCATATATATATATATATATATATGTGTGTGTGTGTGTGTGTGTGTACACACCCACAGACATGTATATATACGTATATACATTATACATGTTTCTATATATATATAATTTATATAATATATTTCCACAATATACTTTATCTATTTTATATTTTTCCTTATAATAAATGTGTATATATATATGTATATATATATATATATATATACATATATACATATATTTACAAACATACGCATATGCATATATATTCGTAAACGCACACACACGCATATATATATATATATATATATATACATATATATATATGCGTGTGTGTGTGTGTGTGTGTGTGTGTGTGTGTGTGTGTGTGTGTGTGTGTGTGTGTGCTTTTGTAAACTTTAGAATAAAGTCGTTCAGGAAATCTTCGTTGTCATGTCAGATTTTTTTCTTTTTTTTCTTTCTCCTTAACTTGTTTTTCTTTCCTTTCTCCTTTTCTTTCTTTCTTTCTTTCTTTCTTTCTTTCTTTCTTTCTTTCTTTTTCCATTCCTTCATAATCTTTATTAACGATTTATTCTTTCTTTCTTTTGCTTCCGAGGTTTTTTCATTCATTCACACACACACACACACACACACACACACACACACACACACACACACACACACACACACATATATATATATATATGTGTGTGTGTGTGTGTGTGTGTACTTTTGTAAACTTTAGACTAAAGATAAGTTGTTCAGGAAATCTTCGTTGTCATGTCAGATTTTTGACATTCTGTCCCCAATTTTAAACAAGACACTTATCGCACTCAAACACACATGTACACACACATGTAGTGTATGAATATGTGTGTCCATGCAATATCTTAATATTCATGGGTAAACGCTATGAACAATATTTTAGTCAAAGAAATTGGTAAGCATTCTTACAGAAGTATTTGTTTCCTAATTTACCTCTTGAAATAAACTGAATAGCTTGAAATAGACATGTTTTTGACAATTAACTGTGTACTCATGCTAAACTGAATTGTTTGAAATAGATCCGATTACTTGTATAAAATAAATTTAAATAGAACTAAACTGCGTATTTATCCTGAAACGATTTGTTTGAATTAAAACTGTTTGACTGAATTGAATAGCTTGAAATAGAAATATTTTTGAGAATTAAACTGTGTACTTATGGTAAACTGAACTGCTTGAAATAGAACTGTGTTGTCATCGAAACTGCGTACTTAAGCTAAACTGTATTGTTTGAAATAGAACCGTTTGACTAAACTGAATAGCTTGTAATAGATATGTTTTTGACAATTAAATTGTGTATTCATGTTAGACTGAGTTTTTAAAAAGAAAATAGAACTGAATATTTGTATAAAAAAGGTTTTGGTATTAAATAACCTACAAAGGTTGATATGCCATAAAACCCAACCAACCAACCAATAACATTATCTATCTATCTATCTATCTATCTATCTATCTATCTATCTATCTATCTAGTTCTTGATTGATAGTTCGGATCCCAGCAATGTTACTCCTCTTTTCTTATAGTGGGTTCAATTCTCTCGCTTCTTCTAGTATTGAACCACCATACTATGTTTAATAAACATTTCTGCATATTTTATATGTAGCTAGCAGGAACATCTGTAGGTCTTCGTTGTCTACAGAAGAAGCTCTTTTGTTTTGGGGGTGTTAATTTTTAACGTAGGATTGCCTTTAGTTGGCACTGTTTTGCAATATTAGAGCGTTTCGTATTTATTTTTTTTAATTTCTTGTGAATTTATATCTTTCCATTTTTCGACAGAAAAAAATGATAAAAAATCGGTGAGAATCCCTATAAGTTTACAGGAATGCGATAAAGCTTAATGAAAAGAATAAAGTCAGGTCGGAATGAATAAATATAGACAGGAAGAAGGAAAAAAAAAGAAAGATTATACAAATAAATGAATGAGAAGTGGGAAAATTTAACGTATAAGGAGATAAAAGCTAAGACAAAAAAAAAAGGAACGAAATATGCAGGGAAAAAAAGTAGGACACTATCTCGAAAAAATAAATAAAGAAAAATTAAGATAAAAATGATAACAAAAGATGAAGTGAAAAAGAAGAAAAAGAAAAAAAAACAGAAAGAAATAAGATTTAAAAAAAAAACGAAAACTGAGAGAAGAAAGAGTGGAAGAGAAAGAAAGGAGAGAAGAAAGAAAACGAAAGAAAAAGGGAGAATGACAGAAGAAAAGTAAGAAAAAGAAGGAAAGAAAAAAACGAATGTGTTTATGAGAAAGAAAAACAGAAAAGTCGAAAAAAGATGAAGAAAGAAGTGAATTGAAAAGACAAAAAAAAAAAGACAGAAAGAAGGAAAAAGAAAAAGAAAGAATGAAGAAAAATGAAGGATAGAAAATAAGGAAAGAAAGAAAGAAAGAAAGGAAAAGTAAAGATAAAAAGAAAGAAAGAAGGATATAAAAACCCTTAGGAGAGTTAGGAGTAAAGATGAAAGAAAAATGAATGAGTTGAAGAAAGAGAAAAATAGGAAAAACTGAGAGACAAAGAAAAAAGAAAGAAAAAAATGAAAAAGGAAAAGAAAAAAAAAGAAGAGAAAGGATAAGAAAGAAAGGGAAAAAGAAATGAAATAAAGAAAAAATAATTGAAGAAAAATAAAAAAATGAAAAAAGTAGTAGTAAATAAAAAAAAGAACGAAAAATGAAATACCTCGGAATGAGAAAGAAAGAAAGAAAAAAAAAGAAAGAATAAATCGTTAATAAAGATTATGAAGGAATGGAAAAAGAAAGAAAGAAAGAAAGAAAGAAAGAATAAATGATTAATAAAGATTATGAAGGAATGGAAAAAGAAAGAAAGAAAGAATAAATCATTAATAAAGAATTGAAGGAATGGAAAAAGAAAGAAAGAAAGAAAGAATAAATCATTAATAAAGATTATGAAGGAATGGAAAAAGAAAGAAAGAAAGAATAAATCGTTAATAAAGATTATGAAGGAATGGAAAAAGAAAGAAAGAAAGAATAAATCATTAATAAAGAATTGAAGGAATGGAAAAAGAAAGAAAGAAAGAAAGAATAAATCATTAATAAAGATTATGAAGGAATGGAAAAAGAAAGAAAGAAAGAAAGAAAGAATAAATCATTAATAAAGATTATGAAGGAATGGAAAAAGAAAGAAAGAAAGAAAGAAAGAAAGAAAGAAAGAATAAATCATTAATAAAGATTATGAAGGAATGGAAAAAGAAAGAAAGAAAGAATAAATCGTTAATAAAGAATTGAAGGAATGGAAAAAGAAAGAAAGAAAGAAAGAAAGAAAGAAAGAAAGAATAAATCATTAATAAAGATTATGAAGGAATGGAAAAAGAAAGAAAGAAAGAATAAATCATTAATAAAGAATTGAAGGAATGGAAAAAGAAAGAAAGAAAGAAAGAATAAATCATTAATAAAGATTATGAAGGAATGGAAAAAGAAAGAAAGAAAGAAAGAAAGAAAGAAAGAAAGAATAAATCATTAATAAAGATTATGAAGGAATGGAAAAAGAAAGAAAGAAAGAAAGAAAGAAAGAAAGAAAGAATAAATCATTAATAAAGATTATGAAGGAATGGAAAAAGAAAGAAAGAAAGAATAAATCATTAATAAAGAATTGAAGGAATGGAAAAAGAAAGAAAGAAAGAAAGAATAAATCATTAATAAAGATTATGAAGGAATGGAAAAAGAAAGAAAGAAAGAATAAATCATTAATAAAGAATTGAAGGAATGGAAAAAGAAAGAAAGAAAGAAAGAATAAATCATTAATAAAGATTATGAAGGAATGGAAAAAGAAAGAAAGAAAGAAAGAAAGAAAGAAAGAATAAATCATTAATAAAGATTATGAAGGAATGGAAAAAGAAAGAAAGAAAGAAAGAAAGAATGAAAGAATAAATCATTAATAAAGATTATGAAGGAATGGAAAAAGAAAGAAAGAAAGAATAAATCATTAATAAAGAATTGAAGGAATGGAAAAAGAAAGAAAGAAAGAAAGAATAAATCATTAATAAAGATTATGAAGGAATGGAAAAAGAAAGAAAGAAAGAAAGAAAGAAAGAAAGAA
This sequence comes from Sepioteuthis lessoniana, assembly GCA_963585895.1. Classification (NCBI taxonomy): domain Eukaryota; kingdom Metazoa; phylum Mollusca; class Cephalopoda; order Myopsida; family Loliginidae; genus Sepioteuthis; species Sepioteuthis lessoniana. The sequence goes on along the minus strand of OY757944.1, from coordinate 38,638,657 downwards.
TAAATGATTAATAAAGATTATGAAGGAATGGAAAAAGAAAGAAAGAAAGAATAAATCATTAATAAAGAATTGAAGGAATGGAAAAAGAAAGAAAGAAAGAAAGAATAAATCATTAATAAAGATTATGAAGGAATGGAAAAAGAAAGAAAGAAAGAATAAATCGTTAATAAAGATTATGAAGGAATGGAAAAAGAAAGAAAGAAAGAAAGAAAAGGAGAAAGAAAGAAAAACAAGTTAAGGAGAAAGAAAAAAAAAAGAAAAAAATATCTGAAAAATAAGAAAGAAAAGCTTTTAAATATAGAAGGAATGAAAAAACCTCGGAAGCAAAAGAAAGAAAGAATAAATCGTTCATAAAGTTTATGAAGGAATGGAAAAAGAAAGAAAGAAAGAGAGAAAGAAAGAAAGAAAGAATAAATCGTTAATAAAGATTATGAAGAAATGGAAAAAGAAAGAAAGAAAGAAAGAACAGAAGAAAGGAAAGAAAAACAAGTTAAGGAGAAAGAAAAAAAAAGAAAAAATCTGAAAAAATACGAAAGAAAAGCTTTTAAATATAGAATGAAAGAAAAAACTCCAAAAAAAAAGAAAGGAAGAAAATACAAAGGATAGACAAGCAATGCAAAAAGAAAGAAAGAATAAACCATTAAAAAAGAAAAAGAAAAAATGGGAAAGAAAGAAATGTAGAAAAAAGGAAAAGAAAAGAATAAAAACGATGGAAAGAGAAAGAAAAAATGAAGCGAAAGAAAAGAAAAAATGAAAAATAAAGAATCACGGAAAACGAAAGAAAGGAAAGAAAAAGAAAGGAAAAAGAAAGAAAAAAGGGGAAGAAATAAAACGTCTAAAAAGAAAGAGAACAGAAAGAAAGAAAAAAAGAAAAAAGAAAGAAAGCGTGGAAAATGAGAAAGAAAGTAAAGTATACTGAAAGAAGAAGAAGAAGAAGAAGAAGAAGAAGAAGAAGAAGGCTTTTAAATATGGAATGAAAGAAAGAAAAGATAATAGCAAAGGAAATTGAAATATTAATAAATAGATAATTGAATAAATAAATAAAGTGAAAGAAAAGAATAATGAAGGAAAAAAAGGGTAAATGAAGCTGATTAAAAAAAACAACACACACACACACACACACACACACACACACACACACACACACACACACACACACAGAGAAAAAGCAAAAAACGTAAAAAAAGAAACGAAAAACTGAAGGATAAATCAATAGTGAATGAAAAGAAAAAGAAAAAGAAAAGAAAAAAGAAAACAAAAAAAGAAAAGGAAAAACGTAATAGAAATATAATGAAATAATATAATATTAAAAAAAAATTGCCTAGACTAACTAAAAATGGATGAAGAAAAAGTAATTATGAAAGATGCGTATGCTGCAGATAAGGTTTTTGTCAGCACAATGAATCAGTGAAACCTTAATATTGGTCAGCGGCGATAGATGGCGCTTCAAATCCAATGTAACTACTAGAAGTGCCAAAAACACTTTTTTCCCCTTTTTTAAAAAACTTTTAGGTGAAGAGCGAAGTAGCAGCAAATGAGATGAAAAAAAAAATTGCAAAAATAAAATGAAATAAAATAAAAAAAGGAAGAAGAGATTGTTATAATAATAATAATAATAATAATGATAATAATAATAATAATAATAATAATAATAATAATAAGAAGAAGAAGAAGAAGAAGAAGAGAGAGGGATTGTTATAATAATAATAATAATAATAGAGCAGAAAACTGAAGGTAGGTTAATAAAGAGAGAGAGACAGACAGACAGACAGACAGAGACAGAGAGAGACTGAGACAGAGAGAGCAAGAAAGAGAGATAGAATAAAAGAGAGAAAGATAAAAAGAGAGAAAGAGAAAGAGAGAGAGAGAGAGAGTAAAGAAAGAGAGAGAAAGGAAGAGAGAGAGAGAGAGCGAGAAAGAAAAAGAGAGAGTGAGAGAGTGATAAAGAAAGGGAGAGAGAGTGCTAAGGAAAAGGAGAGATAGAGAGAGATAAGGAGAGGGGGATAAAGAAAAGGAGAGAGAGAAAAAAGAGAGAGAGTAGAGAAAGAGAGAGAGAGAGAGACAGAAAGAGAGAGAAAGAAAGAAAGTGAGCGAGAGAGAGAGAGAGAGAGAGAGAGAGAGAAAGAGAGAGGAATAAAGAAAAGAGAGAGAGAGAAAGAGAGAGGAATAAAGAAAAGAGAGAGAGAGAAAGAGAGAGGAATAAAGAAAAGAGAGAGAGAGAAAGAGAGAGGAATAAAGAAAAGAAAAGAGAGAGAGAGAGAGAGAGAGAGAGAGAGAGAGAGAGAGAGAGAGAGAGAGAGAGAGAGAGAGAGAGAGTTCAAATTGGTGACGTACAGAGAAAAGAAACTATTAAAAGAACGGCAACAAAAAAATTAAAAAAATTAAAGAACTCAAATATGAGAGGCAAAAAAAGAAAAACAACAACAACAATAACAATAAAAAAAACAACAACAACAAAAACAAAAAAAAAAACAAAAAAACAAATACAAAAACAAAAAAAACGCGCTTAGAAACCTAAGCCATCGAGCAAAAAGAATAGACATTGAATAAAACAAATAAATAAATAAATACAAACTCCGTTAAAAATAAAAATACCCCCCCCCCAAATAAATGAATAAATAAATAAATAAGCCACAAAAAAAAGAAGAAGATGAGAAGAGTGAGAATGTCCGTATAAAAATATCACAAAGAAAATGAAGGACATCGTCTTATTTTGCATTGCTGAAGATTCACTCACTTTTATGGCTGTACAGGAGATGAAGATTCCCGCCAACGTTGTCACAGAAGCATCTCTTCACTCCGTCGCCTCATCGTGGTATAGCCCCACCCCTGCCCCAACTCATTTACCGCCGGACCCCACCCCCTATACCGGCACCCGGACCTAAAAACCCACCGACACACTTCCACGCCCCATGACAACCTGCCGCAGTATCTTCCGAAATAGCCCGATTGAGTTACAGGCGTGTTCCTTGCCTGCACACAATGCCGGGCACGCATGAAGAGAGAAACGGTTATTAAAGTTGTCTACATAACACACACACACACACACACACACACACACACACACACACACACACACACACACACACACACATGTAGGCAATTATTTATTTCTATCCGATTTATACGCATATATAAGGTGTCAATGCAATTAATAGACATATGTGCGAGTGATATATATATATATATATATATATATATATATATATATATATATATATATATATAGTAATTTACGAAGCGTTTTGCTTAGTTGTGGCACAAGGCCGTATAAATGGGGCACCCAACAAGACTCGAACTCACTCGTGAAGGTTTGCTTGTCTCGCTCGCAAAACCATGAAGCCACCCGAGGTGCCCATTTACTAAGCGTTTTGCTCAAATAGGGGACAAGGTCGTATGAATGAGCACCCAATGAAATTTGATGGTTTGGTTTCTTTTTTTAATGGCATATCAACCTTTGTAGGCTATTTAATGCAAAAGCTATTCACCTAGAAGAATAGTAGTGGTACTATTTAACCCATAGCTGTGAGGATAAGGTGGTTCATACCATTTCCGAGGTGATTTGGCCAAAAGTGAACGTAATAGCGCAACTGGAGTTCGAACTCACTTACTTCTATTCCGCATTCCACTGCTTTAACGATTGCACTACGAAGACACCTACTCAATGAGACTTGCACTCGTGAAGGTTTGCTAGTCTCACTTACTACGATTCCGCAGTCCATTGCTTTAACCATAACACCACGAGGACACCTTGCTAGTCTAGATTGGTAACCATTTCACCAGGCGAGTAGTGATTTACAAGGCGATTTGCTCAGATGTTACACAAGATCGTACGAATGGGGCTTCTAATGAGACTTGATCTCACTCGTGAAGGTCTGCTAATCTAGCATGCAAACCATTACACAAACCGAGGTCCCCACCATATAAATATATGCTAGTGTCACTGGCATATATGTCTTGCAACACACACACACACACACACACACACACACACACACACACACACACACACACACACACATATATATATATATATATATTAGAAGCGCTCGCGGTGTAGCGGTTATCACCGTATGAAATAATATGAAATCGTTGGTCTGAGTTCATATCCTAAATATAGCTGTTTACATTTCACGTAGCGCTAATGCTCTTTGGAAATGTATGCACCCAACTATTCTCCCTTTAGCAATTAGTAAATAGTAGGGCAGACAGGACTCTTTAACCTCGTTATGCCAACCAGTCAAGAAAATGAAAACTGAATTCAAACCCGTTAAATTCCGCTTAAGAATTGACCCAATGTTACATCCCGCTCGTGCGGAGGGCTTGGGTATATATATATATATATATTATCATCTTCATACAGAATATGTACTCAAGCCTGGGGTTCAGTGCCGAGACATGAATATATATATATATATATATATATATATATATATATATATATATATATATATGCTATAAAACCTTTTATATATTCTATAAATGAATTATTCCATATAACTCATTCTTGGAGTTTAATCTATATGGATTATATATATCCATCCAGAGAAGGTGAGTGTGGAATTATTCAGTTCGAGTGTATATAAGAGGATTCTTATAAATCTCCAGGAGTGCTCAATGTATGATCATTAATTTATAAATTTTAAAATATCATACAGAACAAATTCATATAATTGGAAAAAAAAACCCAGTTATCTGACCATCATTTGACTGTTATAAATTCATTTTTGACGGCCACTTGATAAGAGCAATCAACCTGTTCAGATAGTTATCACGTAGGGAAGAGAAAAAACTATAAAAGTATTCTTTCAATGGATTCTTACTCCAAGAATCTATTGAAAGAATAGAGGTCAGCTGAAATAAATTTATAATAGTCAAATGACAGTTTGTTAAACTTTTCTACCAATTAGTGCGTATCGTGTTTGTCAATGGTCCGGGAGACCTGGGTTCAGTCTCAAGTCGCATCATACCAAAGACTTTAAAAATGGTACTTGATACCTCCTTGCTTAACACTCGGCAATATAAGGTATGTATCAAGGGTAAAGTGGAGCAATCCGTGGAAAGGAGTAGCGCCTTCCCCTACACCTCAGTGTAGTAGCTATTGAAAGGTGAGCCTTCTGGTCATTCTGGACTACAGACGGCAACTTTACTTATATATATATATATATTGTCATCCACAGACGGACTGTTTCGTTCTATCAGAACTCTTCAGTGTGGCTAGACACGTAGGACGCTCGAAGCCGGGATCGAAACCCATCCAACTTTACGTTAGACTAAGTCTCAGACCGCTCGGCCAACAAGCGTACCACGTTTGGCTAAGGGAATTGTTAAGGTATTTAACAGTAGCAGCCGTTTGTTTACATTTTTATACCCTATCGGCTACCAGAGAGCTCAATTCTTTCGAAGAGCTTTGCATTATGCGAGCGGCGGCCGATATTCCTTCACCAGAGTGCTCAACCCCCATGGGGGAGCGTATATAATGTCATCCACAGACAAACTTTTTCGTTCTATCAGAACTCTTCAGTGTGGCTATTTATGGAAATTTTTATTTGAAATTATTAATTTTTTTCTCTTTGCACCTACAACAATCTCCCCTCATATATATATATATATATATATATTAAAAAGGACATTTCATGTATGAGAGAATAACGTGAATAATTTTCAGAAAGCCTTTAGAAATATTATGTACTTACATGTAAGTCCTTTAGAATAGAAGCATTTGAAAATAGATCGGTTTTTCTTTTGTGATATTTCGAGGAAACCTTTCTTCTTTTCCAGCGATGTTAATAAAAATGAAATTGGTGTGTTGTCGTAAACAAGCTATATTTTTCAACTATAAATTAAAAAACTCAACATTGACTTATTTCCTGTTGATGTCATCACATTAATTTCATCTTTATCATTATCATAATGATCGACTGGTTCATCTTTATCATCATCATCATGGTGTCTTCAAAATATCGCCCCCCCCTCACCATAAAAAATATCCCCAAAAATTTATTTTCAAATGCTTCTTTTCATCTTGATAGTAAAAGTAAAGTCAGTGACTGTAGTAGAGGGTAACCAGAAGGCTCCCTTTTCAATAGCTACTACTCGAAGTTGTAGGGTAGGGCGCTGCTCCTTTCCCTGGATTGCTCCACTTTACCCTTGATCTGTACCTTAGAATGTTAAGTGTTAAGCAAGGAGGTACCGAGTGCCATTTTAAAATCTTTGGTATGGCTCGACCTGGGATTGAACCCTGATCTCCTGGGCCATTGTCTAACACTCTACTCAATAGACAATGGGCCAGTTTTAATATATATATATATATATATATATATATATATATACACACACACATATGTATGTATATATATATATATATACACACACACACACATATATATACATACATGCACACACACACAGACACACACACACATATATATATAATATATTTATATATATATATATAAATATATATATATATATATATATATATATATTGTCACCCAGACAGACTGTTTCGTTGTATCACAACTATTCAATGTGGCAAGACAGGCTGGACGCTTCAAGGTGGGATCGAAACACGCCCAACATTACGTTAGACTGATAACGTACCTTTCAGCCATTCTACGACTATATTTTTTCGTTTTCCTTGAGTTATTAGCATTATTTTATTTTATCTTTATCTTTTTATATAGGCTATGTTATCTTAAATAGATTTACACAAGAAACAAACATGGAACCCACATTTCAACGCTTACACACGCATACATACACACACATATATATATGCACCCAGTCGGCTGGGGCTGTAGAATACACCGACTGTATTTCTGCAGAGGAGTAAGACTCCCACAACGAGTTTCCTTGATATGACATTAAACAATCTGATCGTGAGGCTTCAGTAATGCAGGAGCTTTGGGGAATGCAGAGTACCTCTTTATCGCCATCACTCCCAGGTCCACTTTGGCTTAGAGTGATAGCATCTGATCGGGTCCTATATATGGGTCAAATTTGACAGTTAAACTGAGTGCAAAAAATTACTTATATTAAACTGAATTGTTAGAAATTGAACTGTTTGATCATTTACTGTGTGTATACAAATGATATGTTTAATTGAATTATTAGTGATGTATCGTAATACTTAAAACCATTTACCTTGGAACAAATAAGAGCTTAGACTCGTTATTAACGAAATGTGTTTACAAATCATATACATTTAATATATATGGTGAAAGAGGATTTGACACTAAATAGCCTTCAGTTATCGATATTACAAAAAAAAAAAAAAAATAACTAAACCAAACCACACAGAACGAACCCACAACGAAACCACCACTCACGCAGGCATATACTCCATCCCATGCAAAGATTGCAATAAACATTACATCGGTGAAAACCAACGCAATCTACGGAAAAGAATTTGCGGACACAAACGATCAATTTAAACAAATGACGATCAAAAAGCCCTTTTCTTTCACATGTTAGAGCTAAAAAACACATTCGATTTTTCCCAAGGCACCCTAATCAAACCCATACACTGCAAAACATCCCGAAGACTGCTAGAATTTGCGGTCATCTCCAAAACAAACCATATAAAAAACGTCCAGGGTTTTACCAAATCTCACTACACCCTACGAACATCATACTGAACGAAAACTAATCAAAATAGAAAACGGATAGGAAAAAAAAAAAAACAAAAACAAAAAACCCCACAAAAACACAAAACCACACACACACACACACACATATATATATGTGGCGAAGGGTGACTTGGGAATCTGGCCATGCAGTCTATTATAATCAGAAAAGAAAAAGGAAAGCCCCACTCTGCGTCCCTGGGATTTTTTTTTTGCCTCCCCGGATTTTCTTTTCTTCCCCGTATCTGGCAAACTAATTTAGATGTGAGAAAATACACTTCTACCAACAGACTCTACTTCAGACTTGATACCTCTCTCCAGTGGATTTGATATACCTCCCCAAACATTAGTAAAACCCGGGCGAGGATGATTACAATTAGTTTCGAGAGAAAAATAATAAAATCTCCAAATAATGAGAAATTGAAATTTATTTGTAAATTGATTCAATTCTTCGTTTTATTTTGGCAAATTTATCAATCACTTTGTTGTAAAAAGTATCAGCACTACGCACTACCCTAATGTTCAAAATGTCTTTATTCATGACAATGAAAACCAAATTACTTAAATGCTTTTCACTATGGGAGCACCTTATGTAATTATTTACTCGCTTTAATAAAAGAGACGGTCTCTTACTGGAAGCAGATGTGACTGATAAAATTTAGTTATTCCTGCCTGAGCTTGATTTTGTTCAAGGTTTGGTTTGGTTTCTTTGTTTAATGACATATCAATCTTTGTAGGTTATTTAATGCCAAAGTCATTCTCCTAGAAGAACAGTTGAAGCAATTTTTTTAAAGGCTTGCTTCCTTCATGTCACAAGTGAAAATCTCGGACACACCTGTAGAGTCTGTCTCTTTCACTGGCAAGTCCAATTGGTCATCAAATAAAAAAAGATAGAACAAGTCCGACCATAAGTCTCTTCTCGCTACAACCCGATCTCCTAAGCTACGCCGACGCTGCTGTTTTTATCTCTGTTCAGACTGGCCAAAATTTGCATCAGAGCGTCTCTTCGTTCTACAAATCGCACCCTCCCGAATGTTTTATTTCTTCACATGCGAAACACGTTCTCGCCCGTTTTGAATTCCGCGGTAAGTCATTCTTTTCGTTACAGTACTGTTCAACCCATAGCTGGGAGGATAAGCAGGGTTCATACTTTTCCTAAGGGTATTTGCCCGAAAGTGGCTGAAATAGCGCAACTAGAGTACGAACTCGCTTACTACGATTCCACAGTCTATCGCTTTAACCATTACAACACGAGGATACCCAGTAGATTTTGTTCAAGTTCCCGTATTATCTCTGCGACTCTATGGATGCTTGACTCTTGCTTTGCGAAATCTTCAGCTTGCATTTCAATCCATCTAAATCCAATATGTTTTTAAATACATCCAAAGTTGAAAACACTTCCAAAGAGGAAATTTTTTCGTTTGGTTAAAAAAGCTTCGGATTTAACAATTCAATAAATCTTAATCTTCTCATTGTTTTAAATCTTTGCTCAAAAGAGAAAATAACTCCATCCAAAATGTTCAGAACCGAATAATAAAGATTTTTCGTCTAACTCTTTCTGACTCTACCGACTCATTGGTCTAGCAGGTAGAGTGTTCGCCAATGGCCCGAGAGACCTGGGTTCAATCCCAGGTCGCGTCATACCAAAGACTTTAAAAATGGTACTTGAAACCTCCTTCCTTAACACTCAGCAAAATACGGTACGTGTCAAGGGTAAAGTAGAACAATGCTACTTGATACTGCCTAGCTTAACACTCAGCATTATAAGGTAAAGGATCAAGGGTAAAGTAGAGTAATCCAGGGTAAGGAGTAGCTCTCTCCCCTACACCTCGATGTAGTAGCTATTGAAAAGGGGGCCTTCTATTCGCCTTCGACTACGGTCGCTAACTTTACTTACTTTTATAAGTCCTTTGAAAAGGCAAGTTTTCAGTCACATGAGGCAATAAAACCATCATCACTTGAGTAGAGAGTGTCTGCTAGCTTAATACGGCTGGAAAGGAAGTAAGAGAATTTCTGCTTTTCAGAGGCTTTCAACCACTTGATTATTCTGGCCCTCTTTTTCATGCGCCCGGCTTGAAGAAGGGAATTATGAAATAGATAGAACTCAAGCCACGGCCATTTCTAAGCAAGACTACAACACAAGTAAAAGTATTTTTGTTTTTCTATAATTGTCGCTTTTTCACCCACTGACTATTATGTCCTGTCTCTCTTTTTCGCGCACCCGGCTTGAAGGGAATAATAAAAGGGACCTTTTCTAACTATGACTACAACGCCAGCAAAAATACGAGGTGCATACAATAAGTTTCCTGACATTTTTCGTATGGGCATTTAAAATTGTCGTAGACTCTCGAAAATTTACTATGTTATTGCTATACATCTTATTTCAGGTTCAAATGAACAGCTACAGCAGCAATTGGAATACACCCTACTAAAGCCTGATAGTCACAGCTGGTGAATTTCAAAAATGCAATCTGACACATTAGAAGAACGATATGCTATAAAATTCTGTTTTAAACTTGGAAAAAATGATGCCACAGAAACGTATGGAATGCTTCAAACTGCTTTTCGACCATCTTGCATGAATCGAGCATCAGTTTTTTATGCGGCATAAGAGATTCAAGGAGGGTAGGGAGTCTGTGAGGGGTGATGAGAGGTGTGGGAGGAGTAAGAAAGTCAATGCACCAGAGTTGATTGGCCAGAGGGTTAGGGTTAGGGTTACTATGTTGAGGTTTTAAGGGAATTCAGGAAGAGATTCCTAGGAAAGAGGCCAGCATTCTTCAAATCAGCTCAGTGGCATTTCCACCAGGACAATACAACTCCATCCTTGTCACAGACTCTTTGACCAAGATGGGCATCAGGACAGTTCCTCACCCTCCCTATTGTCCAGATCTTGCTCGTTGTGGCTTTTGCTTATTCCCTAAGCTCAGAGGCTGTCGTTATGAGACAATTAAGGAGATGAAAGAGGCTGTAACGAAGGTCATTGACACGCTCAGACAAGAGAACTTCCATGGGGCCTTCCAGAAGTTGTTGGAACGGTACAACAAGTGAATTGCAGCCGGAGGAGATTATTTTGAAGGGAAGTAGAGTTTCATGAGTGTACTATCAATAAAAGTGCCCATACGAAAAAAAGTCTGGAAACTTATCGCATGCACCTCGTATTTTCGCTTTGTTGTGACTATTTCTCTTTCATCAACCCAGTCTAACGTTCTAGTTCTCATATCCCTTACACAAAGACAATAGAGAAGCTACTAAATCCATTGCTTTAACTTGTGTCTTTTCTCGCTAAACCAACAGGCGTTTTCTCTACTAACATTCCCTAAATAATATTGCTTGTAACAATGATTCTTAAAAATGAAGAAATGGGAAATACTAAAAAATACAGGTGCGAAGAGGATAATGAAAATTATCAATAATTAATTTTATATTACATAAAACTATTTATCCCGGAAAAAAGTGTAAGGCTTTTCGCGCATGCAATGCATACATGAAACTTTCGCCTCTGATATATATATATATATATATATATATATATATATATATATATATATATATCAGAGGTGCCCGTGGTGTAATCGTTATCGTTGTAGGAAATGGACACAGCGACACAAATTCAAATCCTGGACGAGACTGATTGCATTTCACATAGCACTAATACCCTTGGAAAAGGTATGAATCCAATTATTCTCCCTCCAGCTATGGGTAAATAGTAGGGCAGACTAGGTTCTACAGCCTTGCTGAGGCAACTAGTCTAGGAGAAGGAAAACTCTGAATTCAAACCTGTTAATCTCCGCTTAAAAGCTGACCTTGTGTCATATCCTGCCCGAGCGGAGGGGTCGGTAAATATGTATATATATATATATATATAGTAGTGCTAACCACCAGGGTTTCGCCATCCTCATGAAATAGGTTTCCAGAGTCGAGAGTTGGAACACGCCTAGTTAGCTACATACACTCGTAAATGGTTGGTGCTAACGCACTCACCCGTACAGACGGATACGAACACGTACGTTAAAGAGCAGGTTGTCCCTCCTTTTTCAATCAGCCCATTCTCCCGCGCTGAGCTCGGCGATTGGGCCTGTCTCTCAAGCGAGCAGGCGCAAAACTGATTTTTCCCTGTTGAAGAGCTCGAGTGATCCCGTCCTCCACCAAACCCTTCCCCAGCCAGGAGCTGGAGGGAGGAAGGGAGGGTGATGAGGTTGGATGTTTACGATTTGTTATCACTCGTTCCAACTTTCTCTGTTGAGAACTTGTCGGGTTTTGGAAACCTTACGAGTCGTGATTATCGAGGCGCTAACATTAAACTAGGATCACAGGGAAAAGCATCGCTATAATGTTATATTTGTTTGTAGCGAGATATTGGAGCCTGGGGCCAGTCTCAGTATCTCTCTCTCTCTCTCTCTCTCTCTCTCTCTCTGCTGTTACACGTGGACGTGTGTGATTAGCTGTATTCATGGTAGCTGATTGTGTGTGTGCGTGTGTTTGTGGATATGCGTGCAGGGCTTTTTTTTTTAGTGTAAAATACCTTGAGAGAGAGAGAGAGAGAGAGAGAGAAAACACGATCTATCCTCCTTGTTCTCTATCCCTCCCTATCTATTTCTCCCCTTCTCTCTCTGGTATCTCTCTCTCTCTCACACACACACACACAAACCCTCTCTCTCTCCCTTACTTTGCTTCTACTCATAGAAAAACAATATGTATGTATGTATGTATGCATCTATCTATCTATCCTCCTTGTTCTCCACCCCTCCCAATCTATCTACCACCTTCTGTCTCTAGCTCTCCTCTCTCTCTCACACACACATACATATACATTCTCTTTCTCTTTCGCTCTCACTTTCGCTCACCCTACATATACACATTGAAAAGAGTATCTATCTATCTATCTATCTATCTTATTTTCCATCTTTACATACACATTATCTCTGTTTCTCTCTCCCCTTCTCTCTCTCTCTTTCTCTAACTCACTCTGCATGTACACTTAGAAAACCAGTATCTATCTATCTATCTATCTTAATCTATCTATCTATCTATCTATCTCAGTCTGCATCTATCTATCTATCTATCTATCTATCTTAGTCTATTCATATTTCTATCTATCTATCTATCTATCTATCTATCTATCTATCCCAGTCTGCACCTACCTATCTATCTATCTATCTATCTATCTATCTCAGTCTGCATCTATCTATCTATCTATCTATCTATCTTAGTCTATTCATATTTCTATCTATCTATCTATCTATCTATCTATCTCAGTCTGCATCTATCTATCTATCTATCTATCTATCTTAGTCTATTCATATTTATATCTATCTATCTATCTATCTTAGTCTATTCATATCTATCTATCTATCTATCTATCTATCTGTCTATCTATCTATCTATCTATCTATCCCAGTCTGCATCGATCTATCTATCTATCTTAGTCTATTCATATTTATATCTATCTATCTATCTATCTATCTATCTATCTATCTATCTATCTATCTTAGTCTATTCATATCTATCTATCTATCTATCTCAGTCTGCATCTATCTATCTATCTATCTATCTATCTATCTATCTATCTATCTATCTCACATAAACGCTCTTGCGTACACGCACGCACACACACAGCGATCGAATCTCAGCCTCGACTTTCGCATCACACCCATTCACAATTTACTTCTTCCCGCGTATGGAAGCAGGCATGAATTTTTTCGTGCATATGTCTGTGTAAGTGTGTGTATGTATGAACCAGGGAGTAATGGCAATGAAGGTGTACTCCACATTCCCCAAAACTCGGGACAATCATTGGGGGAGTCATACGACTCTGCAGAGGTGCAGTTGGTGCATTCTACAGCTTCATCCGATTGGACTAATACCGGTGAGGTTACAAATTTTATACACACACACACACACACACACACACATATATATATATATATATTATGTATAAGTTGGGCGGCCGTTGTCGAGGGCGATCCGAATGTTCCCTTTTCAATAGCTACTACATCGAGGTGGAAGGAGAGCGCTACTCCTTTACACAAATTGCTCCACTTACCCTTGATTCGTATATATATATTCAGATCAGTAGGCCTATATATATATATATATATATATGTGTGTGTGTGTGTGTGTGTGTGTGTGTTATGATAACAGACGATATGGCCCGTAAAAATCGTACCTTCGTTCACGTTGTCTCAGAGTAAGAATTTGGTGCGTGAATCTACTCTTAAAAAATAAAAAAAAATGTCTTTTAAATATTCATCTCTTTCAATTATCTTCTATCTATCTGTATGTCTGTGTGTTTTTGTGTTGTTGCGTGTTTTTTACTGGGTGTTGACCAATACTTAAGGTAGTTTGCCCTTATAAATATGTATAAAAATAAATTTTGATGACATTATAATTTTCTGAAATAATGGCCTTACTTTATTTAAATTTCTTCTAAATAAATAATATTTTCAAGTTTATATTTTATTATTGTATGGCTTCGAGCTGACTAAGAAAAGAAGCAAAAGGTACCCCGCAAAAACAATCACAGACACTGACTACGCTGATGACTTAGCGTTACTGGCGAATACGCCTAATCAAGCAGAGACAATACTTCATAGTTTGGAACGAGCTGCAGCAGGCATTGGCCTCCATGTCAATGCGCACAAAACTGAATATATGTGTTACAACCAAACGGGCAACATTACCACACTAGACGGAGCCTCTCTGGGGCTTGTGGACAAATTCACCTACCTAGGAAGTAGCGTCTCATCAACGGAAAACGACATCGACACACGACTGACGAAAGCATGGACGGCTATAGATAGGCTCTCAATAATATGGAAATCAGACCTGACCGATGAAATGAAGCGCAGTTTCTTCCAGGCAGCGGTTGTATCGATACTGCTATATGGATGCACTACATGGACGCTAACCAAACGGCTGGAGAAGAAACTTGACGGCAACTACACAAGAATGTCAAGAGCAATATTGAACAAGTCCTGGCGGCAACACCCCACGAGACACCAACTGTACGGCCACTTGCCTCCCATCACGAAAACTATACAGGTTAGACGAGCCAGACACGCCGGACACTGCTGGAGAAGCAAGGACGAGCTCGTGAGTGACGTACTCCTATGGACCCCCACATATGGCCAAGCAAAAGCAGGACGACCAGCCTGAACTTACATACAGCAGCTATGTGAGGACACAGGATGTAACCCAGAAGACCTGCCGGAGGCGATAAACGATAGGGAGAAGTGGCGAGAGATAGTCAAGGATATCCGTGCTGGCGGCACGACATTATGATGACGATGATGATATATATATATACTTTAAGAAAAACAACGAAACCGGTCAAAGAATTTATTGCTCTGTATTATTGTTACATTGAGCTCTTTACCAGGAAAATTTAAATATTCACTCATGAATAATTTCTTGTCCTGATGGAATTACTCCCAACTCCGGTATAACTGGAGCAAAGAATACTATATATATATATATATATATATATATATACACACACATAAATATATACATATGCTTTTATAAATAAATATATATATATATATATACACATACATATATAGATATGCTTTTATTAATATATATGTGTGTGTGTGTGTGTATGTGTGTGTGTGTGTGCGTGTGAGTGTGTGCGTATATTTATATATATACATATATATATTATAGAACATATAGAACATATAACTATAGCAAAATATAGACTTGAAAATATCATATATATATATATATATATATATATATATATATATATATATATAGAATTAACTTAAATCGCGAGTCGGAAATCTTCTACTAAAGTTTCACCTTAACGGATCATCAGGAAGCCTAGATTCGACCAGGGATTTTTTGTTTTTTCCGTTACCGTGAATACTGGTAGATATTAGATTAGTAAATATATATATATATATATATATATATATGCTATTCATTTTTTATAAACATATATATTACACATATTGTACATGTGTTATATAGATATAAAATCGATATATATCATGTTTTATATATCAGGCATATTGTACATATATATGATACATATATATTATTTATAATGTATATGATATAAACGTAAGAAACAGATTCGAAACACTACAAGAAAAGACGGAAACAAGTACACCAAACGACGAATATGAAAACTTCGTCAATGCACACCTCGAGACAGCAGCAAAATACATTCGAACAAAACTTAAAACTAAATATAGAGTCCCATGGGAAACTTTAGCTGTGAGAGAAAAACGTGCACTAGTGAAAACAGCCTCCAAAAATTATCGAAAAAACCCAACAAACACAAATGCCTTAAAACTAAAAACGGCACAATATCAATTAGCAGGCATATATATAAAGGAACAGACAGAATACATTCAAAATCAGATAGATAAGATCAGAGACTCGGTGGAAGATAGGCAATCTAGGATAGCATGGCAAACAATAAACGAAGTGAGTAGAAGAAAGAACACAGCCAAAGCAAAACTTAAAGCAGCAAACCAACAAGAAAGAATAAAACTGTGGAAACAGCACTTCGAAAACTTACTTGGAAACCCACCAAAAATAACGCATGAACCAATCACCAGAATAATTAGCAAACAATTAGACATTAAACTAGGACCGTTCACACAAGAAGAACTCGACTCGGTTCTCAGAAAAATTAAAAATAGGAAAGCTGCAGGGCTGGACGAAATTCCACCGGAAGTATGGAAGACTAGACAATTCGACGACATACTGCTTCGCCACTGCAACGCAGTATACAATCAAAATCCGATAGATAGATGGATGAAGGGATGCATACTCCCCTTCCCTAAAAAGGGGGACCTCGGATTAGCCAAAAACTACCGAGGCATAACACTTACATCGATAGCTGCCAAAATCTACAATGCCCTACTACGAAACCGAATAGAACCTAAAATCGACATCATACTTAGAAAAAACCAAAATGGCTTCCGAAGAAATAGATTAACGACCTCACAAATATTAACCATCCGCAGAATCCTTGAAGGTGTACGGGCAAAGAACCTACAAGCGACATTAATATTTGTCGACTTTACCAAGGCTTTCGACTCCATTCACAGAGGAAAGATGGAAGAAATACTACTAGCGTACGGCATACCTAAAGAAACCGTAGCGGCAATAACGATTCTCTATAGAAACACTAAAGTAAAAGTACGATCACCGGATGGAGACACAGAATACTTTGACATTGTAGCAGGAGTACTACAAGGGGACACGCTGGCCCCGTACCTCTTTATCATTTGTCTAGACTACGTACTTAGAACATCGATTGACCAAATCAAAGAGAATGGCTTCGAACTGACGAAGAAAAAAAGCAGAAGATACCCCGCAACAACAATTACCGACGCCGACTACGCCGATGACATAGCGATACTGGCAAATACACCTGACCAAGCCGAAACTCTTCTGCATAGTTTGGAACGAGCAGCAGCAAGCATAGGCCTCTATGTTAATGCACACAAAATGGAATATATGTGCTATAACCAAACGGGGGACATCTCCACTCTAGAAGGAACCCCATTTAAACTAGTAGACAAATTCACGTACCTAGGAAGCAGCGTCGAATCAACCGAAAAGGACATCGAAACGAGGCTAACGAAAGCACGGACAGCTTTCAATAGGCTATCGATTATATGGAAATCAGACCTAACCGATAAAATGAAACGCAGCTTCTTCCAGGCAGCGGTCACATCGATACTGCTATATGGATGCACTACATGGACGCTAACAAAACGGCTGGAGAAGAAACTGGATGGCAATTACACAAGAATGCTGCGTGCAATCCTGAACAAGTCCTGGCAGCAGCACCCCACAAGACACCAACTGTACGGCCACCTGCCCCCTATCACGAAAACTATTCAAGTTAGGCGAACCAAACATGCAGGACACTGCTGGAGAAGCAGAGATGAACTCATAAGAGATGTACTCTTAAGGATCCCCACACATGGCCGCGCAAAAGCAGGACGACCATCTCGAACGTACATTCAGCAGCTATGTGAGGATACAGGCTGTTGTCCTGAAGACCTACATAGGGCGATGAACGATAGGGAGGAGTGGCGAGAGAGGGTCAGGGATATCCGTGCTACCAGCGCGATATGATGATGATGATAAGCATATATAATATATTTATAAGCATATAGTTACTAACTGACCCATTGGTCTAATGAGTCGTGTATTCACAAATTGTCCGGGAGACCGATGTTCAATCCCAGATCAAGTCATACTAAAGACTCAGAAAATGGTACTTGATGCCGCATTATAAGGCAAAGGATCAAGGGTAATGTGGGCAATCCATGGAAAGGAATGGCGCCTTCTCTTAAACCTCATTGTAGTAACTATTGAAAAGGGAGCCTTCGTGTTACCTTCGACTAGGGTCGCCAGCTTTACATATATTCTCAACTACGGTCACCAACTTCGCTAATATATATATATATATATATATATATATATATATATATATATATATATATCATGAATTATATATACTCATATATACATTAAATTGCATCATTTATATATGGTTTGGTTTTATGGCATATCAACCATTGTAGGTTATTTAATGCCAAATCCTCTTTATGCATATATATTAATATATATGATTTTTTTGGTTGTATTGTATGGCATATCAACCCTTGTAGGTCATTTAATGCCAAATCCTCTTTATACATATATATTAAATATATATGATTTTTTTGGTTGCATTTTATGGCATATCAACCCTTGTAGGTCATTTAATGCCAAATCCTCTTTATACATATATATTAGATATATAGGATTTTTTTGGTTGCATTTTATGGCATATCAACCCTTGTAGGTCATTTAATGCCAAATCCTCTTTATACATATGTATTAAATATATAGGATTTGGTTTAGTTGGGTTTTATGGCATATCAACCATTGTAGGTTATTTAATGCCAAATCCTCTTTATACATATATATATATATAAAATATAGGATTTGGTTTGGTTGGGTTTTATGGCATATCAACCATTGTAGGTTATTTAATGCCAAATCCTCTTTATACATATATATCAAAAATATAGGATTTAGTTTGGTTGGGTTCATGGCATATCAACCATTGTAGGTTATTTAATGCCAAATCCTCTTTATACATATATATTAAATATATAGGATTTGGTTTAGTTGGGTTTTATGGCATATCAACCATTGTAGGTTATTTAATTCGAAATCCACTTTATACATATATATTAAATATATAGGTTTTGGTTTGGTTGACTTCTATGGCATATCAACCATTGGTGGTTATTTAATGCCAAATCCACTTTATAAATTGGTTCAGGTACGAAACTTTTTATTACCTTTGAGTTAAAGGTAATTCGGCAGGAGGAGAGAGAGATACAATCTTTCTATGCTGACTGCTTTTACATCGTCAGCTCTCAACCCAACCAACGCGTGGCGCCCGTATCGCATAAAGTCGTTTGGCCTCGCCCAGCTCTGAAAGTCAGCATTCTTCTTCCGAGGCAGGAACTCAGCTCTGCTTTTTCTCAAATCTCAGCCCACGCTTCCGGTGCATGACGTCACCCAAATACTCTGGTCCCAATTCCTATCTGGGATTTTATATTGACATCTCTGAATGACACATTCTCTCGGCACGCGCGTGAACACCTGCGTTAATGTTGCACCTTACTAACCCATGCGCCAAGCGAAAGGTTCTCAGCCTAACTAAACCGAAAGGCAAGATATATAAAACGAAATCCCTCGGCAATTATATTACACACGCGCACACACATACATACACACTCATACACACACGCACATGTACACACATACATACAATCATAGATACACATACCCATATACAGATATTCACACACATAGATAAACACACATACACATACACACACATTTACACATTCACAAACACATACATACACACTCATAAACACATACATGTACACATACACACAAGCATACATACACATATACACATTCACACACATACATACACACTCATACACACATACATGTACACATACACACAATCATACATACACATATACACATTCACACACATTTACACATTCACAAACACGTACATACACACTCATACACACATACATGTACACATACACACAAGCATACATACACATATACACATTCACACACACATACATACACACTCATACACACATACATGTACACATACACACAAGCATACATACACATATACACATTCACACACACATACATACACACTCATACACACATACATGTACACATACACACAAGCATACATACACATATACACATTCACACACACATACATACACACTCATACACACATACATGTACACATACACACAAGCATACATACACATATACACATTCACACACACATACATACACACATACATGTACGCATACACACAAGCATACATACGCACATTCACACACACATACATACACACTCATACACACATACATGTACACATACACACAAGCATACATACACATACACACATTCACACACACATACATACACACATACATGTACACATACACACAAGCATACATACACATATACACATTCTCACACACATACATACACACATACATGTACACATACACACAAGCATACATACACATACACACATTCACACACACATACATACACACTCATACACACATACATGTACACTTACACACAAGCATACATACTCATACACACATTCACACACACATACATACACACTTATACTCACATACATACCCACAAGCATACATACACATACACACATGCACACATACATACACACAAACGCACACACACACACACATATATACACAGAGGATGTGATGGACAAATACTCGCCATATAAATTCATTGATTTCGCGCATACACTTAATTTGTTTTCAGTTTTTGTCTCCTCTGCGGCAAACTAGGATTGGGTACTGTCTGTGGGGAAAATAGTACTATATTGCAACTCACTCCTCCAGAAATTTAGTAACGGTACGCAGTACTTTACGTAAGAACGTCCAATATGAAGATTTCACGGTGTTTGGTGTCAATCTGAAGAAAAAGTCATAAGTCATATTGATGAAAACTAAAAACCTAGTTTGCATTTGGCGTTTGGGGTGGTCACTAGCGATGCCTCCATTCATTTTCTCACATGACCTCAGACTTAATATGTAGACCTAAATCAAGTGCCTGGAGAAAGGTTCTCATCCTAACTAAACCGAAAGGCAAGATATACAAAACGAAATCTCTCCGCAATCATATTACACATGTGTCTTGGATCGAGAGGGTGTCTGCTAGAAGACCCTTCATCTAGACACAAGACTCTGTTCCATGCTACACAAGCAGGAGAACACAGTCTTGGCTGTTAAAAAATTTCTCTGACTACATCACCCCTAACATCTAGCTTCCTCACTCCTTAGATTGCAATCTCCTTGATTATCATGGGTGGGGGCACGATTGACTGAGAGACCTACAAAACTCCCAGCAATACCAAGGATGAACTGAAGGTAAGGATAATAGCTGCATTTTCCAAAGAGACTGTAGGGAAAGTTTTGCAGAAGATTCCGAAGTCGTCTGGAGGCCATGGTTGAAGACAATGGCGATTTCTTTGAATAAATTTAATCAACAGTATTTCAAATCACTTTCATGTAATTTTGGTAAATATATTTGATAAAGTGAGAAATGTTATTTTTATTTTAGCGTAATTTAAACGACAATTTACCAATCGCACCCTGTATTGATATTTATCTTATAGTTTTCTATATTTATAGATAAAAAGTGCTCGATATCAGTGATAGAGCATACGCTTGGATAGTGCTTACGTTGAGCAACGTGCTTAATGACTGTCACATTCTCGGTCCTGTGATCATCGAGAGTACTAAAATGTCCTCGACCTGATCAAAGTAGGGAAGTGTACAAGGGTCATTCAATAAGTACGGGGATTTTTTTTCAAAAGGCAAAATTATTTTTTCTAGAATCTTTTTTTCCTTAAATGTAAACTCTCAATTGTTTAGAATTGGTCTATAGCTCTCCATTTTCGTTAAAAACTCTTTTTCTGTCAAAACAAAACAAAACAAAACAAACCCAACTCTTTTCTGTAAAAAAAACCCAAACCTTTTTCTGTAAAAAAAACAAAAAAAAAAAAAACTCTTTTTCCTTAACCACCCCTCTTTTTCTGTAATTTTTTTTCGATGCTTTGGATACGGTAGACAAAGAAAGTTTGGCTTGGTTTCGGCGTTAAGCAAATCATAGATTCTTTGTCGTTTCTTTCCTTGCTCACTCATATTGGGATGATTTCTAATTTAATTTTAAAAAGTGCTTGAATAATAGAGCTAATCATAAAAATTCTGATTAATCACGTTTTTTACAAAATGTGGACTAATCAGACTAAAAATACCTGTTAAAAATTATGCCATATTTTGCTTCCACACCCTCTCTCTCTCTCTCTATATATATATATATATAAATATAAACATATATATATATAAACAAGATTTGGCATTAAATAACCATTTAGGGTTGATATGTCATTAAAACAAATGACCAAACCTACCCTCCCTCCAAAACAATAAAAAAAAAGGAAGCAAAAGCGACATACACCAAAAAGAAAACTAACATACATGGATACTAACAAAATGAAATACAAAAAAAAAAAAAAAAAAAGCCAAAAAGATATACAAAAATCAACCCCCACCCCACCGCATAAAACAATCACAACAACAACAGCAGCAGCAACAGCAAAAAAGAGCAAAACCGCCTAAGAAATAATACATTATTCCTTTTTTTTTTTTTTTATTTCGCCGAGGACTTTTCAACCAATCAGCAAATTGAGCTGATGACGTAATACATAGAAACTGCCAGTTTCCACCTGGAAGAATAAAAATGCACTGGTTACGAATGGCATACAGCTGACTATGTGATATTAATAGCAGGCGCTGAAGGTGCATACGCTGCACAGTGACTATTGTTTCTGGTGGTAATTCAACAACACTCATTTTGATCAGCCCCAGCCCCCGATGCACTTGATGAAGTAACCGGACACCGTCATATCGCACTAATTTTAACACCTGGAGGACAGAAGTCAGACTGACCTGCTACCCACAAAAGAACGCTTCCCCTGGCCACGCCCTGTTTTTATTGGGCCCAGAGTCATCAATCTGTTGTGACAGTACCTCACTGAACGTGACCAACCGGTAAATAAACAAACGAAGTTTGATGGGTTATTCCCGATCAGATCATTTCCAGTAAGATAATTCTTCATCGATGTTCAAAATATATTTACCCAACCCCTCCGCACGAGCTGGGTGTGACACAAGGTCAATTCTTACGCAGAGTTTAACAAGTTTTTATTCAAAGCTTTTCATTCTCCTAGACCAGCTGCCGTGACAAGGTTAAAGAAACCAATCTGCCCTCTTAATTTACCCTTAAATTCAAGTGAGAATTGTTGCATGTATTGGGGGGATGTCCTCGTGGTGTAATGGTTAAAGTGAACGACTGCGGAATCGTAGTAAGCGAGTTCGAACTCCAGTCACGCTATTACTACTACTGTTCTTCTAGGAGAATGGCTTTGGCATTAAATAACCTACAAAGGTTGATATGTCATTAAATGCTATATTAGCGTGGTGTAATGGTTATCGTCGTAGGAAATGGACACGGCGACACGAGTTCAAATCCTGGACGTGACTGATTGCATTTCACATAGCACTAATACCCTTGCGAAAAGTATGAATCCAATTATTCTCCCTGCAGCTATGGGGAAATAGTAGGGCAGACTAGGTTTTTCAGCCTTGGTGAGGCAACTAGTCTAGGAGAAGGAAAACTCTGAATTCAAACCTGTTAAACTCTGCTTAAAAATTGACCTTGTGTCATATCCTGCCCGAGCGGGGGGGGGGGTTGGTGAATAAGTATATTAGAGCTATGTGAAAAGCAAACAGCTTCATCCAAGATTTGAACTCGTTTCGTCGAGACCATTTCGTTGGACGATAACCATTACACTTCACGCACCTCCAATATTCAAAATGGAGGTAAGATTTGTCGATTGATTTAAAAGGTATATCAACCCGTCTGGGATTATTTTATACCAAGAGATTAGGGAATTTTGTACACTTAACGTCTATATTAACATTTTAAGTGTTGCTACTTAGCTTTTTTTTTGCACACGGTTATATGATATCACGTATTCCAATCTAATCCAAATAATTTTCAAACAGCTCCATTTAACCCATAGATAGGACCCTAACAGGAACTACCACTCCAGGTCAGAGTGGACAGGAAGTAACGATAATGAAAGGATACTCTCTAAGCTTCAAAACTAGGGTCTCAACATCAGATGTAGTTTAGTGTCATAGGACACCTGCATTTTGACGATTGGTTGGTTGGTTGGGTTTTATGGCATATCAACCTTTGTAGGTCATTTAACGCCAAATCCATTTTTATGTAAACAATCAGTTCTATTTAAAACAAGTCCGGGTGGTTGGTTGGTTGGGTTTTATGGCATATCAACCTTTGTAGGGCATTTAACGCCAAATCCATTTTATGTAAATAATCAGTTTTATTTAAAACAATTCAGAGTGGTTGGTTGGTTGGGTTTTATGGCATATCAACCTTTGTAGGTCATTTATCGCCAAATCCATTTTTATGTAAATAATCAGTTATATTTAAAACAATTCCGGGTTGTTCGTTGGTTGGGTTTTATGGCATATCAACCTTTGTAGGTCATTTAACGCCAAATCCATTTTCATGTAAATAATCAGTTTTATTTAAAACAATTCAGAGTTGGTTGGGTTTTATGGCATATCAAGGTTGGTTGGTTCGTTGGTTGGTTGGTTGGTTGGGTTTTATTGCATATCAACCTATGTAGGTCATTTATCGCCAAATCCACTTTTATGTAAATAATCAGTTCTATTTAAAACAATTCAGGGTTGTTCGTTGGTTGGGTTTTATGGCATATCAACCTTTGTAGGTCATTTAACGCCAAATCCATTTTTATGTAAACAATCAGTTCTATTTAAAACAATTCTGTTTAGCATAAGTACACAGTTTAATTGTGAAAAGCATTTCTATTTCAAACTATTCAGTTTATTCAAACAGTTATATATAACAATTCAGTTTAGTCAAAGTACAGTTTCAATGTCAAAAACTGTTCAATTTCAAATAATTCAGTTTAGCATAAGTATGCAGTTTAAATTAAAGTACGGTTTAATCGTCAAAAACATTTCTATTTCAAGCTATTCTGTTTAATTAAACAATTCTGTTTAGCATAAGTATACAGTTAGCTCTATTTAATCCATTGATAGGACCCTTATCAGGTGCTACCACTCCGGGCCCGAGTGGACCAGGGAGCGATGGCAATGAAGGGGTACTCCGCATTCCCCAAAGCTCCAGCATTACTGGAACCTCACCATCAGATTGTTTAGTGTCATATCCAGGACACTCGTTGGGGGAGTCTTACCCCTCTACAGTCCCAGCCGACTGGGCAAGCTTTTTGACGTGTCTAATGCCACAGCAGAGGGATACACTTAGCATATTCTAAGCCTCATCGCTAGAACCAATTAATGTAAAAGTGTTGCATATTAGCCTTAGACTGAGCCGTCAATTTCTCGACATAGGATGCACCTGTATAAACAAATTGATTACCGGAAAACAAGCACTGCGTGGGTGTAAACAGATCACGTGGGCTGACATCCGGAAGAATGCTCGGCGTTACGAAATTATATATACACAGTCACCCACAGAGTAACAGGCAATCTCAGAGTTTCCCAGTCACACGAAGAGTCATGGAGAGCAGCCTATGGGCACCCAGAGGAGGGCAGTGGCCCACAGCAGCCCCCGGTTGAGTGCCTCTCGTCAAGGAAGCAAAGACATAAGGCCCTGAATATGGAATCACAACGTGGGTTAGGAAAGGATCAACATAGCAGTCTTCCGCCAGTTTCTATCAACGTTATTTGCCTCCTCGAGTCTATTTCTCCCAACTCTTACGTCTAAAGAGATTTTTGTAAAGAAAAGTGTTGTTCATTAATTTCTTTATAGTTATGTAACAAAAGGATTTAAACTTAAGGAAGTCAGAATAAAATGAAGAAATAAGCAGAAGACACTTCATAGATTTCCTTAACAATATGAAAAAAAAAAAAAAATGGAGCGTGATATATTTGCAGCTGATTCTGTCGATTTTTTTTATAAAGGATAGGACTGCTATCACAACGCATTAGGGATAGTGCTGTAGTCACCGTTTCAAGAATGTTTCATGCGGTGTTGTAAACCCCTTGGTTTTATATTCATTTTTTTCTTCTCGTACATACGTTTACCTACCAAAAAGGGTAAAGAGCCTCGTCGTCTCTCTCTCTCTCTCAAGCTCTGGGGAAATTACTATTTCCCCATAGCTTGAGAGAGAGAGGGAGAGAGAGAGGGCGGGTGCGAGATTTATATTTTTACAATGTTCAATTTGTACGTAAAAGGTTTAGTTTGGTAATCCAAGGTAAATTGGAATCTTCACCGGTTATAATAAAACAAACTGCAATTTAAATCATAGGTAACGAATTCTTTGAAATAAAATTAAAAAAGATGAACATTTAAATATTAACATATACGGATATCTACGAAAAACAAACCAACACTTTTTCCCTCCAATCCGGAGACATTGGCATCTAAACCTTCATGGGTTATCAAATGATCTTTCTAGAAGAACAGTAGTGGTACTATTTAATCCATGGTGTAATGGTTATCGTCGTAGGAAATGGACACGGCGACACGAGTTCAAATCCTGGACGAGACTAATTGCATTTCACATAGCACTAATACCCTTGGGAAAGGTATGAATCCAAGTATTCTCCCTCCAGCTATGGGTAAATAGTAGGACAGACTGGGCTCTTCAGTCTAGGAGAAGGAAAACTCTTCTAGTCTAGGAGAAGGAAAACTCTGAATTCAAACCTGTTAAACTCCACTTAAAAACTGACCTTGTGTCATATCCTGCCCGATCGTAGGTGTTGGTAAATATGGGTACTATTTAATCCATAGTTCAAAGGATAAGGGGGTTCTACACCTTCCCCGAGGGTATTTGTCCGAAAATGAACTTAATAGGTAGGTTAATGGATATACTGAAGTCAGAATGGCACTTCATAGATTTCCGTAACAGCATAAAAAAAAGAATGAAGTTTGGAACATCAGTTGTTGATTCTGTAGATTCAGTCACATTACATCAGGGATAGTGTTGTGGTTTCCCGTAAGATTTCTATCTGCGATCTTACTTTGCCACGCCCCCTTGTTTTAGATCCAGAGTTTTTTTTTCCTTCTCGGGGGTAGATTTACCTACCTATAAAGCAAACGATCCTAAACTACCCTATTATTTTTCTGTAGCTGGTGGAGAAAAGGAGAGTTGGATTCATGCCTTTTTCAAAGGAATTATACAGAAGGATTTGAACTTGCACTGCGGAATTCAGTTCCTACGAAATAACCGTCAAGGTTCCTTTGGAACATTCGCATTAATCTAAAGTATGTTAGTCTGGATTTTTTCCCAAGTTTGGAAAACCAGAAAATTTGCCGGCATACTTCTCCGATTATATAACGCAGTACTTAAAAAACATAATGGAGAAATGACCGAAAGGCTACAGGCTTGTCTTTCGCCAGAAAACTACGACAGAAGCAGACTACGGAGATGAGCTAGCACTTCTCGCAAATATACCAGCCCAAGCAGAAAACCTAGTATATAGCCAAGAGCAAGCAGTAGAAGGCAGTGGCCTCTATGTGAATGCAAATTGAACAGAGTACATGTGTAACATTTACAGGGTCCACGATGCGGAAAAACGTTCATAGTTGTTCATAAACGTAGAAATCCCGAAAATACACGACATTCACGAAATTGGTTCAGGTATGAAACTTTTTATTACCTCTCAAAGGTAATCAAAAGTTTCGTACCTGAACCAATTTTGTTAAAGGTTATTCGTTAAAGGTTATTCGACATGAGGAGAGAGAGACACAATCTTTCTATGCTGACTGGTTTTACATCGTCAGCTCTCAACCCAACCAACGCGCGGTGCCCGTAGCGCACAAATTCGTCTGGCCTCGGCGGGCCCCGACAGTCAACTTTCCCGTTCGGACGCAAAAACTCAACTCACTGCTTTTTCTCAAATCCCAAAATCCTGAGCCCACGCTTCCGATGCTTGACGTCACTCACATCCCCTGGGTCAATTCCTATCTGGGATTTTTATTTTGACATCTCTGAATGACACATCCTCTCCGCGCGCGCGTGAGCACCTGCGTTAATGTTTGCACCTAACTAACCCATGCACTGAGCCGAAAGGTTCTCATCTTAACTAAACCGAAAGGCAAGATATACAAAACGAAATCCCTCCACAATTATATTACACATGTGTTTAAAAGAAAAAGGTGCTATCTCCACTTTAAGCTGCAAGCCTCTAAAATTAGTGGACAAGTTCCTATACCTCGGCAGCCATATCTCATCGACTAAAAATAATGTCTATATAGATCTAGCGAAGATGTGGAATGCTGTTAACTGGCTATCGATCTGATGTAAGTCCGATCTATTCGATAGAATTAAACGGGATTTTTTCCAAGCTGTTTGCTGTGTCATACTACTAAGTGGATGCACCACATAGACACAAACAAAATGCATTGAAGAAAAGCTAGATGGATAGTAAGACGAACCAGACTGGGGACTGCTAAGAGAAGAAAGGACGACCTCATAAGCGACGTAATCTTGTGGACTCTAACGCAAGGGCACGCCAGTGTTAGTTGACAGGCAAAGAATTACTTGAACCAGCTCTGTGCCGACACAAGACGACAGGAGAGATAGATGATAAGGAGGGATGACAAGAAATAGTCAAGGAACCTCGTGTTGTCAGAGAGGTTTGATGATGATGATGATGGGAATTCTCCCAAGCTGTAGCCATGTCAGTACTATTGTATGGCGGCACTACTTGGATGTTAACAAGGCATTTGGAGAAAAAGCTAGGTATAGACAACAAAGGATTCTGCTTACTGTTCTAATTTTGTTTATGGTACCGGCATAATAAAGGTTTGGTTCCTTTGTTTAATGGCATATCAACCTTTGTAGGTTATTTAATGCCAAGGCCATTCTCTTAGAAGAACAGTAGTGGTACTATTTAACCCATAGCCGGGAGGATAAGGGGGTTCATACCTTTCCCAAGGGTATTTGCCCGAAAGTGAACGTAAAAGCGCGACAGGAGTACGAACTCACTTACAAAGATTTCGCAACCCATCGCTTTAACTATTACACCACGAGGACACCCCCTAGCCCATTTCTGTTATTTACTAAACTTTGCTTAGATGCATGGAGTACCCAGTGAGACTCAAACTCACTAGTAATCTTTGGTTGGTGTTTTATGGCATACAAACCTTCGTGGGTTATTTAATGTCAAAGCCATCTTTCTTGAAGAAAACCAGTGATAATATTTAGTCCATAGCTGGGAGGATAAGGGGCTTCATACCTTTCCCAAGGGTATTTGCCCGAAAGTGAACGTAATAGGTCGATTGGGGTACGAACACGCTTACTACGATTCTGCAGTCAATCGCTTTAACCATTACACCACGAGGACCTTTGGAGCTTTGAGGAATGCGGAGTACCCTTTATTGCCATCGCTCCCCGGTCCACTCTGACCCGGAGTGGTAGCACCTGACAGGATCAAATCGATTAGTCAAATAGAACTAAACTGCGTACTTATGCTAAACTTAATTCCTTTAAAAAGAAGTTTTTGACATTGAAAGTGTATTTACACTAAACTGAACTGTTTTGACATGTAAAAAAAAACTATGCTTATAATAAACTGAATTGTTTAAAATAGAACTGTTTGACTAAACTGAAAAGCTTGAAATAAAAATATTTTGACAATTTAACTGAACTCATGCTGAACTGAATTATTTGAAATAGAACTGTTTATTGCATAAATATGGATTTGGCATTAAATAACCTACAAAGGTTGATATGCTATAAAACCGAAACAACCAACTATATTTAGGCTTTACAACTTTACTTCCTTGACTAGAGGTTCTCAACCGAAGTACGCTGTAGGCAAATGCCCCTCCCCTCTTCTGGGTGGCGCCTTGGGTGGTTTCTGCCAGCATATGGTAGTGACTCCTATTGGTTGATGGTGACTCCGAGACTGACAGTCGGTATACATAATTTCATAACGCCTATGCATTCCGGTTGTCCTTCCGGCTGTCAAACAACGTGATCTGCTTACACTCATGCATCGCTTGTTTTTCTGTTCCTGTCCCAGAGTTCAGTCAAAGGTCAATATGCAACTCTAAACAAATCCTAGATGCTGCACCCAACAAAACAGCAGTTATACGGCCACTTGCCTCCTATTTCACAAACCATCCAAGCAAAACGAACAATATATGTTGGACGCTGTTAGTAAAGTAAGGACGAACTCATAAGTAACGTCCTCTTATGGACTCCAACACATGGACACACCATTTTCTATACTTTTATAATATAAAGTAAGTAAAGTTGGCGATCTAAGTCGAGGGTGACCCTAAGGCTCTCTTTTCAATAGCTACTACACCGAGGTGTAGGGGAGGGTTCTATTTCATTCCCTGGATTGCTCCACTTTACCTTTGATCCTTACCTTATAGTGCTAGGTAAGGCAGCATCAAGTACGATTCTTTGAGTCTTTCGTATGACTCGACCTGGGATTGAACCGTGGTCTCCCCGACCGTTGGCGAACACTGTACTCGTTAAGCCAATGACCTGTTGTTAAGAAATTAAAAAATAATACTTTCTATTCACGAACAAGATTTCTGTTAGTCTAGTTCGTCTTACTATCCATCTAGCTTTTGTCTGAAGGAATCCACAGAAATATTGTTTACGAGCATCATTAAATAATTTTCCAGACATTTTTCGTATGGGCACTTTTATTGATAGTACACACATGAAACTCTAGTCCCCTTCGAAGTAATCTCCTCCGCCTGCAATGCACTTGTTCTGTCGTTCCAACAACTTCTGCAAGGACCCATGGAAGTCCTCTTGTGTGAGCGTGTTAATGACCTTCGTCACAGCTTCTTTCATCTCCTCAATTGTCTCATAACGACAGCCTCTGAGCTTAGAGAATAACCAAAAGTCACAAGGAGAAAGGTCTGGACTATAAGGAGCGTGTGGAACTGTCTTGATGCCTATCTTGGTCAAATAGTCTGTGACAAGGATGGAGTTGTGGACTAGTACATAATCCTGGTGGAAATGCCACTGACCCGATTTGAAGAGTGCTGGCCTCTTCCCTAGGAATCTCTTCCTGAATTCCCTTAAAACCTCAACATCGTAACCCTAACCATAACCATCTGGCCAATCAACTCTGGTGTATTGACTTTCTTACTCCTCCCACACTTCTCATCATCCTTCACAGACTCCCTGCGTTCCTTAAATCTCTTATGCCACTCAAAAACTTATGCTTGATTCATGCAAGATTCCCCAAAAGCAGTCTGAAACATTCCATACGTTTCTGTGGCATTTTTTACAAGTTTAAAACACAATTTAATTGCATATCGTTCTTCTGAAGTGTCCTGACGTCCAGATTGCATTTTTGAAATTCACCAGCTGTGACAATCAGGATTTAGTAGGGTGTATTCCAATTGCTGCTGTAGCTGTTGATTTGAAGCTGAAATCATAAAAATTGGTCAGTCATCTCATATGATATATAGCAATAACATAGTGAATTTTCAAGAGTCTACGACAATTTTAGATGCCCATACAAAAAAAGTCTGGAAACCTATTGAATGCACCACGTATAATAATGGTTTATCTACAAATAAAATAATATTTTTTTCTTTTTGAAAATGGAAGATACATATCAAGTCAAACCCCTGTGAAATAATCACGAATTTCTTTTCGAGTTTTGAAAGTATTACACAAATAAACAATAAATGAAACCCGTTTTTTTCTTTCCATTCTTCATCTCTCCTTCTCAAGTGTCTCACCTTCTTTCTTTGAATCCTTGTGTCCAAACAAAATCCGATATTCTTAACATCTTTATGCAGAGAGCGAATAATTACAGGAAGCAGTGTGCTAAAAGGTCAACGAACGCCTTGTATTTTTCTCATAAAACAATTAAACGCCAAATTTTATTGGCCAATGACGTTGGTCTACAGCGTAACTTAGGAGGAGGCTGGCAAAAAGCAAAGCAAAGCAAAACAAATAAACTAACAAACAAACAAGCAAACAAAAACAGTGGCAATGACGAAACCGTCAAACACAAAAAGTCTTCGGTTAACATAAAGTGAAAAGCAAACGATAAAAATCCGTTTCTGCAACAATATCAACAATGGCAAACAGTAGGACGCTCCCCCTCTCTCTCTCTCTCTCTTTTTTTTTTTCAAGCCTGATGGGTTAAAATGTCCGTGTAAAGAGCTAAATTAATTGCAGGACCAGTTTTTAGGCTCTGGTGTCAGTCGCGGAAGAATGGAGGGAAGCGAGGTTTGAATCAAAACTCATAAAAAACAAAATGAATACAAACGATCACCTTGCTTCCGGTACGTGTGGTGTTCACTTACAAATCCCAAGCAGAATCTTAATAGAATAGTTTACACACCATTTTTTCCCAACTCACGTGGGTTGTTAGTTCAGTTTGAAATTCAAGTCGGCATACGCGCTTTACTCGAGAAAGGGTTCCCTTCGTCGTGTTGTAATGGTTAGCCAAATGGCCGTGCAGATTAATGAGAGATAGAGTTCGATCCTTACAAGATGCACCAAATCGAAGCTACGTTTTTTTTTAGTTAGTTTATTTTGGTTTCTTTATTTTATGGCATATCACCCTTCGTGGGTTATTTAATGCCAAAGATATCTTTAAAGAACAATTTTAGTACTATTTAATCCCTAACTGGGCAGGGGGATAAGGGATTCAGACCTTTCCTTAGGGCATTAGTCGAAAATGAACCTAACTGCGCGATAGGAGTTCGAACTCGCTTATTCTGAAGCTGGCGTCTATTCAGTCATTCATTTAAGGATTTTGGATCGACTTACATTTTAGGCATCCATGTGGATCATTTTGGGGTGGGTCTTACCATTCGGCAGAGATGCAGTTGGCGTATTTCACATCTTCTTCCGACTGGGCTACACCCTTTTTAAACGAGCCTGAGCACATTTATTTGCTCACAGTTTAATAGTTTTCAGTATTATTATCTAATATTAATAATTCTATTTAATATCAATAATTTGTTTGGACACAGTTAAATGGTTTCAAGTATTCCTATCTAACACTAATAATTCTATTTAATACTAATCGTTTGTTTGCACACAGTCAAATGGTTTCAAGTATTCCTATCTAATACTAATAATTCTATTTAATAATCTGGACGTGACGAAGAACGATATGCAATAAAATTCTGTTTTAAACTTTGAAAAAATGCCGTATGGAAACGTATAATTTTAAAAAAATGCAATCTGGACGTGAGGACACTTCAGAAGAACGATATGCAATAAAATTCTGTTTTAAACTTGGAAAAAAATACCACAGAAACGTATGGAATGCTTCAGACTGCTTTTGGAGCATTTTGCATGAATCGAGCATCAGTTTTTGAGTGGCATAAGAGATTCAAGGAAGGTAGGGAGTCTGTGAGGGATGATGAGAGGTATGGGAGGAGTAAAGAAGTCAATAGACCAGAGTTGATTGGCCAAACGGTTAGGGTTAGGGCTACGGTTACTATGTTGAGGTTTTAAGGGAGTTCAGGAAGAGATTCCGTCACAGACTATTTGAGCAAGATGGGCAGCAAGACAGTTCCTCACCCTCCCTATAGTCCAGACCTTGCTCCCTGTGACTTTTCGTTATTCCCTAAGCTCAGAGGCTGTCGTTATGAGGAGATGAAAGAGACTGTGACGAAGGCCATTGACACGTTCACATAAGAGGACTTCCATGGGGCCTTCGAGAAGTTGCTGGAACGGTACAACAAGTGCATTGCAGCCGGAGGAGATTACTTCGAAGGGGACTAGAGTTTCATGTGTGTACTATCAATAAAAGTGCCCATACGAAAAAAGTCTGGACGGACGAACAGACATTTAGATAGATAGATAGATAGAAAGATATGAACAGATCGAGATAGATGTACAGAAGGACAGATAGAGAGATAGACCAATAGATAGATAAATATACAGATAGGACTGACAGACGGACAGACATTTAGATAGATAGATATGAACAGATCGAGATAGATGTACAGTATGCTGTTAGTTCTATTTAACCCATAGATAGGGCCCTATCAGGTGCTACAACTCCGGTCATGAGTGGACCTGGGAGCGATGGTAATGAAGGGGTACTCCGCATTCCCCAAAGCTCCAGCACTGCTGGAACCTCACCATCAGATTGTTTAGTGTCATATCCAGGACACTCGTTAGGGGGGGTCTTACCCCTCTGCAATGGTGCAGTCAGTGTATTCTACAGCCCCAGCCGACTGGGCAATACACAGAGTTAAATGTCAAACAGTTTTATTTCAGATAATTCAGTTCAGCATATGTACACAGTTTAGACGTCAAAACAGTTCTATTTTGAGCAATTCAGTTCAGCACTAGTACGCAGTTCCAATGTCAAAACAGTTCTATTTTAAACAATTCAGTTTAGCATAAATACACAGTTTAAATGCAAAAATCAGTATAGTGAAAGAAGCACGGTTTAGTTCTATTTAACCCATAGATAGGACCCTTATCAGGTGCTCCCACTCCGGGCCAGAATGGACCTGGGAGCGATGGCAATGAAGGGGTACTCCGCATTCCCCAAAGCTCCAGCACTGCTGGAACCTCACCATCAGATTGTTTAGTGCCCAGGACACTCGTTCGGGGTGGGGGGCTTATCCACTCTGCAGAGAAGCAGTTGGTGTATTCTACAGCCCCAACCGACTGGACAACTATGGAAGGACAGATAGAGATATTAACCAATAGATAGGTATGAACCGACTGACATAGATATATGCACTGGTGAACAGATAGATAGTCTGATTGATTGGTACATTAGAAATGAACAGACCTAGAATGTCAGACAGTCTGATAGATAGATAGATAGATAGATTATTCAATAGACAGAAAAGAAAAAGATTGAAATATATACACTTAGAGACGGATCGATATATATAAGGAGAATCCTGCACACACACACACACACGCAGAGAGAGAGAGAGAGAGAGAGAGAGAGAGAGAGAGAGAGAGAGAGAGAGAGAGAGTGTGTAAGGACAAAGAAAGAAAGAAAGAAATGATGATGACAACAAAAAGAAAAAAGGAAACCAAAGCAATCAAAAGAAACACAGAGAGAGAGAGAGAGAGAGAGAGAGAGAGAGAGAGAGAGAGAGAGAGAGAGAGAGAATGTAGGGCGAAGAAAGAAAGAAAGAAAGAGATGATGATAAAAACAAAAAGAACAAAGAAAACCGAAGCAACCAAAACAGAGAGAGAGAGAGAGAGAGAGAGAGAGAGAGAGAGAGAGAGAGAGGGAGGGTCATGAGGATAGAAAATGTCGGGACAAAGAAAGAAAGAAACTGACCTAAAGACAAAGAATCAAAGAAAGAAAGGAAAAACAAAAAATAAACAAGAAAAAAACAACAACAAATACCCCCTCCCCGCCAAAAAAAACAAAAAAAAAACAATGCAAAAAACGAAAAGAAAAGAAAACCGAAGATTTCCCGCAAGCATAAATAAATAGATCAGAAAGAAAAATGCGATCAGAGAAAGAAAATGAAGGTAATTTTTTTTCCTTCATTTGTTCATGTCTTCATTTTATCTAATTCAATTTTTTTCAATTTCATCTCGTCTTTTCTTTGTGTGTGTGTGTGTGTGTGTTTTTTTAACACACCTTGTGTTTGACATTGCAACGAAATTTTGACGCTGGATTTAAACCAGACCAGATGTCGGCGTTCTTCTGCCAAGGGACGTAACTCGTCCAGCACACCACCGTCCACTGTCCACTTGAACCGAACGTCAACCAACGTTCCCGTTAAAGTGACGGATTAATTATCAGATTAAGAAACAGATTTGCATGAATTAAAAACGAAGTCAGCCTTTTACCCTCTCCCGATTAAAAAAAGAAAGAAAAAAGAAAAATCCATTCTCATTATCACAACTTCGTCATCATTAAGACGGATTCCTAAGACTCTCTCGCGCCATCCGTCCCTATCGTCTATCGCTTTTGTTGAGTCCTGTAAACAGCATCTGAATGTTAATTTTTGGCTGGTCGGTCAACACTGGTTTGTCTATGAGTAGGAATCCAAAGGAGAATGTCGCTTATGAGTTCGTCCTTACTTGACCGGCAGTCTTGTGAGATGGGAAGTAAGTGGCCGTACAGCTATTGTTTCGTTGGGTATTGTTACCAGGATTTGTCCTAAATAGCACGTATCATCCTTGTGTAGTTCCCATTTTTTTTTCAATCGTTTCGTTATAGTGATTAAACCGTACAGTCGTCAAATCTGTCAAAAGCTTATAAAATCAAAAGTCAACATTTAAGTAGAAGAGCTGAAAATTTCTCAACCAGACTAAAAAAAAGTTAGAAGCTGACCCATGTAACGTTCATGCAATTTCCCCTTCACTTCAATGTTCAATCAATTTTTTCCGAAACTTTTCCAAAAATACCCCCCCAAACAACAAGAACAACAACAAAAAACATTTATTAAATTATTTTTAATCACTTAGAATATTTGGACTATTGTCTCCATCTT
This sequence comes from Sepioteuthis lessoniana, assembly GCA_963585895.1. Classification (NCBI taxonomy): domain Eukaryota; kingdom Metazoa; phylum Mollusca; class Cephalopoda; order Myopsida; family Loliginidae; genus Sepioteuthis; species Sepioteuthis lessoniana. Next base: position 38,602,390 of record OY757944.1, on the reverse strand, counting down.
TATTGTTATATTCACAATGCTACGGCTTTTTTACCAAAGCTTATATTGAAATTTTCAAAAATCTAATGCCAAATCCACCTTATACATATATATTACATATGGTTTGGTTGGCTTTTATGGCATATCACTCATTGTTGGTTATTTAATGCCAAATCCTATTTATACTTATGTATTATATATATATGATTTGGCTTGGTTGGGTTTTATGGCATATCAACCATTGTAGGTTATTTAATGCCAAATCCTCTTTATACATATATATTAAACATATATGATTTGGTTTGGTTGCTTTTATGGCATATCAATCGTTGTAAGTTATTTAATGCCAACTCCTCATTATATATATATATATATATATATATATATATATATATATATAAAGGATTTGGTTTAGTTTGGTTCGGTTAATGGCATATCAACCATTGTAGATTATTTAATGCCAAATCCTTTGTATACGTACATATATTATATATATATGATTTGGTTTGGTTGGCTTTTATGGCATATCAACCATTGTAGGTTATTTAATGCCAAATCCTCTTTATACATATATACTTAATATATATGATTTCGTTGGGTTAGTTTTTATGGCATATCAACCATTGTAGGTTATTTAATGCCAAATCCTCTTTCTACATATATATTAGTATATAGGATTTGGTTTTTATGGCATAACAACCATTGCAGGTTATTTAATGCCAAATCCTCTTTATACATATATACTTAATATATATATGATTTGGTTGGGTTAGGTTTTATGGCATATCAACATTGTAGGTTATTTAATGCCAAATCCTCTTTCTACATATGTATTAAATATATAGGATTTGGTTTTTATGGCATATCAACCATTGCATATATTAAATATATAGGATTTGGCTTGGTTGGCTTTTATGGCATATCAACCATTGTAGGTTATCTAATGCCAAATCCTCTTTATACATATATATTAAATATATAGGATTTGGTTTTGTTGGGTTTTATGGCATATCAACCATTGTAGGTTATTTAATGCCAAATCCTCATTAAACATATATATTAAATATATAGGATTTGGTTTGGTTGGGTTTTATGGCATATCAATCGTTGTAGGTTATTTAATGCCAAAACCTCATTATATATATATATATATATATATATATATATAAAGGATTTGGCTTGGTTTGGTTTGGTTAATGGCATATAAACCATTGTAGATTATTCAATGCCAAATCCTCTTTATACGTACATATATTAAATATATATGATTTGGTTTGGTTGGCTTTTATGGCATATGAACAACTGTAGGTTATTTAATGCCAAATCCTCTTTATACATATTATATATAGTAATCCCTCCTTATTTTCGTATCTTATTAAACATCGATCGATGATTCAACATCACTATATATTATCCTATCTCCTCCTGATGATGGTTCATTAGAGCCGTAACGTTTAAGCGTCGACTGACTTTCTTTCAAATTTAATTCTGCTTCTATGATTATCTTGTTTATCAATTTCTTTTAACAAATATCAAATATATATAATTTGTTACCTCATTTTGTAGATAGCCTTTTTAAACAAGCAAGCACTCATTCTTTTATACACAATTAAATGGTTTCAAGTATTTATATCTAAGATAAATATTTCTATTTACTATTAATCATTTGTTTGCACAGAGTTAAATGGTTTCAAGTATTTATATCTAACATAAATATTTTTATTTACTATTAATCATTTGTTTGCACAGAGTTAAATGGTTTTAAGTCTTTATATCTAACATAAATATTTCTATTTACTATTAATCATTTGTTTGCACAGAGTTAAATGGTTTTAAGTATTTCTATGTAACAGTAAGAATTGTGATATGATTTAAGGTAAAAATCGTACATATTGGTAGTGAGTGGTATCTCAGAGGCTGATGGAGACTTTAGGTTTATAAGTCACGAAAATCCCAACTGGACATATTGTTGTATACTTATATGCAGATTCATAACGACGACACAATAAAGACGAGCGACACAGTTCTCTAGAAAAATATACCTCTCACTTTATTTGAAAGGGTTGTGTGTGAGAGGGAGTTGGAGACCGAACAGAACTGCAACATATTGACCCCCACTCTATTGGCCATAACCTCGTTTCCTTCCCGTTCTCCTTATTTGCTCAACCGGGGGCCTGGGAGTCCAGCCTCTCTGGGACATGTTCCTCAATCCAGAATCCAACTGCTCAATCGGGGGTCCCGAGGGCCCCTTCTGCTGGGTGCTGTTTTCTCTACAGTATCATTTCTCCAAATCATCTGATCGCCAACTCATCTGATCTCCAACTGCCCGACTTCCTGTCTTCACCCGGGTGATATAATTGTTTTACGTCCACTCAATCTCTTCCCATAACTGGGCAACGGAATACGCAACTTCCACCGTCCTTGGAATGAACATGTTTGATCGTCATTGAGCGGAAATAACTGTCATGCAGTTCACAGGTCACCCTCTTCCGGTGCATCAGTTTGTAACTGTACCGTGGGATTTTAACCCTGTCCCATATTGTCGCCAAGCTCGCCTACGCAATCTCTTCACATCACTGGCCAATGGAATATGCAACTTCCGCCGTCTTTGGAATGGCATGTTTGGCCAGGTTGGAGGTCAATATACAACAACATGGTGCAGCAGATATAGGCGTTTGGTTATGAAGTGCTTTTAAGCGAAATAATCTGTGGGTTGCAGTTTAGCAAGCTAGACTATCGACCCTTAACGAGTGAGTCGAGTCTCATTGGGTGCCCCATTCATTCGGTCTTGTTCTACATCTAAGCAAAATGCATTGTAAATTACCATCTGGAGGTTGCAGGTTCAATCCCGACAACAGGTAAATAACAAAGCAATACTTACTATAGATTAACCCTTGCACCCTATTATGTCTAACCAAATTAGAACAATCAGCCCTCGTGAATTGAATAAAAGGTTTAGTTCAAAGTTCCGTATTGTATCCCGAGTTTGATATGAAACACCTGAAGAAGGACTTTTTGAAGACAATAGACTTAACATTCTGAATGAATGAAATTATCGATATTGATCTAAGAAAATTTGAATAATTTCCAACGTTGGGTTTGCCCTGCCGGGGGGGGGGGGCTTATAATATACCGACTGTATCCTCTGCAGAAGGGTAGCACCTCATTAATGGGGTGCTGGGTATAACTCTAAGCTGCATCTGATGGTACTATTTACTAACCCCTCCGCTCGGGCAGGATATGACACAAGGTCAATTTTTAAGCGGAGTTTAACAGGTTTTGAATTCAGAGTTTTCCTTCTCCTAGACTAGTTGCCTCACCAAGGCTGAAGAACCTAGTCCGTCCTACTATTTACCCATAGCTGGAGGGAGAATAAGGGGGTTCATACCTTTCCCAAGGGTATTTGCCCGAAAGTGAACGTAATAGCGCGACTGGAGTACGAACTCGCGTACTACGATTCTGCATCTGATGGTGAGGCTTCAGCAATGTATAGTCAGCCCTTCATTGCCGGGATAAGCCTGAGTGGCCTAATGGCTAAAGTACTAGGCCACAGCCTCGAAGTCAAACCCCAATCGTACTACTACATTCTCTTTTGGACTATGAACTCTCTATTCCTCCAATTGTAGGTTAAATAGTTCCTCTACTGTCCCTCTACAAGGATGATTTTGATATTAAATAATCCTTGAAGGCTGATATGCCATTGAGCAAAGAACCCAACCCGAAACTTTCATTGCTATTACTCCCAGGTTCACTCTGACCTAGATTGGTAGTACTTGTTTGGGTCAAATAGATCAATGATCAAAATTATTTTTATTAGATGGGAATACTTGATGTCATGTAAAAAGAATAATTACTTTAATCTATAATTGTTTACAAAGGATAATTATTATTATTTACTTGAAACAATATAACCGTATGTAAATTAATGATTATTATTTAATAGAAATAATTACTTGAAATCATATAGTTAGTAGTATTAGATTGGAATACTTGAAACCATACAAATGTGTGCAAATCATTTGTATTCAAAATAATTACTTGAAGCTATAATTGTCTATTAAGGATTATAATTATTTATAATTATTATCAGCGTCTTGAAACCATATAATTTTTGCAAACAAATGACTATTATTAGATAGAAATAATTACTTGAAATCATATAATTATTAGTATTAGATAGGAATACTGAAAACCATACGGCTATGCAAATTATTTGTGTTAGATAGGAATACTTGATATCGCATAATTGTATAATTTAGATAAAGAATGTGTACTTAAAGCGATAATTGTTTACTAAGGATTACTAGTATTACTTACTTGAAACCAAATGACTGCATGCAAACAAATGCCTTTTATTTATTTGGCCGGGTGGGCGAGAAACGACCATTGATCAGTAAGTATAGCACTAGACTTCATTGTCCAGTATAAGCTGGTGTAATGGTTATCGTCGTAGGAAATGGACACGGCGACACGAGTTCAAATCCTGGACGAGACTGATTGCATTTCACACTCCACTAATACCCTTGGGAAAGGTATGAATCCAATTATTATCCCTTCAGCTATGGGTAAATAGTAGGACAGACTTGGATCTTCAGCCTTGGTGAGGCAACTAGTCTAGGAGAAGGAAAACTCTAAATTCAAACCTGTTAAACTTCGCTTAAAATTTGACCTTGTGTCATATCCTGCCCGAGCGGAGGGGTTGGTAAATATGATAAGCTATAATCAGGCATCCGTGCTTTGACACATTTTGGGTCATTGTCCAGCTATGCCCATCAGGCTCGTATTGCACTAAGTGAGCCGAAGACCAGCAAAGTCCAGCAGGGTTCGAACCTCGGCTTTTGCCCGACTTTCCGTTCCCCTAATCACCACTTTAAGCTGACCTTCCTTCGTGTCATTGACCTTGTGTGGTGGGAGGCAGAGACAAATAAAGCATTTATTTAAAAGAAATAATTGCTTGAAATCATATATTTATAAGTATTTGATAGGAATACTTGAAAACATACCAACGTGTGCAAATCATTGTATTTAAAATAATTACTTGAACCTATAATTGTTAATCAAGGATTATGATTTTTTATAATTATTATTAGCATCTTGAAACTATATAATTTTTGAAAACAAATGACTATTATTAAATAGAAATAATTACTTGAAATCATATAATTATTAGTATTAGATAGGAATACTTGAAACTTTGATACATAACTGTGCAAAAAAAAAAAACCTCTAAAGAAAAAAACAAGACAAAAATATAAATAAAGTAAGTAAGTAAAGTTGGCGACCAGAAGGCTCCCTTTTCAATAGCTACTACACCAAGGTGTAGGGGAGGGTGCTACTCCTTTCCCTGGATTGCTCCACTTTACCCTTGATACGTACCTTATATTGCTGAGTGCTAAGCAAGGAGGTATCAAGTACCATTTTTAATGTCTTTGGTATGAGGCGACCTGGGATTGAACTGCGGTCTCCCGGACCATTGGCGAACACTCAACCCACTTGGCCAATGTGTCATACAAAATGCTTTAAAAATGGTACTTGATACCTCCTTGCTTAACACTCAGCAATATAAGGTATATATCAAGGGTAAAGTGGAGCAATCCAGGGAAAGGAGTAGTGCCCTCCCCTACACCTCGGTGTAGTAGCTATTGAAAAGGGAGCTTTCTGGTCGCCCTCGACTACGGTCGCTACCTTTGCTTTACAAAATGTAAATAAAAACATTCAAAGAATTCAATACTCAAATCTTTACGCCTAAGATAACCTTAGACGAGTTGACATGCCGTTAAATTTAATCAATCATCTATTTATTGGGAAATGGATTCACACCTTGCTTCAAAGATACACAAGCTTCAGGTATAACTTGTGTTCTTTTACCTCTGATCAGTAATTCTCAAAGTGGGCCTTTAGGCTCACAAGTATGTGTGAAAATCTTTCAAAATGGGCTTGGATTTGGCACTTAAAATAGCCCTGCAGTAACCGCTTGCAAAACTTGAGGGAAGATATGAAAAAAAGCATTTAAAGATATAATCGTTATGTCCCCACCGAAATCGATTCTTGACATGGTGCATTTTGATGTCCTGAGTGTACAACACATTAATCTCTCTGTAACTGTAAATTATGAACTGAAAAAGAACAAAGTTTGGATGGGGGTTATTGAACAGGAAGGATGTATTATATGGTTGAAAGGAGAATCCTCCAATCCTTTCCTCTTTGAAAAAGGTTGTTCAATTTTTACTTGGTTTTTCCATCACTTCATTAACTGAGGCGGGATTTTCTGCAACAAATGATGTACGCCTGAAGAAGCATAATTTATTGCTGATTGAAAAGAGAGGTTTGGTTTGATTGGCTTTTATGGCATATCAACCATTGGAGGTTATTTAATACCAAATCTTCTTTATACATATATATTAAATATATAGGATTTGGTTTGATTGGCTTTTATGGCATATCAACCATTGTAGGTTATTTAATGTCAAATCCTCTTTATACATATATATTAAATATATATGATTTGGTTTGATTGGCTTTTATGGCATATCAACCATTGGAGGTTATTTAATGACAAATCTTCTTTATACATATATATTAAATATATAGGATTTGGTTTGATTGGCTTTTATGGCATATCAACCATTGGAGGTTATTTAATGACAAATCTTCTTTATACATATATATTAAATATATAGGATTTGGTTTGATTGGCTTTTATGGCATATCAACCATTGGAGGTTATTTAATGACAAATCTTCTTTATACATATATATTAAATATATAGGATTTGGTTTGATTGGCTTTTATGGCATATCAACCATTGGAGGTTATTTAATGACAAATCTTCTTTATACATATATATTAAATATATAGGATTTGGTTTGATTGGCTTTTATGGCATATCAACCATTGGAGGTTATTTAATGACAAATCTTCTTTATACATATATATTAAATATATAGGATTTGGTTTGGTTGGGTTTTATGGCATATCAACCATTGTAGTTTATTTAATGCCAAATTCTGTTTATGCATACATATTAAATATATATGGTTTGGTTTGGTTTAGTTTTATGCCACATCAACCATTGTTGGTTATTTAATGCCAGATTCATTTTTATACATATAAACAGTTATATTTCAAACAATTCAGTTTTTTATAAGTATAATTTTGGCTTACACACAGTTAAATGTCAAAACAGTTCTATTTCAAGAAATTCAGTTTAGCATAAGTACGCAGTTTAATGTCAAAACTGTCCAATTTCAAGTCATTCAGTTTAGCATAAGTACGCAGTTTTTTACCCATTGTTAGGAGCCTATCAGTTGCTACCACTCCGGGCCAGAGCAACGGCAATGAAGGCGTATTCTGCATTCCCCAAAGCTCCAGCATTACTGGAACCTCACCGTCAGATTGTTTAGTGTCATATCTAGGACACTCGTTGCGCCGAGGGGGGGGGCTCTTACTCCTCTACTGAGAAGCTGTCAGTGTATTCTGCAGCTCCAACCGTCTAGGCAAAGAAAAGAGACGAGATTTATGCCTGAAGCTGAACCAAGGTTTGGATGTTCAACTTAACAAGCTGATAGACACCTGGTATCGTATTGTCATTAGTCATGATTTATATTTTCCCAAACATTTTGTTTTTGTAAATAAAATGAAATTATTTTGACACCAAAAATAGACCACAAGGAAGGAAAAGCTGAGAAATATTGCTTTTAATAGTTTTAAATCCAACTAAAACATTAGCTCTTACGTATAGTGAACAAAACAGACGGTAAATGAAGCTAACATCAACCAAGAACAAACACTGCCAGTCAGGCAGTTCATTTAAAAGCATGCTCATTGGTCCAGACACGCGCCTCAGCACGCATGCGTGTTTCTACCAGCCACTTTTAGCCTGCTTCGTTGTCGTCTGTTCTCAGTGAAATTCTCGGGTCAGAAAGTGACGATATTGTTAATAACTTGACGACCAGTTTGTCGGTCTGTCAGCATCTCGTACTTATGTTCTCGCGCAGCCGTCACTTGCCGAAAGCTGCGGTTTACCTTCATTTCAGACGGGATGGTCGTCTCTCGAAGGAAGACACTTAAAAGGCATCCGTGGGAGAAGCTTAAGGATCCAAGACGGGGGCCTATGTTCGTTAAATGATGAGAAGCTGACGGCTCGGATAATAATTTCAAGTGAGGCCGAAGCCGATGTTAGATATCAAAGGAAGAAAGACGAATTGAGAGAAAAGAACAAATAAATGAATATAATGAGCCGAAATCGTTGTTTTTATCATTAGCTGGCGTTAGGAGGGTTTAGTTTAAATCAAATTAATTAAAACGATCACTTTTGGTTGTATTAGGTTGGTTAAAAGTTAGATATATTTTAGTCAATAGATGGCATTAGAAGCGTTTATTTTTTAAAGTTGGCAACCTTAGTCGAGGGTGACCCAAAGGCTCCCTCTTCAATAGCTACTACACCAAGATGTAGGGGAGGGCGCTATTCCATTCTTGGGATTGCTCCACTTTACCCTTGATCCTTAGCTTATAATGCTGAGTGTTAAGCAAGGCGGCATCAAGTACCATTTTTTGAGTCTTTGGTATGATTCGACCTGGGATTGAACTCCGGTCTCTCGGACCACACTCATTTGGCCAATGACCCGAAATTAAAAATAAGACCACTTTTGGTTGAACTGTATTGGTTAAAAAATTCTATATATCTTTATTAGACGGCATTAGAAATGTTTAGTTTTAATTAATTTAAGAAACTAGATTGGGTCGTCTCCGTGGCGTAATTGCTAAAGTGTTATACTACGGCTTTAAAGTAAGCGAGTTAGAACTCTAGTCACGGTACTGCTTTAACTTTTGAACAAATACCATTGTGAAAGGCATGAACTCGCTTATCCCTCCAGCTATGGGTTAATTGGTATTACTGCTATTCTTCTACAAGGATGGCTTCGGTATTTAATAACCTACGATATCTGGCAACTCGTCAAAGTGATCCAGCTATTTTTGTTCTGTTCTTAATGGATTTATGAACAAAAACTAGTAAATGAACATCCTGTAGATCCCCCTATGTTTTCACTCCCCCTGCCAAAATTTTATTCACCCCTAGGGTGTATTTGGACCCTTTTCAGAAGTTCTGTTTAAGGAGTACAATATCTGGAAATTGGCCTACATGATTATAAATGGAAAAATGTAAATTCATTGATTCTTCCCATGCTTTTGATTTCCCCTGTCAATATTTTCCTCATCCTGTAACATATTGACCCTCGACCGAGCCGTCAATCAAGAGATGCACCAGTGTAAATAAGTGGAAGAACAGCGGAAGCAGGTGGACGCTAGACAATTATATGACCAGGTGTCTGAGGCGGTTCGAGTCAGTTGGAGATAAGATTCCGAATTGAGAGCCAGCGGCTGACAGAGGGCTTTGGGCCCTCAGTGAACCACGGTTGAGCAACCCAGCCAAGATGAGGAAGAAGTGCTGCTATGGTCAGAAGAACTGCTGGGTCAAAATAACAGTCCGTCCTTATCTCCACCCACCTCTCACACACAAGAAACATCAACCCTTTCGAGAATAAAGTGTGAGAGGTATATTTTTTTATAAAGAAGTGTGTTCGTTCGTTCATTGAAGTTCGTCATTATGTTTGATTATGTTCCGCATATATTTGTATATGCATACGTGCAGATGTATGTGATTATACAACACTCCCCCAGGGTCTACATCAACCCCTTTAAGAAGCTCTATGCTCGGGGATACGATATCTGGCAACTAGTCTTCACGATACAGCGATTTTTATTCGGTTTTCAAAGGGATTAATAAACGCCAACAATTTATCACCAGTAGACCCTCAAATGCTCTTCACTTTTGGCAACATCAACTTGATCCAGCGATTTTTGCTCTCCTGTTACAAAGGAATTTATAAACGCTATGTAGTAACCCCCCTCTTTAAACCCCCCTATGCTTTTATTTACCCTGCCAAAATTTTATTCAAACCCCAGGGTGTATATGAACCCGTTTGAGGAGCTCTGTGGCAAGTAGTCTTCGTAGTCCAGTGATTTTTTCTTCTATTACAAAGGGATTCCTAAATGCGAAAAAATAAATTCATCCCCGGTGGACCTCCTTATACTTTTATTCACTCTGTGGGGTCTACATGGACCTTTACGAGAAATTATGTGCTTGGTTGGGTTTTATGGCATATCAACCTTTGTAGGTTATTTAACGCTAAATACATTTTTATAAAAATAGTTCTATTTCAATCAATCCAGTTTAGCATAAGTACGCAGTTTAGATGTGAAAAACATTTCTATTTCAATCTATTCAGTTTAGTCAAGTAGTTCTACAGTTAGATGTTAAAACAGTTCTATATTAAACGAATCAGTTTAGTGTAAGTAGAGTTTGAATGTCAAAAAACAGTTCCAATTCAAATAATTCACTTTAGCATAAGCACGCAGTTTAAATGTAAGTACGGTTTCAGTTTAGCATAAGAACACAGTTGAAATGTTAGTACGGTTTAATAATCAAAAACATTTCTATTTCAAGCTATTCAGTTTAGTTAAACAATTCAGTTTAGCATAAGTATGCCATTAGTTCTATTTAACCCATAAATAGGGCCCTTATCAGGTGCTACCACCCCGGACCAGAGTGGACCTGGGAGCAATGGCAATGAAGGGGTGCTCTGCATTCTCCAAAGCCCCAGCATCACTGGAGCCTCACTCTCAGATTGTTTAGTGTCGTATCCAGGACACTCCGTTGAGAGGGTCTTACCCGTCTGCAGAGGTGCAGTCAGTGTATTCTACGGCCTCAGCCGACTGAGAAACTCCGTGCCTGGGTGAACGATATATGGCTACTAGTTTACATGATCCAACAATCTTTCTTGATCACAGAAGTTAAACAATGTCGAGCCTGACTAGTACTTAGATGGGGGACCGCTTGGGAACACCAGGTACTGTAAGCCTACAAGTATACACTGACTGCACCTCTGCAGAGGGGTAAGACCCCCCTAACGAGTGTCCTGGATATATGACACTAAACAATCTGATGGTAAGGTTCCAGCAGTGCTGGGGCTTTGTGGAATCCGGAGTACCCCTTCATTGCCATTGCTCCCAGGTCCACTCTGCCCCAGAGTAATAGCACCTGATAGGGCCCTATCTATGGGTTAAATAGAACTAACGGCATACTTATGCTAAACTGAATTGTTTGAGTAAACTGAATAGATTGAAATAGAAATGTTTTGACAAACCGTACTTACATTTGAACTGCGTGCTTGTTCTTAACTAAATTGTTTGAAATAGAACTTTTTTTTCGACATTAAAACTGTATTTACACTTAACTGAATTGTTACATATAACTGCAACTGTTTTTTGACATTGAAACTGTATTTACACTAAACTAAATTGTTTATCATCGAACTGTTCTGACATATAACTGTGTGTGAACAAAATTTTCACCCAATGAGGATGACTTATCCTATTCAGCCCGGACCATTTTTCCGGACAACATAAAAATGGTGAAAGCCCGCCAAAGTATCTCTTCCTAGGAACTTTCGAACAGGACGGACGTACTTACTGTCCGCTCCCTTCATAGTAGCAGAAGCACAACACCATGAGGAAAGCCATCTAATTTATGGACCTCTTGAGACTACTCTCTTAAACCAAGGGTTCCCAGCTGAACATGAATTAGATGCATGTAATCCGCCACACACAGGAACACCTTCGTGTCGCCTAGACGCGCAATTCCGCTCAGACGTCCGGCTACCTCATTCCTGGGCAACATTATCTGGAGACTTTCATGCCTCTCTCCTACAGCAACCAGGACCACACATTTATGGGTGACTACATCATTCCTGTCCTTAACCAGCAAACACGACTTTTGCTACACCTATGACGACGTAATTCCGCTCAGACATTCAACAATGCCTTAACTGTAGGAACGCATATTCCGCCCAGGCATTTAGCTGTCAAAATTCCTTCTCAACTCCATGACTATTTCCTTCCTTCCTTCCTTCCTTCCTTCCTTCCTTCCTTCCTTCCTTCCTTCCTTCCTTCCTTCCTACGAGACTTCCAGCATAAAGGTGCCCTTTATTATGGCTGTCCTTAAACTATCTTAAAAACTTTTCGACATCTCGTTCCATCTCCTTTATTTACAACAAACATAGCGAGGAAATAATAACGTAAAAACGTAACAATTCTTCATCGCTAAAAGGGGATTGTCAATGGTCAGGAATTAATGCCAGTATTATTGGCTGGATAAGTTTATTTGTATAATATAAATTTATTAATAATGATTTTACTCTCGAAATACATTAGAAATGAGGGAAAAAAGGGATTGTCAATGGTCAGGAATAAATTCAAGCACTTTTGGCAATTTAGCGCTGGGATTCTCAAACTTTTTACTTGATGCAACTTTGTGTCGTATTCGGCCCGTACCAAAGGGGCTGGGTAAATACATACTTGAATCCGATTTTTAAATGACTGTCCTTTTTTATTTTTTTTTAAATCAACTTGACCCCCACCTCCATTTTTTTTTTTGTTTAATGAATCTTGTGTTCTTTCAGTACCCGGTACCCACCCGTCTAATACTTGAATCACAATACTTCCAACACCGAACTGAAGAAAGCTTAGACGTCTATTGTCGGGGTGATTAATCTGCTATTTTTTTAAACGGTTTGGATCTAAAACGAGGCTCTCATGGCTTGCGGCCAGTTTCTATAGACAAATTAAACGATCAATGATTTCCATGCTTTTTGGGTGACCATCTGGTTCATCAGGGAGACACGTAAAACTTTCAATTTTTATTTGATATTTTTGATGTCTACTCGGAATTTAAACGTTGCTATTTTAAATAGCCAGCAGCTATTTGAAAAAACTGAGTCGGCTCGTCTTAAAAAAAAAAAGAAGAGTAGAATGAATAAATGAATAAATAAATGAATAAATAAATGAATGAATATCCCCCTTAAAAAACAAAACAAAACAAAACTTGTCTATCTCCTCTATCGTTTTTCATCCCTTCGGTGTGGTTAAAAAAAAACACTGACTGTGTCCCCAGCAGAGGAGTAGCCTCCACAAAAAAAGGAGTGTCCTGTGTATGACACAAAGCTGGATTTGACTGTGAGGTTCCAGTTCTCCAGAATTAGAAAATGTTGAGTACTCTTTCATTGCCATTACCCCCAATTTACTCTGAACCGGAGTGGCAATATCTTTTAGGGTCCTATAAATGTGTCGAATACTTGTTGCCATATAACTGTAAATTATTCGTATAAAAATGATTCTTGATTTCATATAACTGGAAATTATTTGTATTAAGAATAGTTATTTAAAGCTAGAATTGTTTATTAAGCTTGTTGGTTGGTTGATTGGGTTTTATGGCATATCAACCTTTGTCGGTTATTTAACGCCAAATCTATCTTTATGAAAATAGTTCTATTTCAAACAATTCAGCTTAGCATGAGTACACAGTTTAATTGTCAAAAACATTTCTGTTTCAAGCCATTCAGTTTAGTCAAACAGTTCTCATTTAACTAATTCAGTTTAGTATAAGTACAGATTTTGTTTACACACAGTTAAATATGAAAACAGTTCTATTCTGAATAATTCAGTTTAGTGTAAGTAGAGTTTCAATGTCAAAAACAGTTTTATTTCAAACAATTCAGTTTAGAGTGAGCACGCAGTTTATGTTTATTAAGGATTATTATCATTAGTTACTCGAATCCATCCAACTGTGAGCAAACGAATTAATAATATTAAATAGAAATAGTTACTTGAAACCATAAAACCGTGTGGAAATTAATTGTATTAGATTTAAATATTCTATACAATTGTGTACAAAATCTCTTAAGAAACACGACGCAAATGTAAATATAAATGGACAATGAACACGATTCCCTAGCCACTTGGCATAAAATAACCCTAGATATATTGACATGTCATTAAAATAAACCAATCAATATCTCGTATTTTAAAGAACTGATATAGAGTCTAAAATGTACTTGAATGCAATACGATACTACTATGGGTATCCAGAACAGCATCATTCTGACATAACATGAAATGAGCACCAAGAGCTCTCTGTGTTATATAGCAGTGCCGGCATAATGAAGACTTTGGTCTAGTTTCTTTTGTTGTATAGCCGTGATACAACTATACGTACACATAAACATGCGGAAACATAATCAACAATAATGACGAACGAACACACTTCTTTAGAAAAATATACCTCTCACACTTTATTCGAAAGGGTTGCGAAAGGGTTGTGTGTGAGAGGTGAGTTGGAGACGGAACAGACTGCAACATATTGACCCCAAGTTCCTCTGACTATAGCAGCACTTCTTTCTCACTCAGCTGGGCTGCTCAACCGGGGGTCCTGAGGGAGCTGGTTCTCACTGCCTCGAACTTCAACTGCAACTGACTCCAACTAACTCGAACTGTCTGTGGCACCGGGTCATATAATTGTTTGACATCCACCTGCTTCCCGTGGGCGTCGCAATTGCACCGATTTCAACCCGTCCACAGGTCAAGGTGATATATTCGATATCTTCGACCGGATGCGCCTGTTTCTTGATTGACGGCTGGGTCGAAGGTCAATATGTTACACTTTTATTTAATGATACATCAACCTTTGTAGGTTATTTAATGCCAAAGCTATCTTTCTAGAAGAACACTAGTGATAATATTTAACCCATAGCCGGGAGGATAAGGGGGTCCATACCTTTCCCAGGGGTATTTGTCCGAAAGTGAACGTAATATAGCGACTGGAGTTCGAACTCGCTTACTAAGATTTAGCAGTCCATCGCTTTAATCATTACACCACGAAGACACCCCCTAGCCCAGTTTAGTTATTTACTAAACTTTGCTTAGATGTATGGGGTACCCAGTGAGACTCAAACTCACTAGTAATGGTTGGTTGGTGTTTTATAGCATATCAACCTTCGAGGATGGAGGTGCCCGTGGTGTAATGGTTATTATCGCAGCATATGGACACGGCGACACGAGTTCAAATCCTGGACCTGACTGATTGCATTTCACATAGCACTAATACCCTTGGGAAAGGTATGAATCCAAATATTCTCCCTCCAGCTATGGGTAAATAGTAGGGCAGACTAGGTTCTTCAACCTTGGTGAGGCAACTAGTCAAGGAGAAGGAAAACTCTGAATTCAAACCTGTTAAACTTCGCTTAAAAATCGACCTTGTGTCATATCCTGTCCGAGCGGAGGGGTTGGTAAATAGGATCCACCTTCGAGGATTATTTAATGTCAAAGCCATCCTTCTAGAAGAAAACTAGTGATAATATTTAACCCATAGCTGGGAGGATAAGGGGGTTCATACCCCTCTCAAGATTATTTGTCCAAAAGTGAACGTAATAACGCGACCGGAGTCCGAACTCCCTTACTAGGATCCCGCAGTCCATTGCTTTAACCATTACACCACGAGGACGCCCCATATTGAAGAGATGAATTCTTGGAGTCAAAGCTTCTGTGGTTTGAGAGAGAGAGAGAGAGATAGACAGACGGACGTAGGGAGACGAATATAGACTGCCAGTTTGACCCATAACTTCTTAACCACCCTGTGTTATCTGCAGAGCTTAAATCTTCTCTCCCCGAAGAGGCTTACTCAACCAGGACCCTCTGCGGCCGTGGTTCTCACTGCTAGACTCGACTGACCACAGCAAGACTGCAGCAAGACTGCAGCAAGACTGGCCGCTGCAAGACTCTTAACCTCTCTGAGGGACGCTGCTCAGCGGAGTGCCCAGTCACTCGCTGGCGCTCTCCGTGACTGGCCGAATCTCTGCTGACCGCAAGTTGAGACTGACGTATCTCACGTATCTCATATATCATTTCACAACGCCAACATTTTCCCTTCTGTTCAACCACGTGACTGCTTCCGCTAATTTACACAGGCATGTACTGTGCCAAGAAATCTCTGATTGACGGCTCGGTGAAGGGTCAATATGTTATATCTGTCGAGCAATTATAGATTCACCAGTCTTTGAAAAATGTTTCAACTGCAAATGCACAGTGTGCACCAGTCCAAGCTGTGATTATGACTGACTGTATTTGAAAAAAGGCAAGATAGTAACTAGGTGGAGCCACCGTTATAACCCTGAAGAATTCAGAGACCAGTCAGAAAAGTTTTATTATGGAGAGGGAAAAGAAATCAATTTAGATTTTAGAAGTATTAGGAAATGCATTTCGAATATGCAATGACGTAATGGGTTTTTGAAGGGTAGTGTAAAGAAAAAAAACCAAAACATCTTTTATTTTTAATGAGAAAGAATTCTATCGTAAAAGTTTGGTTATTTCGCTAAGAAAGGAATTTATGAAAAATATGTTTTGTTTAAATGAGAATGCAAATTGTAGAAACTGAGTTATTTTGATGATAAAGGGATTTGTGGAAACAAAGTCTGACACATCAAGGTTACTTGTCATTTGTTGAAAGCGACTTTTAATCTAAATTTAAAATTAGGATTTCGATTTGGAATTCATCCTGTTCTAAACAATTTAATCAGCAGAGGGTTGACATTTCTTTGAATTTAGTCCATTTCCGTCACTAACGCAGTCGAGAGATTAAATGAATTCACAGGTTTCGTCACACGTAGTCGTAAGTGGCAGTAAGCTGAGAAGGCAAGCACAGAAGCAAGCGAGTTAGTGAAGAAGCTTCCCTGAAGGTCTGAGTTTTTTTTACCTTGTACCAGACGGCCCTGACTATAGAAAGTGAGAAAACCGTCCATAATACGACGCTGTGAGAAAACACTTGCCAAGCTTCACTAGTACCACACAGGAGACTGTTTAAAATGTGGGAGGTAGTCCTGTCGGATCCTGTAACTGGGATAACAAGCATGGTAAGACATTAGCTCGATGGAGCTACCATTACAACTTGCATGACTTCACTTGTTGTACACAAGTGAAAGTTTAAACAAGCATGGTAAGACATTAGCTAGATGGAGCGTTAGCTGATGATTTCTCACTGGAATTTGAGTGACAGCCAATCTCCTCAAGTCTCCAGGACTCTTCTCAGTATTCTGACCGATCTAAATAATGCAGTAGTTTGGATGGTCTCAACTCTTCCTCTTATATCCAAGTCCTCCAGTCCCTTTATTAATCCTTTGGTGACTGTACCGAGAGCACAATTCACGATTGGTATTATCGTCACTTTCATGTGACACAGTTTTTTCAATTCCCTAGCAAGGTCGAGGTACTTATCCTTCTTTTCACATTCTTTTAATTTTACTCTGTAGTCCACCGGGGCAGCAAAGTCCACAATTCTGCGAGTTCTCTTTTTTTGTTGATTATTATAAGATCTGGTCGTCTGGCCGAGATGAGGTGACGCGTTTGTATCTCAAACTCCCAAAGGAGTTTTTGCGTCTCATTCTCTTGGGCAGATTCTGGGTTGTGCATATACTATTTGTTCGTATGGTCAATTTCAGTTTCTTGCACAATTCCCAGTGGATCACCTTGCCCACCCAGTTGTGTCTAGTGTTATACTCGTTCTGTACTAATTTGCTGCATTCGCTTATCATGTGATTGATCGTTTCGTCTCTTTCGCCACATAACCAATATCTGTTGTTTTGTTGCGTCTTATCAATCCTCACTTTGTTGTGGTTAGTCTATTATTGTTATCAATACAAAGGCTACTCAGAACTTAACATCATTTTTATTACCTGCCCATAAATACTATATCACATAACCCTTGACAACGCAACCATTATATATATATATATATAAAGGTCACGTGATGGTTTTAATTTGAATCGTCATCATTACTGAACAAAATTCACTACAAAACACACATTTCATATTCACATTAAATAATGCTTTGGGGGTGTCCTCCTCGTGGTGTAATGGTTAAAGCGATGGACTACGGAGTCGTAGTACGCGAGTTCGTACTCCAGTCGCGCTATTACGTTCACTTTCGGGCAAATACCCTTGGGAAAAGTATGAATCCCCTTATCCTCCCAGCTCTGGAGAATGCTATTGGCATTAAATAACCTACAAAGGTTGATATGCCATTAAACAAAGAAACCAAACCAAATAAAGTTAATTAAGATTATCTAAGAAAAAGAAATCATTCGAATTGTAATAATCTACTTCCCAACCCATCCTCACTCACGTTTCCCTTCCCACACTCCCTTTCTTCGTCTCACCCCTTTCCTCATCTAACAATAGACTTCCTCCCCAACAATAGACAGCGGAAATATGTGTATATATGTAAAGATAAAAGCCATTATATATGCTAACATACGTATATTTACCAGCGCGAAACAGCACATACACAAATATACAAACATTTAAAAGGGCACAAACTTAGGCACACATACACACAATGCCGCCCCCTTTATTACAAAAAATGAACCATATGAATTGGTCTTTTTGTTATATCGTCATCTACAGCATCATAACGACACAATAATAAAGACAGACGCAGGAAGACTTCTTTAACAAAATATATTTACCTCTCACTTTATTTGTAAGGGTTCGAAAAGGGGTTACTCGAGGTCTGCGTGTGAAAGCGAGCTGGAGACCGAACAGAAACTGCAATATTTTGACCCTCATTCTTATGGCCGTCACATTGTGTCTTTCTTGTTCTCCTGATGCTCAAACGGGGGTCCTGGGGTCCACTCTGCTGGGTGCTGGCTTTCTTTACTGCATCTTATCAGCATCTTCTCTGGACCCCAACTCATCAGGGCCCCAAGCCCCTTCAGCCTGGTGTGGCTCTCCCTACCATATCTTGTCTCCAACTGGCCTGGAACTCCAACTCAACTTCTGTCTTGACTGAGTTATATAATAGTTCAACGCCCACTCGATCGCCCACTCGATTTTTGAAATCGCATGTTTCATCGTCGTCAAGCGGAAATAACTGTCATGCAGTTCAGAGGTCACTCACTTTCGGTGCGTCAGTCTATGAGAGTATCATGGGATTTTTTAGCTTGTCCCATTTTGTTAGCCAATTTTCGCCCACACGATTTCCTCTCCCAACTGCCACTTGAATGTATCACTTCCTTCCGGTGCATCACCTTGAATGGCAATTAGGGCCGAGTCGAAGGTCAAAATATTACATTTTAAAAAAAATCTCCCTCTGACGAATGCGGAAAGCATGAAACCTAGGGTCACAGATAAAACTACGTAATATATATATATATATATATACATATATATTTACTAATCTAATATCTACCAGCATTGACGGTTACCAGAAAAAAAGAAAAGAAAACCCGCCAGTAACAAGAGATAAAAATATCTCGAATCACCGCCCGGGGGAAAAAGAAAAAATATCATAGGACAAAAAGAAAGAAAAGGCCAACCCCGTCACACCAGTTGAAAAAAATCAAGAGATATGCAGTCAGTTGGTCAAAAGAAAACTAAAACCCACCGTCAACGCTACAATGCTACAATTACAACAGTGATCAACACGAGTGGAGCCAATTATAAAATTAACTTAAATCGCGAGTCAGAAATCTCCTATTAAAATTTCACCTTAACGGATCATCAGGAAGTCTCATACCGAGTCGGTATGAGACTTCCTGATGACCCGTTAAGGTGAAACTTTAGTAGCAGATTTCCGACTCGCGATTTAAGTTAATCATATATATATATATATTCTACAGATTCTCGAGGCACTACATATTAGGAACATACAATCAAAACCTAATAGAATTAATTTTGAAACGAGTGCTAATGTACTTAAAAGTCTTTAGCAACTGACGCTATTTATAGAAACAAGTTCGAAAAGTAAACGCTACACAATAAAACAGTACAAACGCTCTTCTTCTTACAAAGTAGTAATGTTCATACAAATGTTACATCACTTTTGTAATACACCATCCTCTGATGATGGCCTAAAAATGGGCAGAAAGTACTCGGGAAATAACGAATTATGGAACGTTTATCAACCAATTCCCGTCGAATATCATAAGATCAATACGGCAATTCGAAAGGATTAACAAAAAAATATGTTGACAAAAAATGTCTATTATGTTCAATCAAATATGTATCAATGAAGAAATGCTCCCAAAATATACATGTGTGTGTGTGTAGGTGGTCAGCAGTCTTTCATTGAGGCATGTTCGATTAAATAATAAAGACATTTTGTCTATATAATTTTATTAAGATTCTTTTAAGCCTCCTGATAAGTGTCTTGGTTTCAGGTTGGAATTGGTGGATGAATTCACCAAAATTGTCCTGAGTGCTTTCAGACCTTTCATAGGCCATCATCAAGGGTTGCTTGCATGTTTAAAGAGTGTTTTTTGAAAGACCATTTTTTTTTTACAGAGTTTTTTTTTTAGGTTTTCTTATAACATTACAAAATGACGTAAACGCAGAGTGGGATAAAACTGAGACGCTGATGAATTTAAAGAACAGAACGCTATCAGCGGAAATAGAATATTATCGAGAATATTAAAAACAAACAAACAAACAAACAAACAAAAAACTAAAAGCATTTCAAAACATTGTCGCTATTTTCAAAATCAATGCAATTGATTTTTGTTGTTTTTGTTTTTTATATGTAAGGCTTCTTAGATTTGTAGTCGTAGCTTATTAATTTCGTGTGCTATTATAACGGTGTTTACAACTGGAATTTTTCTAAATTTGGAATTGGGAATAGAATGGGTTTTAAGATGTAAGGCTATGGAGCTAGAATCATTAAGGTGCATTGTAAGTTGTCTAGAAAGAGTTGTAGGGGTAAGACCAACATACGTATTATTTTCGTTGGAGACACAGTCTCCCAAGGGACATTTGAACATGTATACGACGTTTGTCCTATCAAGAAGCTCAGCGGAGGAGGAAGAGTCATCAGAAATAATGAAAAAGCATGAACCCTTATTCCCCGCTTTCTTTCTTTCTTTCTTTCTTTCTTTCGTTCACATTCTCTTTTTGTTGCATATCTCCTTTTTATTTTCTTTCTTACAATTCTTTCTTTCTTTCTTTCTTTCTTTCTTTCTTTCTCATACCTCCTTTCTTTCTGTCGCAAAATTTCTTTCTTTCTTTCTTTCTTTCTTTCTTTTAGTTGCATATCTTCCTTCATCCTTTTTTTCTTTCATTCTCTCTGTTGCAAACTTTCTTTTTTTCTCTTTTTCTTTCTTTCTTTCTTTCTTTCTGTCGCAAACTTTCTTTCTTTCTTTCTCTCTTTCTTTCTGTCGCAAACTTTCATTCATTCATTCTTTCTTTCTTTTTTCTTTCTTTCTATCGCAAACTTTCTTTCTTTCTTTCTTTCTTTCTTTCTTTCTTTCTTTCTTTCTTTCTTTCACATTCTCTTTTTGTTGCTAATCTCCTTTGTATTTTCTTTCTTTCTGTCGCAAACTTTCTTTCTTTCATTCATTCATTCATTCTTTCTTTCTATCTTTCCGTCGCATTCTTTCTTTCTTTCTTTCGCAAACTTTCTTTCATTCATTCTTTCTTTTTTTCTTTCTTTCTTTCAAAATTTAATCTTCTTTTGTTTCTTGCTCCAGTATATACTTTAAAAAATTTCTTTTTCCTTTTTTTCAAACTTTTATTTCCATTAATTTATTCATCCTTTTTCTTTCATCTACTTTTTTGCATAAACATTTATTAAAAAAATCTTTTCTTCTTTTACTTTTTACCTAAATTTTCTTCCTCTTACCTTGTGCTCCTTTCACCTTCTTCTTCCCCTACCCCCCATTTTGTTTACTGATCCTAAATCCCCTCCCTCAACACTTTTATCTCGTCTCCTACCCCCTTCTTATTTTCTTTGATTCTTCCATCCTCCTCTTCCTCCGTCTCAATCACTCAGAAGTGTCCCCCCAGCAACAGCCACTTATCTAACGCCCATGCAAACATGTTTACCACTTGAGCAACAGACCCCCCCCCCTTTTTTTCTTTTCCTTCAACTTTTCATGGCGACCAACCAACAATAATCAAGTGGCGTCCATCAAACATATTTTTCCCGCCATTTCACCTACAGCGACTGAACAGTACGAGTTCTCTCCCTTGTCGGCTTTGGCACATCTTTCCTTTCATCTTTTGCCTCTAGCCACACAAAAATCTCTCTTCCTCTCGCCCAAAAAAGACGTTTTTTTTCGTTCTTTTTTAATTTTTAAGATAAAGAACCCCGAAATAAAACAAAGTAGCACAAAATAGATAAAAGACTTAAACTGATTGATTTGATCTTTGGCTTTTTTTACATGGTACGTTGATTTCAACAATTGCACATAGGGAGCCTGTTATTCTGAAAATTGAACCTCTTAGGAAAGGTTGAAGTGTTTCTTCCTCTAATATCAAACATAAAAAGAGCACTGACTGGTGAAAATTTTTAAAAAACTGAAGTCACTTTCTCCCTTGTTATTGTAATTGTTTATCATAATATCGCTAAGAAAAGAAGAGGGTGTTAGAATTAGAAAAAATTGACACTTGAAATAATGAATTAAACCTATTAGGATGGGTAGTCTTCTTTTTATTGGCATAAGAAGTTGCTTCTTTCTTTCTTTCTTAAATTTAGATTTCTTTTTTTCTTTCTTTCTTAAATTTAGATTTCTTTCTTTCTTTCTTTCTTAAATTTAGATTTCTTTCTTTCTTTCTTTCTTTCTTTCTTTCTTTCTTTCTTAAATTTAGATTTCTTTCTTTCTTTCTTTCTTTCTCTCTTTCTTTCTTTCTTTCTTAAATTTAGATTTCTTTCTTTCTTTCTTTCTTTCTTTCTTTCTTTCTTTCTTTCTTTCTTTCTTTCTTAAATTTAGATTTCTTTCTTTCTTTCTTTCGTTCTTTCTTTCTTAAATTTACATTTCTTTTTTTCTTTCTTTCTTTCTTAAATTTAGATTTCTTTCTTTCTTTCTTTCTTTCTTTCTTTCTTTCTTTCTTTCTTTCTTTCTTTCTTTCTTTCTTTCTTTCTTAAACTTAGATTTCTTTCTTTCTTTCTTTCTTAAATTTAGATATCTTTCTTTCTTTCTTTCTTTCTTTCTTAAATTAAGATATCTTTCTTTCTTTCTTTCTTTCTTTCTTAAATTTAGATTTCTTTCTTTCTTTCTTTCTTTCTTTCTTTCTTTCTTTCTTTCTTAAATTTAGATTTCTTTCTTTCTTTTTTCTGTCTTTCTTAAATTTAGATTTCTTTCTTTCTTTCTTTTTTTTTTCTTTCTTTCTTAAATTTAGATTTCTTTCTTTCTTTCTTTCTTTCTTTCTTTCTTTCTTTCTTTCTTTATTAAATTTAGATTTCTTTCTTTCTTTCTTTCTTTCTTTCTTTCTTAAATTTAGATTTCTTTCTTTCTTTCTTTCTCATACTTTCTTTCTTTCTTAAATTTAGATTACTTTCTTTCTTTCTTTCTTTCTTTCTTTCTTAAATTTAGATTTCTTTCTTTCTTTCTTTCTTTCTTTCTTTCTTTCTTTCTTTCTTTTCGTTTACTATCTATCTATCTATCTATCTATGTTGCAATCAATTTTTGATAAAAGATGATTTCATTGTAAAACGAAAAAATATCCTGATTTTATAGCAAATAAAATCTTGTATTTTTTGCCCAATTGTACAATCAAAACAGATTTTAGCATAAAAACACATTATTATACAATTACAATTTTTGAATGGGATATAATATAATAATATGTGAATGTTAAATGAAAAAAGGCAGAATGTTCATGAATTCGTTTTTGAAATAGACACATATGTTATGGAATGTTTTAAATAGGTTGATACGAACAGAATAATATAGATTTGAACATAGATAGATAGATAGATAGATAGATAGATATGTATGTATGTATGTATGTATGTATGTATGTATGTAATCTCTGAGATAGATAGATAGATAGAGAGATAGATGTTATATGATTTTAAATTTATTTTACGAGACTAGTCGGCTAAAGCCGTTGAATACGCTCGTTACATATCTTTACAGACTGGTAAGATCTCCCCAACGAGTGTCCTGGATATGAAATTAAACACTCCGATGGTGAGGTTCTCGTAATAGCTTCATCGCCATTACTCCAAGGTCCACTCTGACCTGGAGAGGTAGGACCTGATAGGGTCTTCTCTATGGGTCAAATAGAACTATTTGATCATTTAACGGTGTTTAAATAAATGACTGATATTTAACTGAATTATTAGTGATGCATAGCAATACTTGGAACCATTTAAGTGATGCATAGCAATTTAAGTGATGCATAGCAATACTTGGAACCTTTTAACTGTGTGCAAACAAATGAGTATTGGTATTAAATAATCTACAATGGTTGATATGCGATAAAACCCAACCAAACCAAATCATGTATATTTAATATATATGTATAAAGAGGATTTGGTATTAAATAACCCAGAATGCTTGATCTGCTATAAAACCTAACCAAACTAAATCATGTATATCTAATATATATGTATAAAAAGGATTTGGTATTAAATAACCTACAATGGTTGATATGCCATAAAAACCAAGCCAACCAAATCATATATATTTAATATATATGTATAAAGAAGATTTGGCATTAAATAACCTACAATGGTTGATATGCCATAAAACCCAAACCAACTAAATCATATATATTTAATATATATGTATAAAGAGGATTTGGCATTAAATAACCCAGAATGCTTGATCTGCCATAAAACCTAACTAAACTTACCAACTAAGGAAAATATGTTGCGTTTTCTTTTTTAAAAATGATATTTCCAATACTAATAACATCACACAGTTCTGAAACTGAACGCCACTAATGGAAAAAGAATGTTTCTCATTTTTTTTTCTCGTTTATCAATTAGACACTTTTTTTTTCGGATGATACTTCATCACATATTTAAACGGCTTGATAAAGACATTATGTTAGAAAATCCCGAAACGTTTCACGTTGGTGAATAATTCAACCATAAATATAATCTTAATTATTATTTTACAATTACATGAATGTTTTAAGTTTTTATTGTTATTTCAGTCAAGTTTATTTATTAATTTCGTGTTGTGATTGTCAATAATTTTAGATTTATTGTTAGTACAAGAATAACTAATTTTTACATTATTGATTATTTTTATAAGGGAGTTATCATCTTTAAAATGTTTGCTAATTAAACCTAGAAAATATTAGAGAGTTTGGAAAAAGGTGGGTTAAACCAGATAATATTTCTATTCCTGATTTTATAAAATATTTTTACTTATTTTATTATTCGTATTTCGGCTCATTGGCCTAGTGGGTAGAGTGTCATACATAGGTATGACAAGCTTAAACTAGAAATTTAGATATGACAACCACCTATAAGCTTGTAAAAATCCAACATTAAAAAATCAATCTTCCTTATCTAGGTATTATTGTGATCTATTAAAACGAGGACAAACACATGTTATAAACTGGAAATTAATTAAAAGATACTACTCAACAAACAGTTTACATGGTAAGTGTAATTTATGCTTAGAAGAGAAAATATGTTTGGTAGAATATTTAAATGGAAATTTGCTTAATACCAGAAAAGAAATGACTTCGGCATGTAGACATAGAACAAAATTCTTAGTATTATTTAACTTGATATATTATTAACATTAAATATATTTAACTAACATTAATTAAGTGATTTATATATTTTTCATTCGATATGTTGATATATCAATCAATATTTTTTACAAAATAGATTTAATTAATTTAATATTTTTCTAATAAAGAATAAAACTGAATTTAATTGATAAAGTTGTCCAAGTGGGTAGAGTGTTCGCCAAGGATCCGGGAGACCTGGCTTCAATCCCAGGTCGAGTCATACCAAAGACTTTTAAAATGGTACTTGATTCCTCCTTGCTTAAAACTCAGCAATATAAGTTATGTATCAAGGGTAGTGGAGCAATCCAGGGAAAGGAGTAGCGCCCTCCCTTGCACCTCGGTGTAGTAGCTATAGAAAAGGAAGCCCTCTGGTCGCCCTCGACAACAGTCACCAACTTTACTTTAACCGGCTCATTGGTCTAGTGGGTAGAGTGTTCGCCAATGGTCCGGGAGACCTGGGCTCAATCCCAGGTCGAGTCATACCAAAGACTTTTAAAATGGTACTTGATCCCTCCTTGCTGAAAACTCGGCAATATAAGTTATATATCAAAGGTAAAGGGAGCCTTTTTTTTATAATTATATCATTTATAATAAAAAATACATATTATAACAATCATTACTAATTTATTATCATTATTATTATTATTATTATTATTTGCTCTTTAAGAGTCTGTTTTACATCAGCGTTAGCGGATGGTCTTTCACTGTAGTTTGAGTGACAGCAAGTCTCCTCAAGTCTCCAGGACTCTTGTTAGTATTCTGTCCGTTCTCAATAATGTTGTAGTTTGGATGGTCTCAACTCGTCCTCTAACTTCCAAGTCCTCCGGTCACTTTTATAGTCTTTTAGTTACTGTACCAAAAGCAGCAATCACAATTGGTATAATTGTCACCATCATGTTCCATAGTTATTTCAATTCCCTAGCAAGGTCGAGGTACTAATCATTCTTTTCACATTCTTTTAATTTCACTCTGTAGTCCACCGGGGCAGCAAAGTCCGCAGTTCTGCAAATTTTCTTTTTTTGTTGATTATTATAAGGTCTGGTCTTTTGGCCGAGATTAGGTGATGCGTTTGTATGTTAAAGTCCCATAGGAGTTTATGTGTGTCATTCTCTAAGACAGCTGCTGGGTTGTGCATATACCGTTCGTTGGTATGGTCAAATTTCAATTTCTTGCACATCTAGTGGATCACCATGCCCAACAAGTCGTGTCTCGCCTTATAATCCCTCTGTGCTAATTTGCTGCATTCGCTTATTATATGATTGATAGTTTCATCTCTGTCATCGCATAGCCTACATTTGCTATTTTGTTGCGTCTTATCTATTCTCGCTTTGATATGATTGGTTCTTATGGCGTTGTTTTGTGCTGCTATTCGGAAAGATTCGGTTTCTCTCTTAAAGTTTCCTTTCTTATCCAGGTCCAGGTTTTCTCGTGTGAGATGTTGTTTATTAGTCGTTATTATTATTTATTCTTTGCGAGTTTTTCACGTCAGTTTTAGTTGATGGTTTTTCACTGGAGTTTGAGTGACAGCAAGTCTCCTCGAGTCTCCAGGACTCTTCTCAGTATTCTGGCCGTTCTAAATAATGCTGTAGTTTACATGGTCTCGAATAATAACAACAAAAGAACAAGAAATAGAAACATTACATGGTTCAACCCCCCCACCTTTCCAGCAAAACTGTCGAAACAAATTTGGTGAAAATATTTTTGCAATTGATAGAGATTAAACATTCGGAAAAATTTATTACACGGAAGAAACTTTTTAATAAAAATAATTTAAAAATTTGTCATTGCCCCGTAAAGAATACCCCTACCCCAACCCCAAAATAAATTATTGAAAGGCATAATTTTAAAATATCGAAAGAAAAAAAGGAAAATAATCAGGATAATGCAACTGCAGGAATAAAACTAGATGTCCCTTGAATGGTAATTATTTCTTTAACAATGTTATATATAAGGTCAGCGTCAAGGAAGAAACTAATAATAATGATGGAAAGATATATGTTGGTGCTACTGAACTGGATTGAAAAAATAGAGGAGTTAAAAAGTATCCCTACAGTTCTTCTATAAGAATGGCTCTGGCATTAAATAAACCATGAAGGTTCATAAGCCATTAAAACCAAACAAACCCATCTATCTCTTTCAGCCTGCTCCAATCTACATCTATCTATCTATCTATCTATCTATCTATCTATCTATCTATCTATCTATCTATGTTGTAATGAATTATAATTGATTTAATCTATCTATCTATCTATCTATCTATCTATCTATCTATCTATCTCAGTCTATTCCTTATCTATCTATCTATCTATGTCAGTCTGTTAATTTCTATCTATGTCAATCTGTTACTTTCTATCTCATTCTGATCCGATCTATCTATCTATCTATCTATCTATCTATCTATGTTTATGATATATTGATAAACCAATCAACTAATTCTTAATCTTCGACACATACAATTATCAATCCCTGGCTTACCTACGACTTTCTGAAAACGATATAATCAGTCCTAAACGTAAATAACCCTCCTAAACAATTCAATGGATCGACCTCAGCCAACAAAAGACCTATTTAAACAAGTCTATTTCCATTAAATTCAATAAAGACTCCGTCAAGCCCTTCAAAAACGACAGAGTACGTCTGGCGTTGTTGTACTCATAGTATCAATGCATCTTGTTTTCAGTCAGTTTTCTCGCTTGGTGACTGCAGCGTTTCGCCCGCGTAGAAAGTCTTGCGCAGACGCACACGTGGCTTGGCGCATGCCTAGCTCTCTTTTGAATATCTATTAATAGGCTGAAGGATTAGTTGGTTGTGTTTGACGACAGATCAACCTTTGTTGGTTATTTAATGCCAAATCCTGTTTATATATATGTATTAAAATATATATGATTTGGTTTGGTTTCATGGCATATCAACTTTTGACGGTTATTTAAGGCCAAATCTTGTTTATATATTTGTATTAAAATATATATAATTTGATTTGGTTGATACCCATTGTAAGTTGGCGACCTTAGTCGAGGATGACCCGAAGTCTCCCTTTTTAGTAGCTACTACACCGAGGGCCCTACTCCATTCCCTGGATTGCTCCAATTTACCCTTGATCCTTACCCTATAATGCTGAGTGTTAAGCAAGGTGACATCTAGTACCTTTTTTTGTGTCTTTGGTATGACACGACCTGGGATTGTAACCTGGTCTCCCGGATCAATGGCGAACACTCTACTCATTAGTAGGCCAAGATTATTCATATTATTATTACTCATTAGAGTTTTTCACTGGAGATTGAGTGACAGAGGTCTCCTCAAGTCTCTAGGACTCTTCTCACTAATGCCGTCGTTTGGATGGCCTCCACTCGTCCACCAACCTCCAAGTCCTCCAATCCCTTTAGTAATCCTTTAGTTACTGTTCCAAACGCACCAGTTACAATTGGTATAATTGTCACCTGCATGTTCCATAGTTTTTTCAATTCCCTGGCAAGGCCCAGGTACTTATCCTTCTCTTCACATTCTTTCAGTTTTATTCTGTGGTCAGCCGGGACCGCAAAGTCGACTATTTTGCAAGTTCTGTTTTTTTGTTGATTAATATTAAGTCTTGTCTTCTGGCCGAGATTAGGTGATCCGTGTGTATGCCGAAGTCCCATAGCAGTTTATTATCATTATTATTATTATTATTATTATTCAAAATCGTATAATTGAGTGCAAACAAGGGATTATTACTATTATTACTATTATTATATAGTAATTGTTACTTAAACCATATAGTGGTAATGAATTATTATTTGATTAATATTAATATTTTATAAATACAAGTCACATCTATGAGTGAAAAAGATCTCTTTAAAATTTATTTCTATTTCAATAACTGAATAAATTATTTGTATTAAGAATATTTACTTAAAACTATAATTACAGGGTGGAACGATAAAATTGTCGCCCTAGAAAAGACGATATGATTCCATTTCCGTTTAATGAAAACCGGTTTTCTTTTTTTGTTGCAGACCATCTACTAGTTGGCCAGTTGTGTACAAATCCCAAGAGCGATAGAAGCCTTCTATCAGTACCCTCAAAATGCAAATCTGGATTGCCACGAATAACAGGGATGTGCCCAGGGTGATGAAAAACTCGTGCCTGTGTTGGCTGACCAACTAGAACTTATCTACAATAGCTCTGTAAGGACACAGGATGTAGTCTCGAAGATCTACCGGAAGCGATGGATGATAGAGACGAATTGTGATTGAGAGAGTCAGGGAAATCCGTACTAGCTGAGCAATATGATAATGATTAATATGATAATTATTAACTAAGGATTATCATAATTGGTTACTTGGTTCGTATTAGATAGGAATACTTGATATTCCATTAGTGTGCAAATTATTTGTATTTGATAGGAATACTTGATACTGTGCAAATTATTTGTATTTGATTGGAATACTTGATACTGTGCAAATTATTTGTATTTGATAGGAATACTTGATACTGTGCAAATTATTTGTATTTGATAGGAATACTTGATACTGTGCAAATTATTTGTATTTGATAGGAATACTTGATACTGTGCAAATTATTTGTATTAGATAGGAATACTTGATACTGTGCAAATTATTTGTATTAGATAGGAATACTTGATACTGTGCAAATTATTTGTATTAGATAGGAATACTTGATACTGTGCAAATTATTTGTATTAGATAGGAATACTTGATACTGTGCAAAATATTTGTATTTGATAGGAATACTTGATACTGTGCAAATTATTTGTATTAGATAGGAATACTTGATACTGTGCAAATTATTTGTATTTAATAGGAATACTTGATACTGTGCAAATTATTTGTATTTGATAGGAATACTTGATATTGTGCAAATTATTTGTATTTGATAGGAATACTTGATACTGTGCAAATTATTTGTATTTGATAGGAATACTTGATACTGTGCAAAATATTTGTATTTGATAGGAATACTTGATACTGTGCAAATTATTTGTATTTGATAGGAATACTTGATACTGTGCAAATTTTTTGTATTTGATAGGAATACTTGATACTGTGCAAATTATTTGTATTTGATAGGGATACTTGATACTGTGCAAATTATTTGTATTTGATAGGAATACTTGATACTGTGCAAATTATTTGTATTTGATAGGAATACTTGATACTGTGCAAATTATTTGTATTTGATAGGAATACTTGATACTGTGCAAATTATTTGTATTTGATAGGAATACTTGATACTGTGCAAATTATTTGTATTTGATAGGAATACTTGATACTGAGCAAATTATTTGTATTTGATAGGAATACTTGATACTGTGCACATTATTTGTATTTGATAGGAATACTTGATACTGTGCAAATTATTTGTATTTGATAGGAATACTTGATACTGTGCAAATTATTTGTATTTGATAGGAATACTTGATATTCCATTACTGTACAAATTATTTGTATTAAGAATATTTACTTGAAGCTGGAATTGCTTGCTAAGGTTTATTATTAGTACTAGAAAACCAATAATTGCTCGGAAATTATTGGCGTTAGATAGGAATAGTTGAAACAATGGGTGTTCAAACAAATGATATTAAATGGAAAAACTTACTTGAAACCATATGATTATGGATAAATTATTAGTATTAGATAAAAATACTTGAAACCATATAAGTGTGTTCAAATTAATTGTATTTGATAGGAATACTTGAAACAGTATAATTCTATATGAATTATTAGTATTAGATAACAATACTTGATACCCTGTAACTGTGTGCAAATTATTTGTATTAGATAGGAATACTTGAAACCGTATTATTGTGTTAACAAATTATTATAGACAAAAAAATGGAATTAAAAAAAACGGAAAGGTACAGAATCAAATTTTGGCATTAAATAACACATAAGGGGTTGATATGCCATTAAACAAGTAAACAAGGCCAAACTAGATATTTCTACTAGTTTCATCCGTTTGTTTTTTCGGGTGTAAAGAGAAGGATCATTTTGGTATTATAACATAGTTGTAAACTGATCCCCCTTTTCTTGACCACCTTAAATTATATTCATTTTAATGATCAAGTGTATTTTAAGACTATGAATGATTTCAAAGAAGATTGTAGTAGAATATTGAAAATATTGATATTCATGATTATAATCAAACATTTACGAATGATTAAAATTTCGGCAATAAACAACCCATAAGAGGTTGGTATGCCATTCAACAAGTAAACCAAACAAGTTCAATAGCTGAGGTATTTGTGTTTCTAAATATAAAATGAGTGATCATTTTGGTATCATATACAAGTGATAAATTAATCCCCCTTTTGTTGACCACCTTAGATTAAATAACCCATAAGAGGTTGGTATACCATTAAACAAAGTAAATCAAACAACTCCAATTGCTGAGGTATTTGTATTTCTGAATATAAAGTAGGTGATCATTTTGGTATTATGTACAAGTGATAATTGATCCCCCTTTTCTCGACGACCATCAACTGTTTTTATTGCGCAGTCGGCTGGGGCTGTAGAATACACTGACTGCACCTCTGCAGAGGGGTAAGACCCCCCCCCCAACGAGTGTCCTGGATATGACACTAAACAATCTGATGGTGAGGTTCCAGCAGTGCTTTGGGGAATGCGGAGTACCTCTTCATTGCCATTGCTCCCAGGTCCACTCTGGTCCGGAGTGGTAGCACCTGATAGGGCCCTATCTATGGGTTAAATAGAACCAACAGCATACTTATGCTAAACTGAATTGTTTGAGTAAACTGAATAGCTTGAAATAGAAATGTTTTTCACAATTAAACCGTACTTACATTTAAACTACGTGATTATACTTAACTGAATTATCTGAAATAGAACTGTTTTTCGACATTAAAACTGTATTTACACTTAACTGAATTGTTACATATAACTGTTTGAATAGTTTGAAATAGAAATGTTTTTGACAAACTGTGTACTTATGCTTAACTGAATTGTTTTAAATAGAACAGATTATTCACATAAAAATGGATTTGGCGTTAAATAACCTACAAATAGAACTGCCATAAAACCCAACAAACCAAACCTGTTTTTAGCCATTTGTGTTTCTGAATATAAAGTGAGTGACTATTTTAATATGGAAACAAAGTTGTAAATTGATCCCCCTTTTCTTGACCATCACCTTTATTCTAAGATGCATGTTTTTAAGAAATGATTGCAATGGAACATGGGAAATATAAATAGTTATGATTATAATCCAATATTTCAAAATTAATCAGATTTGGGCTGTAAATAACCCATAAGAGGTTAATATGCCGTTTAGTAAATAATCTTCACCAATCTTCATGATTCTTGAAAGTAATGGCAAAAATCTAAATATAAGATACTTCGTAACACAGAATTAAAATTGCCCAGTCGGCTAGAGCTGCAGAATATACTGACTGCATCTCTGCAGAGGGGTAAAACTACCGAAACAAGTGACAGTAAACAATCTGATGGCGAGTTTCCAGTGATGCTGGAGCTTTGGGAAATGCTGAGTACCCCGTCATTGCCATCGCTCCCAGGTACACTCTGGCTCGGAGTGGTAGCATTGTTGTATAGCCACATACATATACAACTGCACGTATACATATACAAATATATGCAAGAACATAATCAGAAATCTAATATACGAACTTCAATGAACGAACGAACACACTTCTTTATAAAAATATATCTCTCACACTTTATCTTCGAAAGGGTTGATGTTTCTTGTGTGTGTGAGATGAGTTGGAGACAGAGACAGACTGCTATTTTGACTCCAAGTTCTTCTTCGACCATAGCAGCACTTCTTTCTCATCTTGGGCGGATTGCTCAACCGTGGGTCACTGAGGGCCCAAAGCCCTCAATCTGCAAGCTGATTCTCACGCTAGCACCCTATCTCCCACTGACTCGAACCGCCCCGGGCACCTGGTTATATAATTGTCTTGCGTACACCTGCTTCCGCTGTTCTTACGCTCGTTTAACAGGTGCATCTCTTGATTGACGCCTCGGTCGTGGGTCAATATGTAACAGCATCTGATTGGGTCCTATCTATGGATCGAATAGAATTAAACTGCAAACTGAATTGTTGAAATATAACTGTTTTGATATTTAAACTGGGTACTTATGCGAAACTGAATTGTTTGAAATGGAAGTTTTTATATGCTAAACTGAATTGTTTATCGTCGGCTTGTTAATACTTATCATATCAGTCAGATTGCTATGACAGGCTGGGTTATGACATGGGTCGGGCGGCGTGCGCCTCTGATGAAACCTGTTTGAAAACCTGTCTTGAACTGCCAAAATCTCGCTACTTGATTTTCTTGTATAGCGATTTGTTGGATCAATTCGAAGGTTCCCGAAGGTTCGATGCTCACCAGTGAAACAGTAGTGCAACACGTGAAAGTTCACACGTGATTATATCAAAATCACGCTTGAACTCTACAGGTCACTCTGCCTGTACGAGCGAGGTTCGTGACATTTTTGATCGTCATACCTTTGTACTCAATGACTGATGTCAGCTGATGTGCTCGAATGTTCTTTAACCTTAAGACCGCCGCAATTTAATGACGGCGCCCGTCCGTAATATTACAATACGATTAGTCAAAATCACAGCTTGTACCGAGGCATCTCATTCGTTTGCTGGTGAAAAGTTTTTCTTTAGACAAATGAATATTTAAATATCTTCTTCATACAGAGAGCGCACACAACGATCTATTTCAGAATGTTAATTATATTGGATTGAATCATAAACAATTTTGCCCAGGCGGCTGAGGGTGGAGAATACCGACTGCTTCTCAGCATCGGAGTAAGAACCCCCTCCCCCAACGAGTGTCCTGCTTATAACACTAAACGATCTGATGGTGAGGTTCCAGTAATGCTGAAGCTTTGGGGAATGTGGAGTACCCCTTCATTGCCATCGCTCCATGGTCTACTCTGGTCCAAGTGGTAGAACGTGATAGGGTCCTATCAATGGGTTAAATAGAACTAAACCGTGGTTTCTTGAGTTTACAGAGTTTTGCATTTAAACTGTGTATTTATGCTAAACTGAATTGTTTAAAATTGAACTGTTTTGACATTTAAACTGCGTACTTATGCCAAACTGAATTGCTCGAAATAGAACCATTTTCACATCTAGACTGTGTACTTTTGCTAAACTAAATTATCTGAAATAATACTGTAATGACATTAACTGTGTATTGCCCAGTCGGCTGGGGCTGTAGAATACACCGACTGCTACTCTGCAAAGGGATAAGACCCCCTCTCCAACGAGTGCCCTGGATATTATTTCAGCAGTGAAAGAGTGCACATCATACGTTAATCTATAATCTCACACTCTAAAAATGCATATTCAACGTATAAAGTTGCGGGAGTTTGAGAATAACAAAAACGCTACAGGAACAGCAAATAAAATTTCTAATGTTTATAGTCAAGATGTTATGACTGACCGTCAAGTCCGAAATTGGTTTTCAAAGATTTTCTTCTTGCGATACCTCATTGAAAGATGAAAGCACCAGGACCCTGATCAGACCTTGATGAAAAAGCTTTTAGAGAATTTTTGGAATGCAATCCGCGCAAAAATACTTGAGAATTAGCACTTGACCTTAACACAGCCCAATCAACGATCTGCTGCCACTGGAAAAAGATACAAAAAATGATCAAACTAAGTGTTTGTCTTTAGTGAGAAAAATAAAGACCGCATATCGCAAGTGATAAGTCTTCTTTTAAGGCAGAGAAATGGCCTGTTTCTCAAATATCATTACAGTTGACGAAAGATGGGACTTTTATGAGAATATTTAACGCCAAGATGAATCTCTGCAGCCTACCCCAAGGGCAGAGCTTAATACAAGAAAATCTATGCTGTGTATACAGGGGAATCATCGTTGTATTAATTTTGGATTTTTAAAGAGCAATCAGACACTCAATTCAGACTTGTATTCTCAAAAGTTCCAGTGGGAGCATAAACATTTTCTTCGTGGAAAACTTCCTGAGTTTGAAAGTAGCTGAATTTTACACGAAAGGAATCAACAAGCAGCTTGATGTTTTTTTTTGTTTAATGGCATATCAACCTTTGTAGGTTATTTAATGCCAAATCCAATCTCATAGAAGAACAGTAATAGTACTATTTAACCCATAGCTGGGAGGATAAGGGGGTTCATGCCTTTCTCAATGGTATTTGTCCGAAAGTGAACGTAATAGCGCGACTGGAGTTCGAACACGCCTACTACGATTTCACAGTCCATCGCTTTAACCATTACACCACGAGGCCACCCAGCCTGATAAATAACTTATGATGAAACAAAATAATATATAATTGACTGAAATTAATTCATCATTAAATTATTTATGATTAAATTATATGTTACTAAAACGGAAATTGTTTATGGTTGGGTGTCATGGCATATCAACTTGTGAAGGTTATTTAATGCCAAATCCATTTTTATACAAATAATCAGTTCTATTTCAAACAATTCAGTTTAGCATGAGTACACAGTTTAGTTGTCAAAAACAGTTCTATTTCAAGCTATTCAGTTTATTCCAACAGTTCCATTTCAGCTAATTCAGTTTAGTATAAGTACAGATGTTGTTTACACACTGTTAACTGTCAAAACAGTTCTAT
>OY757944.1:38531390-38561390 GCA_963585895.1 Sepioteuthis lessoniana | reverse complement strand
GGCCGAGAATAATTCATTTATTTTCTTAGGTCCGAACATTGTTCATTTATTTATCTAATGCTTGAATTTTATTATTTTATTTCACGGTCGAATAGTATTTACTTATCTATCTATTCGTCGTACATTATTTACTTATCTGTTTTATAATAGAACATTATTTATTTATTAATTTAATGGTTGAACATTTGATATTTTTATTCATTCAATGCCTAAAATTATTTATTTAATGACAGATTATTAGCTATTTATTCAGTGATCAAAAATTATTTATTTGTTTATTTAATGGTTTAAAAAATATTAATTAATTAATTAATTTATTCATTTATTCAATAGTTTAAAATATTTCATTTATTTATTTTTCTATTTATTTACACATTAAATGGTTGAAAATCACTTAATTATTTATTGGTTAAAAATTATATTATTTATTTATTTATCTATTTATTCCCTAAATAGTTGAAAATCATTTATTTAATCGCTTAATGGTTTAAAATTATATTATATTATATTATATTATATTATAACCGGTTTCATTGGCCCAGCGGATAGAGTGAGCGCCAATGGCCCGGGAGACCTGGGTTCAATCCCAGGTCGAGTCATACCAAAGACTTTAAAAATGGAACTTGATAACACCTTGCTCAGCATTGTAAGGTACGGTTCAAGGGTAAAGTGGAGCAATCCAGGGAATGGAGTAGCGCCCTCCCCTACACCTTGGTGTAGTAGCTATCGAAAAGGGAGCCTTCGGGTCACCCTCGACTATGGTCGCTAACTTTACTTACTTACTATATTATATTATATTCCCTTAACGGTTGAAAATCATTTATCTATTCATTTAGTAGTTAAAAATTATATTATATTACATTATTTATTTATTTATTTATTTATTAATTAATTTATTCCCTTAACAGTTAAAAATCATTTATTTATTCACTTAATGGTTTAAAATTATATTATATTGTATTATATTATATTCCCTTAACGGTTGAAAATCATTTACTTATTCATTTATTGGTTAAAAATTATATTATTTATTTATTTAGTTATTTATTCCCGTAACAGTTGAAAATAATTTATTTATTCACTATGGCAATTACACAAGAATGCTGCGTGCAATCCTGAACAAGTCCTGGCAGCAACACCCCACAAGACACCAACTGTACGGCCACCTGCCCCCTATCACGAAAACTATCCAAGTTAGACGAACCAGACATGCAGGACCCTGCTGGAGAAGCAGAGATGAACTCATAAGAGATGTACTCTTATGGATCCCCACACATGGCCGCGCAAAAGCAGGACGACCAGCTCGAACGTACATTCAGCAGCTATGTGAGGATACAGGTTATTGTCCTGAAGACCTACCTAGGGCGATGAACGATAGGGAGGAGTGGCGAGAGAGGGTCAGGGATATCCGTGCTGCCAGCACGATATGATGATGATGATGATATTATATTATATTATATCATTTATTTATTCATTTATCGATTTATTTATTTATTTATTTATTCCCGTAACAGTTGAAAATAATTTATTTATTCACTTAATGGTTTAAAATTATATTATATTATATTATATTATATTATATTATATTATATCATTTATTTATTCATTTATCTATTTATTTATTTATTTATTTATTCCCGTAACAGTTGAAAATAATTTATTTATTCACTTAATGGTTTAAAATTATATTATATTATATTATATTATATTATATCATTTATTTATTCATTTATCTATTTATTTATTTATTTATTTATTCCCGTAACAGTTGAAAATAATTTATTTATTCACTTAATGGTTTAAAATTATATTATATTATATTATATTATATTATATTATATTATATCATTTATTTATTCATTTATCTATTTATTTATTTATTTATTTATTCCCGTAACAGTTGAAAATAATTTATTTATTCACTTAATGGTTTAAAATTATATTATATTATATTATATTATATTATATTATATCATTTATTTATTCATTTATCTATTTATTTATTTATTTATTTATTCCCGTAACAGTTGAAAATAATTTATTTATTCACTTAATGGTTTAAAATTATATTATATTATATTATATTATATTATATTATATTATATCATTTATTTATTCATTTAATGTTTTAAAATTATATAATTTATCTCTCTATCTATTTATCATTCAATGGTTGAAATTTATTTATTTATTTGATCGTTGAAAATAATTTACTTATTCATCTATCCTGTTGTCGAACACTATTTTTTTTTATTTAAATAATCAAACATATTTGTTTAATATTCAAACGTTATTTTTATTTTTATTCATTTAATTGTCGAACATTATTACTTTGTTTAAAGGTCAAAAATGACTTATTTGTTTATTTAGTTTGTTTATTGCCAAAAGTTAAATCCCTGAAACTTTCTGAAAAAAAACCTCTCCCAAAACTTTTTGTATTGGTTAAAAACATTGATTTTATGATCAAATATTATCTATCTTATATCATTTCATGATTGAACTCTATTTACTTGCACGGCGCGGAAACAAAACTAGGAATATTATAATATAATAACAAACGACTCTATTATAAAACAAAATAAATTTTAATTTTGAAAAATATACAACAAAATAAGAAGATAAACACAAAACAGTCAATTTACTCAATTTGACCGCATTTTTTTAAATTATTGCATCAGTATACCTTCTAAAAGATTTGTATGCCTTTAAAATAAATTTTTCAGACATTTCATTCGATTCCTCCTCAATTGCAGTCTTAAGTGAACCAATATTCAGATGGGAAGTTGCGTTTGTTTTGTTTTCTAAAACACCCCATACCGCGTAATCAAGGTGGTTAAGGTTTGAGCATGATGGAGGCCATAAAGTAACTCCAATTATTTCGGAAATCTTTTTTGACTTGGTTTCGGCGTTAAGCAAATCATAGATTTTTCTCGTTTCTTTGCTTGCTCACTCATATTGGGCTGAATCTTAATGAAAAAGTCCTTGAATGATAGAGCTAATCCTGAAAATTTAGATTTATCCTTTTTTTTTTTTAAATTGGACTAATCAGACTTAAAAAAACCTTTTAAAGATCATTCGATATTGAACATGAGCCTCGTGAACGATTTGAACTCGGATCGCCGTGCCCATTTCCAACGACCATAACCGTTACATGACGAACTCCTCCTTATATGGGGTTGTGTAGGATCACGCACTCTTTTTGTATGAGGTGAAAAAACAAAAACAAATGAATGACACAATAACGAGTCTCAGATTTTTCTGAGAACAATTTTTTGAATTCGGAGTTTTTCCTTCTCGTAGACTGGTTGCCTTACCCAAAACCCATAGACTCAAGAAACTTACCAATCCCTGGCAATGGGGTGGAATGGATTGATTCATGCCTTTTCTGAGATAATTTTCATAAAGTGAAAAATAAACAGCTTCGTTCAGGTTTTGAACTCGGATCGTCGATTCTATTTTATAACCGTAACGCAATGCACGCCCGTAAGTAACATATACATGCATACACCCCCTCACACAAACATACGAGATCGCGAGTGTTTCCCCTTTACGTCTTTGGATGTTGAGGAAATATTTTGGGGGTCTAGCAGTCAAAAATTATGGATCGTTCCATACATAGAACGGCTAAACGGATTTATTTATCCATGCATGTATATATATATATATATATATATGGAGAGAAATTGACAGTGTACTCCAAAAGTGATGAGTTTATTAATCGGGAAAGTTGATGCTATAACGTTTCGGCATTGATATACCATCGTCAGGGCTTTAAAAGGTGACATTTAGTGTTGAAAGAATAACGATGGATATTTATTAAATACCGGAAATAGTATGCCCTTTTAAAGTCCTGATAATGATATATTAATATATAATGTGTGCACATATATTTAGATATGTATATACGTGTATATATATGTGTGTGTGTGTGTGTGTATGTGTGTGTTTGTGTGTATATATATTTATATATGTATATATAATGTGTATATATATATATATATATATAATATGGGTATACACATATATTTATATGTGTTTACACAATGTGTGTGTATATATATATATTATATGCGTAGGTATATGTATTCATATATGTATATATAATGTGTATGTGTGTATATATGTATATAAATACAAAATGCGTTATATTCCCGAGCTGACGCAGAACTCTAAAGTTATCAGTCTAACATACAGTTTGGCAGGTTTCGATCCCAGCTTGAAGCGTCCAGCGTGTCTAGTGCCCACTGAAGAGTTATGATACAACGAAACAGTCCGTCTCTAGATGACAATATATATATATATATATATATATATATATATATATATATATATATATATATATATATATATATATATATATCGCGTTTGTGCGTATATACATTGTTATTTATATTTTAAAATGAGTTGGTCCAGGAAGAGATTTGTATTTTATAGAATTTGTTTTTTTATTTTGTTCTTACATAAATGTATGTTTCCAGCTTAATACTTTCGTCAGAGAACATGTATGTGCATTCATATGGCTAAAAATTAATGGTCGTTCATTACACCCAATATAAGACAAAAATACCGATTTGTGTTTTAAAATTAGGGGTGATTCAATTCATGAAGTCGTTCATTACTCGAGTATATTTGGAATATATATATTTACCCACCTTCTCGGCACGAGCAGGATGTGACACAAGGTCAACTTTTTAAGCGTTTGAATTCTAGACCGGTTGTCATACGAAGGTTGAAGAACCCAGTCTGTCCTCCTATTTATCCATAACTAGAAGGAGAATAACTGGATGCGTATCTTTCGCAAGAGTATTAGTGTTATTTGAAATGCAGACAGCCTCGGCCATGATTTGAACTCGAGTTGCGGTGTTCATTTACTAAGATGATAACCATAATACTGTGAGTGTTTCCAAACATACGTTGTATAAGCCGAGGTTTTGGCATTAAGGCGAAAAATATGGGGAGGGATGTTGTATAAATCTGACGTAGGTAGAGAGTATATCAGCCAAATATTATAACGAGAAAATAGCTGTTTATTTTGCTGACTATTTACACAGGGACAGGAAATTATGAGTCATAAGATTGTAGGCCTTAAAGTTCTCAGTTTTCAGGTTCTAGTTGAAATTTGCTTTTATCACACAAATTTACAAACATATATGTATATCTGTATATCAACCCCTCCGCTCGGGCAGGATATGACACAAGATCAATTTTTAAGCGGAGTTTAACAGGCTTGAATTCAGAGTTTTCCTTCTCCTAGACTAGTTGCCTCACCAAGGCTGAAGAATTCAGTCTGTCCTACTATTTACCCATAGCTGGAGGGAGAATAATTGGATTCATGTATATATATATTTCATTGAACATAATAGACATTTTTTGTCTACATATTTTTTGTTAATCCTTTTGAATTCTCGTATTGATCTTATGATATTCGGCGGGAATTGGTTGATAAAGCTTCCATAATTATTTATTTCCCAAGTACTTTCTGCCCAACCTTGGGCCATCATCAGAGGAGGATGTATTACAAAAGTGATGCAACTTTTGTATGTACATTACTACTTTGTAAGAATGAGCGTTCGTACTGTTGTATTGTGTCGTGTTTAGTTTTCGATTTTGTTTCTATAAATAGCGTCAGTAGCTAAAGACATTAAAATACATTAGCACTCGTTTTAAAATTAATTCTGTTAAGTTTGGGTTGTATGTTTCTAATTGAATTTTTTTGGAAGGTGTCTTGTCGTATGATCATTTCGTTAATATTATTAGCAATAATAAGGAAATCATAGACATATCTTAAGTATATTGGAGTTTTTTTTATGCTATATATATATATATATATATAATATTTTTTGTTGGTCCAGTGAGAGAAAAAAGTAAATACTTGAAAATTAATTGGTCCACAAGATTTATTTTTTTAATTATTTATTTTTCTCCTACATGTCTTCCTGAAGAAAGTGAAATACACTAGAAACACGTGTTGGAGAAAAATAAATTACTTATAAAATAAATCTCCATGTGGACCAATTCCTTTTAAAGGATATATATAGCGAGAGAGAGAGAGAGAGAGAGAGAGAGAGAGAGAGAGAGAGAGAGAGAGAGAGAGATGAACAAAAGCAGATGCCAATAAATGGGAATATTGCTTTTATGATGTCTATTTTTTTTTATTGTTATCGACTAATTTCGACCTAAGGTTATACCGGGAGAACAAACGTTTTAGTGGTTTT
The DNA here is from genome assembly GCA_963585895.1 of Sepioteuthis lessoniana. Taxonomy (NCBI): domain Eukaryota; kingdom Metazoa; phylum Mollusca; class Cephalopoda; order Myopsida; family Loliginidae; genus Sepioteuthis; species Sepioteuthis lessoniana. Next base: position 38,555,175 of record OY757944.1, on the reverse strand, counting down.
ATGATTTGAAAGCCCCCAGCCCTGCTCCTTGAAAATAACACTGGATTGCGACAAAAACAAGCAAGTCGGTCAAGTCAGGACTAATTTGAAACGCACTCTTTCCAAAACCGAATGAGAAGACATTAACTATATATATATATATATATATATATATATGAAAGACTAATTAAAGAAACCTTGCATTCGGTCTTTGTTTAATGCTATACCAAACTTCGTGGGTCATTTGATGTCAAAGCCATCCTTGAAGAAGAATAGCTGTGACGTAATTTAACCGAAAGCTGGGTCTAAAGATACTTTCATTATAAAACATTTTTCATTTGATGTCAAAGCCATCCTTGAAGAAGAATAGCTGTGACGTAATTTAACCGAAAGCTTGGTCTAAAGATACTTTCATTATAAAACATTTTTCATTTGATGTCAAAGCCATCCTTGAAGAAGAATAGCTGTGACGTAATTTAACCGAAAGCTTGGTCTAAAGATACTTTCATTATAAAACATTTTTCATTTGATGTCAAAGCCATCCTTGAAGAAGAATAGCTGTGACGTAATTTAACCGAAAGCTTGGTCTAAAGATACTTTCATTATAAAACATTTTTCATTTGATGTCAAAGCCATCCTTGAAGAAGAATAGCTGTGACGTAATTTAACCGAAAGCTTGGTCTAAAGATACTTTCATTATAAAACATTTTTCATTTGATGTCAAAGCCATCCTTGAAGAAGAATAGCTGTGACGTAATTTAACCGAAAGCTTGGTCTAAAGATACTTTCATTATGAAACATTTTTCATTTGATGTCAAAGCCATCCTTGAAGAAGAATAGCTGTGACGTAATTTAACCGAAAGCTTGGTCTAAAGATACTTTCATTATAAAACATTTTTCATTTGATGTCAAAGCCATCCTTGAAGAAGAATAGCTGTGACGCAATTTAAACGAAAGCTTGGTCTAAAGATACTTTCATTATAAAACATTTTTCATTTGATGTCAAAGCCATCCTTGAAGAAGAATAGCTGTGACGTAATTTAACCTAAAGCTTGGTCTAAAGATACTTTCATTATAAAACATTTTTCATTTGATGTCAAAGCCATCCTCGAAGAAGAATAGCTGTGACGTAATTTAACCGAAAGCTTGGTCTAAAGATACTTTCATTATAAAACATTTTTCATTTGATGTCAAAGCCATCCTTGAAGAAGAATAGCTGTGACGTAATTTAACCGAAAGCTTGGTCTAAAGATACTTTCATTATAAAACATTTTTCATTTGATGTCAAAGCCATCCTTGAAGAAGAATAGCTGTGACGTAATTTAACCGAAAGCTTGGTCTAAAGATACTTTCATTATAAAACATTTTTCATTTGATGTCAAAGCCATCCTTGAAGAAGAATAGCTGTAATGCAATTTAACCGAAAGCTTGGTCTAAAGATACTTTCATTATAAAACATTTTTCATTTGATGTCAAAGCCATCCTTGAAGAAGAATAGCTGTAATGCAATTTAACCGAAAGCTTGGTCTAAAGATACTTTCATTATAAAACATTTTTCATTTGATGTCAAAGCCATCCTTGAAGAAGAATAGCTGTGACGTAATTTAACCGAAAGCTTGGTCTAAAGATACTTTCATTATAAAACATTTTTCATTTGATGTCAAAGCCATCCTTGAAGAAGAATAGCTGTAATGCAATTTAACCGAAAGCTTGGTCTAAAGATACTTTCATTATAAAACATTTTTCATTTGATGTCAAAGCCATCCTTGAAGAAGAATAGCTGTGACGCAATTTAAACGAAAGCTTGGTCTAAAGATACTTTCATTATAAAACATTTTTCATTTGATGTCAAAGCCATCCTCGAAGAAGAATAGCTGTGACGTAATTTAACCGAAAGCTTGGTCTAAAGATACTTTCATTATAAAACATTTTTCATTTGATGTCAAAGCCATCCTTGAAGAAGAATAGCTGTGACGTAATTTAACCGAAAGCTTGGTCTAAAGATACTTTCATTATAAAACATTTTTCATTTGATGTCAAAGCCATCCTCGAAGAAGAATAGCTGTGACGTAATTTAACCGAAAGCTTGGTCTAAAGATACTTTCATTATAAAACATTTTTCATTTGATGTCAAAGCCATCCTCGAAGAAGAATAGCTGTGACGTAATTTAACCGAAAGCTTGGTCTAAAGATACTTTCATTATAAAACATTTTTCATTTGATGTCAAAGCCATCCTTGAAGAAGAATAGCTGTGACGTAATTTAACCGAAAGCTTGGTCTAAAGATACTTTCATTATAAAACATTTTTCATTTGATGTCAAAGCCATCCTTGAAGAAGAATAGCTGTGACGTAATTTAACCGAAAGCTTGGTCTAAAGATACTTTCATTATAAAACATTTTTCATTTGATGTCAAAGCCATCCTTGAAGAAGAATAGCTGTAATGCAATTTAACCGAAAGCTTGGTCTAAAGATACTTTCATTATAAAACATTTTTCATTTGATGTCAAAGCCATCCTTGAAGAAGAATAGCTGTGACGCAATTTAAACGAAAGCTTGGTCTAAAGATACTTTCATTATAAAACATTTTTCATTTGATGTCAAAGCCATCCTTGAAGAAGAATAGCTGTGACGCAATTTAAACGAAAGCTTGGTCTAAAGATACTTTCATTATAAAACATTTTTCATTTGATGTCAAAGCCATCCTTGAAGAAGAATAGCTGTGACGTAATTTAACCGAAAGCTTGGTCTAAAGATACTTTCATTATAAAACATTTTTCATTTGATGTCAAAGCCATCCTTGAAGAAGAATAGCTGTGACGTAATTTAACCGAAAGCTTGGTCTAAAGATACTTTCATTATAAAACATTTTTCATTTGATGTCAAAGCCATCCTTGAAGAAGAATAGCTGTGACGTAATTTAACCGAAAGCTTGGTCTAAAGATACTTTCATTATAAAACATTTTTCATTTGATGTCAAAGCCATCCTTGAAGAAGAATAGCTGTGACGCAATTTAAACGAAAGCTTGGTCTAAAGATACTTTCATTATAAAACATTTTTCATTTGATGTCAAAGCCATCCTTGAAGAAGAATAGCTGTGACGTAATTTAACCTAAAGCTTGGTCTAAAGATACTTTCATTATAAAACATTTTTCATTTGATGTCAAAGCCATCCTCGAAGAAGAATAGCTGTGACGTAATTTAACCGAAAGCTTGGTCTAAAGATACTTTCATTATAAAACATTTTTCATTTGATGTCAAAGCCATCCTTGAAGAAGAATAGCTGTGACGTAATTTAACCGAAAGCTTGGTCTAAAGATACTTTCATTATAAAACATTTTTCATTTGATGTCAAAGCCATCCTTGAAGAAGAATAGCTGTGACGTAATTTAACCGAAAGCTTGGTCTAAAGATACTTTCATTATAAAACATTTTTCATTTGATGTCAAAGCCATCCTTGAAGAAGAATAGCTGTAATGCAATTTAACCGAAAGCTTGGTCTAAAGATACTTTCATTATAAAACATTTTTCATTTGATGTCAAAGCCATCCTTGAAGAAGAATAGCTGTAATGCAATTTAACCGAAAGCTTGGTCTAAAGATACTTTCATTATAAAACATTTTTCATTTGATGTCAAAGCCATCCTTGAAGAAGAATAGCTGTGACGTAATTTAACCGAAAGCTTGGTCTAAAGATACTTTCATTATAAAACATTTTTCATTTGATGTCAAAGCCATCCTTGAAGAAGAATAGCTGTAATGCAATTTAACCGAAACCTTGGTCTGAAGATACTTTCATTATAAAACATTTTTCATTTGATGTCAAAGCCATCCTTGAAGAAGAATAGCTGTGACGTAATTTAACCGAAAGCTGGGTCTAAAGATACTTTCATTATAAAACATTTTTCATTTGATGTCAAAGCCATCCTCGAAGAAGAATAGCTGTGACGTAATTTAACCGAAAGCTTGGTCTAAAGATACTTTCATTATAAAACATTTTTCATTTGATGTCAAAGCCATCCTTGAAGAAGAATAGCTGTGACGTAATTTAACCGAAAGCTTGGTCGAAAGATACTTTCATTATAAAACATTTTTCATTTGATGTCAAAGCCATCCTCGAAGAAGAATAGCTGTGACGTAATTTAACCGAAAGCTTGGTCTAAAGATACTTTCATTATAAAACATTTTTCATTTGATGTCAAAGCCATCCTTGAAGAAGAATAGCTGTGACGTAATTTAACCGAAAGCTTGGTCTAAAGATACTTTCATTATAAAACATTTTTCATTTGATGTCAAAGCCATCCTTGAAGAAGAATAGCTGTGACGTAATTTAACCGAAAGCTTGGTCTAAAGATACTTTCATTATAAAACATTTTTCATTTGATGTCAAAGCCATCCTTGAAGAAGAATAGCTGTAATGCAATTTAACCGAAAGCTTGGTCTAAAGATACTTTCATTATAAAACATTTTTCATTTGATGTCAAAGCCATCCTTGAAGAAGAATAGCTGTGACGCAATTTAAACGAAAGCTTGGTCTAAAGATACTTTCATTATAAAACATTTTTCATTTGATGTCAAAGCCATCCTTGAAGAAGAATAGCTGTGGCGCAATTTAAACGAAAGCTTGGTCTAAAGATACTTTCATTATAAAACATTTTTCATTTGATGTCAAAGCCATCCTCGAAGAAGAATAGCTGTGACGTAATTTAACCGAAAGCTTGGTCTAAAGATACTTTCATTATAAAACACTTTTCATTTGATGTCAAAGCCATCCTTGAAGAAGAATAGCTGTAATGAAATTTAACCGAAAGCTTGGTCTGAAGATACTTTCATTATAAAACATTTTTCATTTGATGTCAAAGCCATCCTTGAAGAAGAATAGCTGTGACGTAATTTAACCGAAAGCTTGGTCTAAAGATACTTTCATTATAAAACATTTTTCATTTGATGTCAAAGCCATCCTTGAAGAAGAATAGCTGTGACGTAATTTAACCGAAAGCTTGGTCTAAAGATACTTTCATTATAAAACATTTTTCATTTGATGTCAAAGCCATCCTTGAAGAAGAATGGCTGTGACGTAATTTAACCGAAAGCTTGGTCTAAAGATACTTTCATTATAAAACATTTTTCATTTGATGTCAAAGCCATCCTTGAAGAAGAATAGCTGTAATGCAATTTAACCGAAAGCTTGGTCTAAAGATACTTTCATTATAAAACATTTTTCATTTGATGTCAAAGCCATCCTTGAAGAAGAATAGCTGTGACGCAATTTAACCGAAAGCTTGGTCTAAAGATACTTTCATTATAAAACATTTTTCATTTGATGTCAAAGCCATCCTTGAAGAAGAATAGCTGTGACGTAATTTAACCAAAAGTTTGGTCTAAAGATACTTTCATTATAAAACATTTTTCATTTGATGTCAAAGCCATCCTTGACGAAGAATAGCTGCAATGCAATTTAACCGAAAGCTTGGTCTAAAGATACTTTCATTATAAAACATTTTTCATTTGATGTCAAAGCCATCCTTGAAGAAGAATAGCTGTGACGTAATTTAACCGAAAGCTTGGTCTAAAGATACTTTCATTATAAAACATTTTTTATTTGATGTCAAAGCCATCCTTGAAGAAGAATAGCTGTGACGTAATTTTACCGAAAGCTTGGTCTAAAGATACTTTCATTATAAAACATTTTTCATTTGATGTCAAAGCCATCCTTGAAGAAGAATAGCTGTAATGCAATTTAACCGAAAGCTTGGTCTAAAGATACTTTCATTATAAAACATTTTTCATTTGATGTCAAAGCCATCCTTGAAGAAGAATAGCTGCAATGCAATTTAACCGAAAGCTTGGTCTAAAGATACTTTCATTATAAAACATTTTTCATTTGATGTCAAAGCCATCCTTGAAGAAGAATAGCTGTGACGTAATTTAACCGAAAGCTTGGTCTAAAGATACTTTCATTATAAAACATTTTTTATTTGATGTCAAAGCCATCCTTGAAGAAGAATAGCTGTGACGTAATTTTACCGAAAGCTTGGTCTAAAGATACTTTCATTATAAAACATTTTTCATTTGATGTCAAAGCCATCCTTGAAGAAGAATAGCTGCAATGCAATTTAACCGAAAGCTTGGTCTAAAGATACTTTCATTATAAAACATTTTTTATTTGATGTCAAAGCCATCCTTGAAGAAGAATAGCTGTAATGCAATTTAACCGAAAGCTTGGTCTAAAGATACTTTCATTATAAAACATTTTTTATTTGATGTCAAAGCCATCCTTGAAGAAGAATAGCTGTGACGTAATTTTACCGAAAGCTTGGTCTAAAGATACTTTCATTATAACATATTTTTCATTTGATGTCAAAGCCATCCTTGAAGAAGAATAGCTGTAATGCAATTTAACCGAAAGCTTGGTCTAAAGATACTTTCATTATAAAACATTTTTCATTTGATGTCAAAGCCATCCTTGAAGAAGAATAGCTGTGACGCAATTTAACCGAAAGCTTGGTCTAAAGATACTTTCATTATAAAACACTTTTCATTTGATGTCAAAGCCATCCTTGAAGAAGAATAGCTGTGACGCAATTTAACCGAAAGCTTGGTCTAAAGATACTTTCATTATAAAACATTTTTCATTTGATGTCAAAGCCATCCTTGAAGAAGAATAGCTGTGACGTAATTTAACCGAAAGCTTGGTCCAAAGATACTTTCATTATAAAACATTTTTCATTTGATGTCAAAGCCATCCTTGAAGAAGAATAGCTGTGACGTAATTTAACCGAAAGCTTGGTCTAAAGATACTTTCATTATAAAACATTTTTCATTTGATGTCAAAGCCATGCTTGAAGAAGAATAGCTGTAATGCAATTTAACCGAAAGCTTGGTCTAAAGATACTTTCATTATAAAACATTTTTCATTTGATGTCAAAGCCATCCTTGAAGAAGAATAGCTGTGACGTAATTTAACAGAAAGTTTGGTCTAAAGATACTTTCATTATAAAACATTTTTCATTTGATGTCAAAGCCATCCTTGAAGAAGAATAGCTGTGACGTAATTTAACCGAAAGCTTGGTCTAAAGATACTTTCATTATAAAACATTTTTCATTTGATATCAAAGCCATCCTTGAAGAAGAATAGCTGTAATGCAATTTAACCGAAAGCTTGGTCTAAAGATACTTTCATTATAAAACATTTTTCATTTGATGTCAAAGCCATCCTTGAAGAAGAATAGCTGTGACGCAATTTAAACAAAAGCTTGGTCTAAAGATACTTTCATTATAAAACATTTTTCATTTGATGTCAAAGCCATCCTTGAAGAAGAATAGCTGTGACGTAATTTAACCGAAAGCTTGGTCTAAAGATACTTTCATTATAAAAAATTTTTCATTTGATGTCAAAGCCATCCTTGAAGAAGAATAGCTGTGACGTAATTTAACCTAAAGCTTGGTCTAAAGATACTTTCATTATAAAACATTTTTCATTTGATGTCAAAGCCATCCTTGAAGAAGAATAGCTGTGACGTAATTTAACCGAAAGCTTGGTCTAAAGATACTTTCATTATAAAACATTTTTCATTTGATGTCAAAGCCATCCTTGAAGAAGAATAGCTGTGACGTAATTTAACCAAAAGCTTGGTCTAAAGATACTTTCATTATAAAACATTTTTCATTTGATGTCAAAGCCATCCTTGAAGAAGAATAGCTGTGACGTAATTTAACCGAAAGCTTGGTCTAAAGATACTTTCATTATAAAACATTTTTCATTTGATGTCAAAGCCATCCTTGAAGAAGAATAGCTGCAATGCAATTTAACCGAAAGCTTGGTCTAAAGATACTTACATTATAAAACATTTTTCATTTGATGTCAAAGCCATCCTTGAAGAAGAATAGCTGTGACGTAATTTAACCGAAAGCTTGGTCTAAAGATACTTTGATTATAAAAAATTTTTCATTTGATGTCAAAGCCATCCTTGAAGAAGAATAGCTGTGACGCAATTTAACCGAAAGCTTGGTCTAAAGATACTTTCATTATAAAACATTTTTCATTTGATGTCAAAGCCAACCTTGAAGAAGAATAGCTGTGACGTAATTTAACCGAAAGCTTGGTCTAAAGATACTTTCATTATGAAACATTTTTCATTTGATGTCAAAGCCATCCTTGAAGAAGAATAGCTGTGACGCAATTTAAACGAAAGCTTGGTCTAAAGATACTTTCATTATAAAACATTTTTCATTTGATGTCAAAGCCATCCTTGAAGAAGAATAGCTGTGACGTAATTTAACCGAAAGCTTGGTCTAAAGATACTTTTATTATAACACATTTTACATTTGATGTCAAAGCCATCCTTGAAGAAGAATAGCTGTGACGCAATTTAACCGAAAGCTTTGTCTAAAGATACTTTCATTATAAAACATTTTTCATTTGATGTCAAAGCCATGCTTGAAGAAGAATAGCTGTGACGTAATTTAAATGAAAGCTTGGTCTAAAGATACTTTCATTATAAAACATTTTTCATTTGATGTCAAAGCCATCCTTGAAGAAGAATAGCTGTGACGCAATTTAACCGAAAGCTTGGTCTAAAGATACTTTCATTATAAAACATTTTACATTTGATGTCAAAGCCATCCTTGAAGAAGAATAGCTGTGACGCAATTTAAACGAAAGCTTGGTCTAAAGATACTTTCATTATAAAACATTTTTCATTTGATGTCAAAGCCAACCTTGAAGAAGAATAGCTGTGACGTAATTTAACCGAAAGCTTGGTCTAAAGATACTTTCATTATAAAACATTTTTCATTTGATGTCAAAGCCATCCTTGAAGAAGAATAGCTGTGACGCAATTTAACCGAAAGCTTGGTCTAAAGATACTTTCATTATAAAACATTTTACATTTGATGTCAAAGCCATCCTTGAAGAAGAATAGCTGTGACGCAATTTAACCGAAAGCTTTGTCTAAAGATACTTTCATTATAAAACATTTTTCATATGATGTCAAAGCCATGCTTGAAGAAGAATAGCTGTGACGCAATTTAAACGAAAGCTTGGTCTAAAGATACTTTCATTATAAAACATTTTTCATTTGATGTCAAAGCTATCCTTGAAGAAAAATAGCTGTGACGCAATTTAACCGAAACTTGGTCTAAAGATACTTTCATTATAAAACATTTTTCATTTGATGTCAAAGCCATCCTTGAAGAAGAATAGCTGTGACGCAATTTAACCGAAAGCTTTGTCTAAAGATACTTTCATTATAAAACATTTTTCATATGATGTCAAAGCCATGCTTGAAGAAGAATAGCTGTGACGCAATTTAAACGAAAGCTTGGTCTAAAGATACTTTCATTATAAAACATTTTTCATTTGATGTCAAAGCTATCCTTGAAGAAAAATAGCTGTGACGCAATTTAACCGAAACTTGGTCTAAAGATACTTTCATTATAAAACATTTTTCATTTGATGTCAAAGCCATCCTTGAAGAAGAATAGCTGTGACGTAATTTAACCGAAAGCTTGGTCTAAAGATACTTTCATTATAAAACATTTTTCATTTGATGTCAAAGCCATCCTTGAAGAAGAATAGCTGTGACGCAATTTAAACGAAAGCTTGGTCTAAAGATACTTTCATTATAAAACATTTTTCATTTGATGTCAAAGCTATCCTTGAAGAAGAATAGCTGTGACGCAATTTAACCGAAAGCTTGGTCTAAAGATACTTTCATTATAAAACATTTTTCATTTGATGTCAAAGCCGTCCTTGAAGAGGAATAGCTGTGACGTAATTTAACCGAAAGCTTGGTCTAAAGATACTTTCATTATAAAACATTTTTCATTTGATGTCAAAGCCATCCTTGAAGAAGAATAGCTTTGACGCAATTTAACCGAAAGCTTGGTCTAAAGATACTTTCATTATAAAACATTTTTCATTTGATGTCAAAGCCATCCTTCAAGAAGAATAGCTGTGACGCAATTTAAACGAAAGCTTGGTCTAAAGATACCTTCATTATAAAACATTTTTCATTTGATGTCAAAGCCATCCTTGAAGAAGAATAGCTTTGACGCAATTTAACCGAAAGCTTGGTCTAAAGATACTTTCATTATAAAACATTTTTCATTTGATGTCAAAGCCATCCTTCAAGAAGAATAGCTGTGACGCAATTTAAACGAAAGCTTGGTCTAAATATACCTTCATTATAAAACATTTTTCATTTGATGTCAAAGCCATCCTTGAAGAAGAATAGCTGTGACGTAATTTAACCGAAAGCTTGGTCTAAAGATACTTTCATAATAAAACATTTTACATTTGATGTCAAAGCCATCCTTCAAGAAGAATAGCTGTGACGCAATTTAACCGAAAGCTTGGTCTAAAGATACTTTCATTATAAAACATTTTACATTTGATGTCAAAGCCATCCTTGAAGAAGAATAGCTGTGACGCAATTTAACCGAAAGCTTTGTCTAAAGATACTTTCATTATAAAACATTTTTCATATGATGTCAAAGCCATGCTTGAAGAAGAATAGCTGTGACGCAATTTAAACGAAAGCTTGGTCTAAAGATACTTTCATTATAAAACATTTTTCATTTGATGTCAAAGCTATCCTTGAAGAAAAATAGCTGTGATGCAATTTAACCGAAACTTGGTCTAAAGATACTTTCATTATAAAACATTTTTCATTTGATGTCAAAGCCATCCTTGAAGAAGAATAGCTGTGACGCAATTTAACCGAAAGCTTTGTCTAAAGATACTTTCATTATAAAACATTTTTCATATGATGTCAAAGCCATGCTTGAAGAAGAATAGCTGTGACGCAATTTAAACGAAAGCTTGGTCTAAAGATACTTTCATTATAAAACATTTTTCATTTGATGTCAAAGCTATCCTTGAAGAAAAATAGCTGTGACGCAATTTAACCGAAACTTGGTCTAAAGATACTTTCATTATAAAACATTTTTCATTTGATGTCAAAGCCATCCTTGAAGAAGAATAGCTGTGACGTAATTTAACCGAAAGCTTGGTCTAAAGATACTTTCATTATAAAACATTTTTCATTTGATGTCAAAGCCATCCTTGAAGAAGAATAGCTTTGACGCAATTTAACCGAAAGCTTGGTCTAAAGATACTTTCATTATAAAACATTTTTCATTTGATGTCAAAGCCATCCTTCAAGAAGAATAGCTGTGACGCAATTTAAACGAAAGCTTGGTCTAAAGATACCTTCATTATAAAACATTTTTCATTTGATGTCAAAGCCATCCTTGAAGAAGAATAGCTTTGACGCAATTTAACCGAAAGCTTGGTCTAAAGATACTTTCATTATAAAACATTTTTCATTTGATGTCAAAGCCATCCTTCAAGAAGAATAGCTGTGACGCAATTTAAACGAAAGCTTGGTCTAAATATACCTTCATTATAAAACATTTTTCATTTGATGTCAAAGCCATCCTTGAAGAAGAATAGCTGTGACGTAATTTAACCGAAAGCTTGGTCTAAAGATACTTTCATAATAAAACATTTTACATTTGATGTCAAAGCCATCCTTCAAGAAGAATAGCTGTGACGCAATTTAAACGAAAGCTTGGTCTAAAGATACCTTCATTATAAAACATTTTTCATTTGATGTCAAAGCCATCCTTGAAGAAGAATAGCTTTGACGCAATTTAACCTTGGTCTAAAGATACTTTCATTATAAAACATTTTTCATTTGATGTCAAAGCCATCCTTCAAGAAGAATAGCTGTGACGCAATTTAAACGAAAGCTTGGTCTAAAGATACCTTCATTATAAAACATTTTTCATTTGATGTCAAAGCCATCCTTGAAGAAGAATAGCTTTGACGCAATTTAACCGAAAGCTTGGTCTAAAGATACTTTCATTATAAAACATTTTTCATTTGATGTCAAAGCCATCCTTCAAGAAGAATAGCTGTGACGCAATTTAAACGAAAGCTTGGTCTAAAGATACCTTCATTATAAAACATTTTTCATTTGATGTCAAAGCCATCCTTGAAGAAGAATAGCTTTGACGCAATTTAACCGAAAGCTTGGTCTAAAGATACTTTCATTATAAAACATTTTTCATTTGATGTCAAAGCCATCCTTCAAGAAGAATAGCTGTGACGTAATTTAAACGAAAGCTTGGTCTAAAGATACCTTCATTATAAAACATTTTTCATTTGATGTCAAAGCCATCCTTGAAGAAGACTAGCTTTGACGCAATTTAACCGAAAGCTTGGTCTAAAGATACTTTCATTATAAAACATTTTTCATTTGATGTCAAAGCCATCCTTGAAGAAGAATAGCTGTGACGCAATTTAAACGAAAGCTTGGTCTAAATATACCTTCATTATAAAACATTTTTCATTTGATGTCAAAGCCATCCTTGAAGAAGAATAGCTGTGACGTAATTTAACCGAAAGCTTGGTCTAAAGATACTTTCATAATAAAACATTTTACATTTGATGTCAAAGCCATCCTTCAAGAAGAATAGCTGTGACGCAATTTAAACGAAAGCTTGGTCTAAAGATACCTTCATTATAAAACATTTTTCATTTGATGTCAAAGCCATCCTTGAAGAAGAATAGCTGTGACGTAATTTAACCGAAAGCTTGGTCTAAAGATACTTTCATAATAAAACATTTTACATTTGATGTCAAAGCCATCCTTGAAGAAGAATAGCTGTGACGCAATTTAAACGAAAGCTTGGTCTAAAGATACTTTCATTATAAAACATTTTTCATTTGATGTCAAAGCCATCCTTGAAGAAGAATAGCTGTGACGCAATTTAACCGAAAGCTTGGTCTAAAGATACTTTCCTTATAAAACATTTTTCATTTGATGTCAAAGCCATCCTTGAAGAAGAATAGCTGTGACGTAATTTAACCGAAAGCTTGGTCTAAAGATACTTTCATTATAAAACATTTTTCATTTGATGTCAAAGCCATCCTTGAAGAAGAATAGCTGTGACGTAATTTAACCGAAAGCTTGGTCTAAAGATACTTTCATTATAAAACATTTTTCATTTGATGTCAAAGCCATCCTTGAAGAAGAATAGCTGTGACGTAATTTAACCGAAAGCTTGGTCTAAAGATACTTTCGTTATAAAACATTTTTCATTTGATGTCAAAGCCATCCTTGAAGAAGAATAGCTGTGACGTAATTTAACCGAAAGCTTGGTCTTAAGATACTTTCATTATAAAACATTTTTCATTTGATGTCAAAGCCATCCTTAAAGAAGAATAGCTGTGACGTAATTTAACCGAAAGCTAGGTCTAAAGATACTTTCATTATAAAACATTTTTCATTTGATGTCAAAGCCATCCTTGAAGAAGAATAGCTGTGCCGGAATTTAACCGAAAGGTTGGTCTAAAGACTTTAATCATAAAACATTTTTCATTTGACCAATGGATATTCTACCCCATTAGTAGATTATATATATAATTGGAAAACTCAACAGACCGTCATTTGGCTATAATAAATTTGTTTAAGCTGGCCACTCTTTATATATATATATATACATATATATATTTGTGGTGCATTCAATTCGTGTCCAGACGTTTTTGTACAGGCATTTAGAATTGTCGTAAACTCTTGAAAATTCAATATGTTATTGCTATACATCTTATGGGAAGACTTACCAATTATTATGATTTCAGCCTCAAATGAACAGCTACAGCAGCAATTGGAATACACCCTACTAAAGCCTGATTGTCACAGCTAGTGAATTTCAAAAATGTAATCTGGACGTGAGGACACTTTAGAAGAATGATATGCAATAAAATTCTGTTTTAAACTTGGAGAAAATGCCGCCAGAGAAACGTATGGAATGCTTCAGACTGTTTTTCGACCATTTTGCATGTGTCGAGCATGAGTTTTTGAATGACATAAGAAATTTAAGGAAGGCAGGGAGTCTGTGAGGGACAATGAGAGGTATGGGAGGAGTAAGGAAGTCAATATACCAGAGTTGATTGGCCAAAGGGTTAGGGTTAGGGTTACTATGTTGAGGTTTTAAGGGATTTCAGGAAGAGATTCCTTGGGAAGAGACCAGCATTCTTCAAATCGGGTCAGTGGCATTTCCACTAGGACAATGCACCAGTCCACAACTCCATCCTTCTCATAGACTATTTGACCAAGATGGGCATCAAGACAGTTCCTCAGCCTCCCTAGAGTCCAGACCTTGCTCCCTGTGACTTTTTCCCCCCTAAGCTCAGAGGCTATCGTTATGAGACAATTGAGGAGATGAAAGAGGCTGTGACGAAAGTCATTGGCACGCTCACACAAGAGGACTTCCATAGGGCCTTTCAGAAGTTTTTGGAACGGTACAACAAGTGCATTGCAGCCGGAAGATATTACTTCGACGGGGACAAGAGTTTAATGTGTGTACTATCAATAAAATTGCCCATACAAAAAAAAGTCTGGAAACTTATTTAATAATCTTCGTACCAACAGGCAGAACACATTCGGTTCAGTTGATTCGAACTAAATCAAATGTGAAATACTTGTCCCCCTGAGAATTAGCAACCGTGAAACTCAGAGTCGTGGGTTTTTATTCTGTTTTATTATTATCATTATCATTATAATATTAAAATATTTTACTATAGCTCTGAATTTCCGCACATAGAGATTGAAAACGTTTTTAGCGTAAAATCTGAATCGGAACTATATATGTATATATATATGTGTGTGTGTGTGTGTGTGTGTGTGTGTGTGTGTGTGTATTATTCAGTCCAGTTAAATCGGAGTCGGGAATAATTCCATCAGGACAAAAAATCATTCAACTCTGAACATTTAAATTTTCCTGGTAAAGAGCTCAATGTAACTGACATCACAGTGCAATAATTCCTTTAAGAAAAACAAAAACCGGTCACAATTGGATTATAAATTTATTTCCATCCTGTTATGGGTATTGATATGAATCAATAACACCTGTTATCTTTGGTGTTATTGATACATATCAATACCCATAACAAATAAATTTATAAACCTAATGTGACTGGTTTTTGTTTTTCTTAAAAAGATATATATATATATATATATATATATGTGTGTGTGTGTGTTAGTTGTCGAAATTTCTGAGACGAAGCTTGATGATTTTTATCATTAAGGGTTTTCGGACTATTGTCTTCATCTTTATTGTTATTTCCACAACGTTTCGGCCGATATGTCCTCCGGCCTTCTTCAGGTTTTTGTTGTCTAAATTTCTGAGACGAAGCTTGTTGATTTTTATCATTAAGGTTTTTCGGACTATTGTCTTCATCTTTGTTGTTATTTGTGGAAATAACAATAAAGATGAAGACAATAGTCCGAAAACCCTTAATGATAAATACATATATATGTGTGTGTGGGTGTGTTTTATTCAGTCCAGTTAAACCGGAGTCTGGAATAATTCCGTCAGAACATTAAAATCATTCAACTATGAACATTTAAAGTTTCCTGGTAAAGAGCTCAATGTAACTGACATTATAGAGCAATAATTAATGTGAACGGTTTTTGTTTTTCTTAAAGAAATATATATATATATATATATATATATATATATATATATATATATATATATATATTGTAATGTGAGTCACTGGAGGAGCAAATTTATATTTCTATTAAATAGTGCTCAATATCAATGATAGAGCTGTTACACACACACACACACACACACACATAAATATTTGCCCAGTTGGCTTGGACAGTCGAAGAAGAAAATGAAGAAAATGATAAATAATAAAACGTGTGACAGAAAGAAAGAATAAAAGGTTTATAGGAAAGAAAGAAAGAACTGAAAGAGAGAAATAAAGAAGTGAAAGTAACAATAAAAGCGAATAAGAATGAATGAAAACCGAGAAAGAAAGACAGAAAGAAAGAAAGAAAAACTGAAAAATGCGTGAAAAATAAATGGGGATAAAAGGAGTGAAAGAATAAAATGAACGAATGGGGTAAAAGAAAAAGAAATCAATAGTTGAAAGAAAAAAAAAGAAAGAAAGAGGAAAGAAAGAAAAAACTGAAGAAACAATGAAAGAGTATAAGAAATAATGGAAATTGTGAAAGAAAAAAGAATAAGAAAAAGAATGAAATATATGAAAATAAATAGTAGAGGGAATGAAATTGAGGAGGAAAGGTTCTAAAGAAAGATGCAACAGAAAGAAAGAATGAAGAATGACAAAAAATGCTGCAAAAAGGAAAAACAAAAAGAAAGAAAATTTGAGAGCCATTCTATTTTAAATCAAAATAAATCCTTCATTAATTGAAATGCAAATGAACGAAAAAAACAAATTTGATGAATGAATGAAAAAAGCATGAATGAAAGATTCGAAAAAAAAAGAAAAAAAACAGGAAAAAGAGAGGGTAGAATGTACGAAAGAGAGATAGAAAGAATAAAAAGACTGAAAGGCCAAAAGAATGAAAGATGTAGAGAAAACAAATCAGTAAAATGTTTGAAGAAAGAAAGAAAGAAAGAAAGAAAGAAAGAAAGAAAGAAAGAAAGAAAAAAAAAAAAAAGAAAGAAAGGCGTGAAAGAAAGAAAGAAAGAAAGAATATGAAATTTAAGGAAAGAAGCAAAATTTTAGAAAGGAAGCAAAGTTTAGGAAAGAAAGAAAAAGAGAAAGACAGAATGTATGAACAAAAATAGTATTGAAGAAATGATGAAAGAAAGGAAGAATGAAAAGTGTCTAAAGAAAGAAAGAAAGAAAGAAAGAAAGAAAAGAGACAAATAAATAAATAAATAAATAAATAAAGAAAACCAAGAAGGGGGACAAAGAAAGAAAGAAAGAAAACCAAGAAAGGGGACAAAGAAAGAAAGAAAGAAAGAAAGAAGACAACAAAAATTTACTAAGAATAAAAGAAAATAATGAATAAAGTGAAGGAGAGAAAGAAAAGGGAATAATTATTTGAAGGAGAGAAAGAAAATGGAATAATTGTTTGAAAGAAAGAAAGAATGATGTTCGGGATAAATAGCAGAGAGAGAGAGAGAAGAAGAAGAAGAAGAAGAAGAAGAAGAAGAAGAAGAAGAAGAAGAAGAAGAAGAAGAAGAAGAAGAAAGACTGTGAGGATTTAACAGAAAATAGGATTGGAGAATGAAAAAAAAAATAAATAAATAAGAGCAGTGCAAAAAAAAAAAAAAAGCAAAAAACAAAACAAAAAAACAAACTAAACGAACAAAAAACAACAAAAAATAAAAACCAAAAACGAGAACATTTCCCCTCCCTAGAAAAAAAGAAAAAAACCAGCGAAGCCATTTCTTTTTTGTTCCGAAAGAAAATACAAAATTCGGAAAGCGAGAAAAAATGAGAAAGAAAGAAATTAAAATAAAGCCTCCATTAAAGAAAATACAAATAAATAAATTAATAGATAAATAAAAAGGAAGAAAGAAAAAACGAATTAAAGAAAGAATTGAAAAAAAATGAAAGACTAAAGAAGAGAAGTCAGAGATTAGATCACGCGAGAAATGACGAGAAAGGGCGAGAAAAGAAAGACGGTATCGGAGATTTGAGGAACGAGAATAAAAGAGAAGTGAAATGAAGAGTAGAGATGAAAGCGAAACAAGCAATGGAGGGAGAAAAGAACGAGCGTATCGCCATTGGTAAGGCTTCATCTTGCCAAGAAGGCAGAATTGCATTAAATGAATCAAAAGAAACCAGTCAACAGCGTGACATGAATCCATTTTTGTTTATGACTAGTAGAAATGCTACAATGCTGATATTCTCGACGGATGCAATCTGCAAGATGTATTCGCAGTTTCGCGTCGGCGTCTCTCCTATGGCTTCCCTTCTTCTCTCTCGGCACCCAGCAAGAATGGACGGACGAGTAAAAGCAAGCGAGAAACGCTATCAAGACTGTAAAGAGCTGGAGACGATGACTTCTTGTGCTATATACGGAAGCCCGAACGGATTAAGAAAGTATTCATTTGTAACGTTTTAGGTTTCTGAAGCACGAGCAAGACGTTGTGTATCTGTATGGCCTCGCTAAATAACGTCTCTGGAAGTAGAAACCATTCAATTTAGACATGATACCCAACGCCATCCACTCATCCATCATCTAGACAGAAATAAATCACTTTTCCTAACCATCTTCTTGTCCTCTAGCTATCGTTATTTTCTTCCTTTTCTTCCTGTTTTCTTCAACAAATAGGACTTCTTATTAAGGCCTTAGCCACCGTAATACACGACTGAGGAAGAATTCGTTGAAATGGGTGTCGTTCAATATTATTCTTTCTCTTTTTTCCCCCCTTCGTTTCTTTATTTCTTCTCGGTCTATTTCGTTCATTCTTCATTTCTTATATTTTTTGTAAAGTGTCGTCTGTTTTTTTTTATTTTTTCTATCTCTTTAGCAAACTTTTTTCTTTCATTCCTCTATTTTATTGACTCTTTCTTTCTTTCTTTCTTTCTCTCTTTCTTTCTTTCTTTGTCGTCTGTGTCTTTTATTGTTTTTTTTTCTATCTTTTTGGCAAACTTTTTTTTCTTTCATTCGTCTATTTTATTGACTCTTTCTTTCTTTCTTTCTTTCTTTCTTTCTTTCTTTCTTTCGCGTCTGTGTCTTTTATTGTTTTTTTTCCTATCTTTTTGGCAAACCTTTTTTTTTCTTTGATTCATCAATTTGATTGACTCTTTCTTTCTTTCTTTCTTTCTTTCTTTCTTTCTTTCTTTGTCATCTGTGTCGTTTATTGTTTTTCTATCTTTTTGGCAAACTTTTTTTTCTTTCATTCGTCTATTTTATTGACTCTTTCTTTTTCTTTCTTTCTTTCTTTGTCGTCTGTGTCTTTTATTGTTTTTTCTATCTTTTTGGCAAACTTTTTCTTTCTTTCATTTGTCTATTTTATTGACTCTTTCTTTCTTTCTTTCTTTCTTTCTTTCTCGTCTGTGTCTTTTATTGTTTTTTTCCTATCTTTTTGGCAAACATTTTTTTCTTTGATTCATCAATTTGATTGACTCTTTCTTTCTTTCTTTCTTTCTTTGTCATCTGTGTCGTTTATTGTTTTTCTATCTTTTTGGCAAACTTTTTTTTCTTTCATCCGTCTATTTTATTGACTCTTTCTTTCTTTCTTTCTTTCTTTCTTTCTTTCTTTCTTTCTTTCTCGTCTGTGTCTTTTATTGTTTTTTTCTATCTTTTTGGCAAACCTTTTTTTTCTTTGATTCATCAATTTGATTGACTCTTTCTTTCTTTCTTTCTTTCTTTCTTTATCGTCTGTGTCTTTTATTGTTTTTTCTATCTTTTTGGCAAACTTTTTTTTTCTTTCATTCGTCTATTTTATTGACTCTTTCTTTCTTTCTTTCTTTCTTCGTCGTCTGTGTCGTTTATTTTTTTTTATCTTTTTGGCAAACTTTTTTTTCTTTCATTCGTCTATTTTTTCTCCAGTTTTCTTTCTTTTTCTTGTCTGTTTCAATAGAGTTTTCTTTCTTTCTTTCTTTTTAGTATCCTTTTTCTACCAATTTTCTTTCTTTTTCTTGTCTGTTTCAGTAGAGCTTTCTTTCTTTCTTTCTTTCTTTTTTTCTTTCTAGTTTTCTTTTTCTTCCAATTTTCTTTCTTTTTCTTGCAGTTTCAGTACAGCTTTCTTACTTTCTTTCTTTCTTTCTTTCTTTTTAGTTTTTTTTTTCTTCAAGTTTTCTTTCTTTTTCTTGTCTGTTTCAGTTGTGTTTCTTTCTTTCTTTCTTTCTTTCTTTCTTTCTTATTTGTTTATTTGTTCCCTCTTTACGCATCTTCACACACACACACACACACACACACACACACATACACACACACACATATATATATATATATATATATATATATATATATATATATATATATATATATATATATAAGGTCTATCAAACAAAAAGAACAGGCACTGAAGCTGTATTTATTTATTCATTTATTTATTTTCTTTCTTTTTTATCTTACAATGCCTGCCTCTTTATATATATATATATATATATATATATATATATATTATATATATATATATATATATATATTCTTCTTCGCACTTTTTTTTCTCTCACTCTCTCTTTTTCTTTCCAAATTTCCTTTCTTTTTAACATTTTTCTTCTTCTTTCACTTTCACTTTCTCTTATTTTTGTCATTTTTCTTCTTCCTTGGTTATCTGTCCCCTTCTAAAAAGAAGAAAACAAATGCTTTTATTTCTTGATTCCTTTTTCTTTGATTTTTTTTCCTTCTTACCATTTTCCCAGATGTCTTTGAGCACGTAAAAAAAAACAAATACCTTCATTCCTTATTATTCCGTTTCTTCCATTAATCTATTTTACACACACACACACACACACACACACACACACACCACACACACACACACACACACACACACACACACACACACACACATTCTCAAGAGTCGTTCAGTAAATAAGTTGAATGTCGCCTAAGGAGTTGGGAATAAAAAGCACTGTTTATAGATGTACCTTTTCCAAGAAAATCAACAGTGATGGGTCCTTTCATGTCTGAGAAGATAATCAACATTATCTTTTTTGCTGACTGCTGCACCCAAATCATTTTTTTTTGCCGGAGAGTCAGTGTGCTTCCACTCAATCGGATATTTTTTCGACCTAGGCTCGTTGTGGCATACCAATATTTAGCCCATTTGTTAAGATTTTTTGGCTAAAACATGCTCTTCCTAACACATCACGCAATCTTCCATAAATATCACATGATTTGCACTTCTCTGCCACCCAAAAATTGATGACTGATTTCTTTTCAAGCCTGGACTACTCTATTTGATTTTCTACCGTTTTAAATTGTCTTAAAACAAATACTTTTGTGACATTAAAACAATTTTACAATAAACCAATTCCTCACTATACAGAGTTGACATTTATGGGAAAAAAGTTCTTTAAAAAATTATTTTGCGGTTTTCAAAGAAATTGAATGACCCTCGTATATATATATATATATACAGTAAATCGTCTTTTAATGAAAAGTAAAGCTATTCAATGAATCCTTTTATTTTCAAAATAGTTCGTACGCATTTTCAACTAAAAAAGCAAAAACACAAAGAGCCGGTCTCCTGGATAAAACACTAAACTGTATCGATGGTGAGGCTCCGATTCCGGAGATCTGAGGAGTATGGAGTATTCCTTCATTGCCATTACTCCCTGGTCCACTCCGACCCGGAGTGGTAGTACCTGTCAGAGTCATATCTATAAATCAAATTGATGAGTCTGAAAATTAGATTTGGTCATTTTGTTTTATGGCATATCAACCTTCGTGGGTTACCTAATGCTGAAATCATCTTTGTAGAAGGTTTGTTTGTTGGTATGTTGGGTTTTATGGCATATCAACCTTTGTAGGTTATTTAACGCCAAATCTATTTTTATGTAAATAATCTGTTCTATTTAAAACAATTCAGTTTAGCATAAGTACAGTTTAATTGTCAAAAACATTTCTATTTCAAACTATTCAAGCAGTTATATGTAACAATTCAGTTAAGTGTAAATACAGTTTTAATGTCGAAAAACAGTTCTATTTCAAATAATTCAGTTAAGCATAAGCACGCAGTTTAAATGTAAGTACGGTTTAATTGTCAAAAACAATTCTATTTCGAGCTATTTAGTTTACTCAAACTATTCAGTTTAGCATAAGTATGCCGTTAGTTCTATTTAACCCATAGATAGGGCCCTATCAGGTGCTACCACGCTAAGCCAGAGTGGACCTGGGAGCAATGGCAATGAAGGGGTACTCCACATTCCCCAAAGCTCCAGCACTGCTGGAACCTCACCATCAGATTGTTTAGTGTCATACCCAGGACACTCGTTGGGAGGAGGTCTTACCCCTCTGCAGAGAAGCAGTCAGTGTATTCTACTGCCCCAGCCGACTGGGCAACTTTGTAGAAGGACAGTAGTGGTGCTATTTAACCCCTAGCTGGCGGGTAAGAGGCTTCATACTTTTCTCAGAGGTTTTAGTTGCTTACTACGATGTCACAGTCCAGAATGTTAGCCACTACACCACGGAGATTCTCTCTGCTTGAAAATTTTTAGTATTAGACAGGAATATTTGATATCATATAACTGTATGTAAAAAAAACTTAAGAAATTCCACAAAAAATGTTAATATAAATGAATATGTTCGCAATTCCCTAACCTCTAGTCATAAAATAACCCCAGACGGGTTGACATCAATCACCCAATCATTAAAGTGCTCTAACTTAGAAAATAAAGCAATTTCCTGTTCAGTTTGCGACTGACAGATGATTTTATGGGGTCTGTCCCAAAATTATATGTATTTGATTGACCGTGCACAAAAAGTATCTTAAGAAACAACTGAATGCACAATAGACACGATTCCGTAACCACTTGGTATAAAATATTCCTAGAATGTTTGACATGCCGTTAAAAATCAATCAGTCAATGAAAAAGAGGCTATTTACTAAAACATTTAAGAGTTGTGGATGATCTCCCCAATATGCCCTGCTACTTTCACAACAGTTTGCGTATTGATTGATTTTAACGGCATGTCAATCTGTCTTGGGTTATTTTATACCAACAGTTTAAAAAATCATGTACATAATACGTTTATATTTACATTTTTTAAAATATGTGTAGTTAGGCAACAGTCCTTCATTTAAGCATGTTTGATTAAATAATAAAGACATATTTTGTCTCTGTAATCTTATTAGGATCCTTCCAAGTTTCCTGACAAGTGCTAAGGTTTTTTTTTATGTAGGAGTTGGTAGATGAATTTACCAAAATTGTCCCGAACGTTTTCGGACCTTTCATAGGCCATCATCAGAGGTTGTTTGCAAGTGTTAAGATTGATTTTTAAAAAGTTTTTAAAGTTTTTTTTATAACATTGCAAAAACCGGGACATTGGCCCAGCGGTTAGAGTGTTCGCCAATGGCCCGGGAGACCTGGGTTCAATCCCAGGTCGAGTCATACCAAAGACTTTAAAAATGGTACTTGATACCACCTTGCTTAACACTCAGCATTATAAGGTACGGTTCAAGGGTAAAGTGGAGCAATCCTGGGAATGGAGTAGCGCCCTCCCCTACACCTTGGTGTAGTAGCTATCGAAAAGGGAGCCTTCGGGTCACCCTCGACTATGGTCGCTAACTTTACTTACTTACTTACTTACAGTTGGATTAAACTGAAATGAAATTCAACCTAAAACCAAAACACTTATTAGAAAACTTGAAAGGATCCTAATAAAATCATATAGACAAAATGAGTCTTTATTATTTAATCAAACATGCTTAAATGAAGGGCTGATGCCTAACTAACTAACTCCCCCATGGGGTTGGAGCACTCTGGCCAAGGAATTTACGGCTGCCGCTCACAAAATGCAAAGCTCTTCGAATGAATTCAGCACTCTGGTATCCTGTAAGGTATAAAATGTAAACAAACGAACGCTACTACTTAATACCTTATAATTCCCTTGCTAACATGGTACGCTTGTTGGTCGAGCGGTTTGATACTAAGTCTAACGTAAAGTTGGGCGGGTTTCGATCCCAGCTTAAAGTGTCCTCCATGTCTAGCCAAACTGAAGACTTGTGATACAACGAAACAGCCTGTCTGTGGATGACAATGTATACGCCCCGCCATGAGGGTTGAGCACTCTGGCCAAGGAATTTACGGCTGCCGCTCGCATAATGCAAAGCTCTTCGAACGAATTGAGCACTCTGATATCCGGTAAGGTATAAAATGTAAACAAACGAACGGTACTACTTAATACCTTATAATTCCCTTGCTGAAGTGGTACGATTGTTAGCCGAGCGGTCTGATACTAAGTCTAAGGTAAAGTTGGGCGGGTTTCGATCTCAGCTTCGAGCGTCCAACTTGTCTAGCGACACTGAAGAGTTGTGATACAATATTGGATGACAATATATATAT